>CM019149.1:73016901-73419971 GCA_009733165.1 Naja naja
TTGTGCATCAATTTTTTCCTTTAAGGCAAATGGGACCCTTCTGGGCTTTAAACGAATTGGGGGCACATTGGGATCTAGGTTGAAAGTGATAGGAGTCCCCATATACTTGCCCAATCCATTGCTGAAGACCTCTGGAACTCAGACTTGCCTCCTCCCATTCAGTGTTGCTCACGTGATTGATGCCAGTCACCTTGATGCCTAATGGATTGAACCACTCAAGTCCCAGCAAACTTGGGCGATCTCACTACCGATGGTCAGCAGGCGTTTGGTGTGGCCTTTGAACTTCACGTTGAATTCTCTTGTTCCAACTACTGGAATCTGTTCCTTGGTAGACTTTAAGAGTCAGTGCTTGCTTCTGGAAATGTTTCTTCTGAATGTTTGGGAGTTCTGAATAGTCCCATGACACCATAGATAAATAGGAGCCTGAGTCCACTTCCATTTGGCAAGGCCTTCCTTCAATTAGTACCTTCATATGTACTTTTCTGCTTTAATGTGAAGAATGACCAATGGTGACTGTTTGATAAGTGTTTCATTCTTCCCATTTGCTTCTGTGTTGCCCCATTTTCTCACTGAAGTTGTATGCTTGAATTTTTCAGGAAACTTTTTCAGGAAATTGAGTTTCAGGGAATTTGGATGATTTGCTAGGTGACCTTTTTTCACAACGGAGGCAGATGGTATCAAGAACTTGCATTCAGTGCAGGGTGGCTTCCCCACAACCTCTGCAGTAAAATCTTTGCCTCTTTCTTCCCAGGTCTTTTTCCTCTCCATTCTGAGTCTATAAATTCCTTCCTCCACCTCACTACAGTCTGACTCAGAATCTATTTGCTCACAATGAGTTGTTGTGGACTTTTCCACATCAGGATGGCATGAGGCCTTGTTAATTTTCTTCATGGCTGCTGTTGAGGACTTGGTGGCTTCTGCTGAGGAGGCCACTTGTATGGCTTCCTTCAACGTGATCTTAGGTTTTAATAATAATTTGCTCTGAAGCACCTTGTCTTTGAGGCCTAGAACAAATCGATCGCGCATGGTCTCTTCCAAGTTGTTAAACTCGCATGCACCCCCAATGTCTCTTAAACTTGCCACGGTCGTTAACGCTCGCTTTCCCTTGATCCCGACGGTAAAACTCGTGTTCTTTAACGAGGCACGATATGTGGGCGTAATGGGCTCTTAAAAGCTTTTCTAAATTTGCCAGTCCATTACCTTCACGTCTGCAGCTCCCCAATGCCTTCTCGCCATCTTGAAAACTGCCGACCACAGTGCGCGTAAGAAAGACTGCCTCTTCCGCTTTCGGAAATGTCAGCGATCGTTTCTCCAAATACATTTGAAACGATCTGCATATGAGTCCCAGTCTTCTGCCGTTGATCGAACGGGCTGGGGTGGTGTTCAGCGCAGCCATCTCTCAGCTTGTTTTCCGCATCGTCTTCTCTTCAGGAAGAATCCCATCCTCGTTGCCAGTGTTAGATTTGCATGAAGTGTCAGACGCGGAGTGCTTCAATGAAGAGTTTATTAGTGACTACAGCTCATAACAGACCCGATTTGGCTGGGCTGTGGCTGCTACTTATAGCCAGCAGCTGCAGTTGCCAGCCAATCAGAGTGCAGGGTTTTCCCGCACTTTTTAAACCAATCATTTCTGACATTTTACAAGAACAGTTCAAACTAAACCAATGACATTCAAACCTGCATACATAACACAAAGTATGAAGTTGCCATATATTTCTTTTAAAACATGTCACTCTGAACTTTGCCTCCACTGATAATTTATGGCAAAACAGCACTGAAAATGCATTGAGCTCTTTCCCCACTATAATTTGGCCATTCCTTTTCAGCTGACATAAGAGCACAGGAAATTGCCATATCCTGAGTCCAACCCAGTATTGTTGACACTGACCAACAACCATTCCTCAGGATTTCAGACAACAGATTTTACAAAAATAATGAAAGATGCCAAGGTTTGAACCTCTGGCCTTCATCTGGAGAATTTGTTCTAAAGCCTATGGGTCAATTTGGTAATTCCTATATAATTTAAGATTCTCTCTTGGTACAGACTTTGAAACTCTTCTGTCTATCCATTATGAATTGTTTAGGCCATGGTAGTGCCTAAAGGCTCATTGTATGCAACATACAGAGTAGTTACTTTTGCAAATAAAATAGGTAGCAAAAGAGTGTATGCTATTCAAATACTCTTTCTTGGCTCTTGCTACCAGGAGAAGTTAAATAAACCACAGAATAAAAAAAAATGTTTGAGTTTTTTTAAGCCCCTGAGCCTGCTTTTTATAGCCCCAAAGACCCCAACTGACCATGATGGCTGGAAACTAACTATTTGTTTTATTGCTATTTTTAGATAGGAAACATATGAAAATTGGACTATAGATTAGAGGTCCCCAGTCCCCATCTGTGGCCTGGTCCTGGGCTATAGCTTGTTGGGAATTGGGCTGCAGAACTGGTGGGCGAGTTTACGAAGCTTCATTTGTACATGTGTGGGAGCTAAGTTGTGGCACAAAACCATCCCCCCTGTTCCTGCCACCACTATCATCACTGTTGCTGCCAGTTCATGGAGGTAGAAAGGTTGGGCCCACTGCTATAGACCCTAAAATAGGTTTATCATAGTGTTTTTTTTAATTACATTTATATGCCGCCCTTCTCTGGAGACTCAGGGCGGCTTACAATTTTTGGGATACAACCCAGTGTTCTCAGCAATAGCCTTCATTCCATTGTATATGCCTGCTTATTACTAAGCGGCATTTTTACAAGGTCAGCTAATTGCCCCCAACAATCTTGGGTCCTCAATTTACCTACCCCGAGAGGATGGAAGGCTGAGTCAACCTTGAGCCTGGTGGGATTCGAGCCTACAGCAGTTGTAGGCAGCTGGAACTTAAGTGCAGGCAATTAACAGCCTGAGCCACCAAGGCCCTTGGTTAAAAACAATGCTCACCTCCTCAAATGGCTTCTCCAGTAAACTGTTCCTCAGATTACCCAAACTGGATTTATGGGGATTAGACAACTATTAAAGGCTCAGTGAAACGAGGCTACTGACTGAATGAAAACCACTTGGTGATATAGTAAGTACAGTTAGTCCTCGACTTACAACAATTCATTTAGTGACTCTTCAAAGTTACCACGACACTGAAAAAAGTGACTTATGACTGTTTTTCACAGTTATCACTTTTGCAGCCTCCTCATGATCATGTGATCAAAATTCAGATGCTTGGCAAAAGGTTCATATTTATGACAGTTGCTGTGACCCAATGTCACATGATCCCCTTTTGCAAAGTCAACGGGGAACCCAATTCACTTAACAGCTGGGTTACTAACTTATCAACCACAGTGATTCACTTAACAACTATGGCAAGGAAGTTTGTAAAACGGAGCAAAACTCCGTTAACAAATGTTTCACTTAACAACCAAAATTTTGGGGTCAATTGTGGTTGTACATTGAGCACTACTGTACACACTTTATCTAAGAATTATTGAAAGTGGGAAAAGGAGCAATAGACCTCTGTGGAAGCAAACCATACCTATTCTCACCATTAATCTCTTTCCAGAATCTGAAAAGCATTTAATGGCCATTTTACAAATTTTCTAAGAGTTCGAGGTTACAGTGCAATGTGGACTTAGTTCCTGACATTTGTGGTTACTTTGCCTCAATTTGAAAATAAGATAAAATGCCATGACAAAATTCAGTTATTGGTGCACGGAGTAAAAGATATTAGATAGTAGATATTATGCAATCTGAAAATTGTCAGCCATTCCCTGTTAACATAAACCCTGATTTGTTATTGGAGGGACAAGTAACGATCCTAGATCACCATTTAGAAAAATCACAGTTCCGGTTTACAATAATTTATGAACATTCACTGGTAATGAATAATAAATGTATATTAAGCAAGTGATGTGAAAAAGACCGGTATCATAGAATAAACCCAATGACTGCAGTTCATTTATAATAAAGATACATTACATATAATAACCTATGAGAAATTTATCACATGTAAGAACATTAATCATCAAAATAAGAAACAAAGTTAATTGTTAACCATGTTCAGAAGTCTCTAGAAAATGACATTCTGATAAAAGCACACCAACCAAGCTTCATTGAGCTATAAATATTCAAAGGTTTAAAGATGAACTGACACCTTTAAGGAACACTAATTATTTGGAAAGAAAGGAATACTAGTCTTAGCAATTTTCACCAACGTTTACAATTTGACAACTTCAAATTCAAATTACTATGACATTAGCAGGGTAGCTTAGCTCCTCGACTCTGTTCCTCACAAAAAAGGAACACATAAAAACAACACAATACAATAAATTAGACAGAGCAAATTGTATCAATTGCCAAATAATTAATTTGTAATTTCTAAAGTGGATTAAGCTGAGGCAGTATGTTCAACATCTGTTCTAGTGATTACAATCACATTTCTAAATGAACTGTGCTAAATTTTATAAGTTTAGAGCAGATTAAATGAATTAGAAACATATCCAGTTTTCCAATGAAAGGTCAGTTTGTAACAGATGATTAAGCATTATTTTTGGTGTTTGGCTATTGAAATTCCAGTCAAGATGGCCAACAGTCTGGGCTGGTTGGGAAACCCTGAAGATTGGAGCCCGACGATGTTCAGAATCCCCATGTTGGAAGAGGTTTGCATAAAGAATATTATTAAATTATTTGAATAATTTAATCTAAAATAATTGACATAGAATCAAACAATATACAAAAACAGCAAATAAAATGGTTTGCTCACTTGGAGAGGATATCTTGAGATTTCATGTTCTTCAAAACATATAAAAACAGGAGAAGGTCAAAGAACATGAAGCAGACCCAGAAGATAGAGAGGCAACATCAAAGAAATAATAAAATGGCATCAAATAACAATGGTTGAGGCTCCCAGAAGAACAAGAACCTTGACACCCAAAGGGCAAAGGAGAAAATAAAAATAAGAATACTAAGTTATATATGACATTTATTTATGGCTTATATGATATCTCTGTAATATATAAAACCATTGTATTTCTCTTGGCAGCTCCCATCAAACTGACAGAAAAGCCATTCTGATATTTAATTACATCAGGATGCATATTCATATGGAGCAAAGAAGCACTGCTCTTTTCTATGAGTCATGAGATTTTTTTTAAAGATTGTATACAAACTATTTTTTTGTCCAGGTTAGTTAAGCTAATCCACCTTTCCTCTATTAAGAGAGAGGTTTGTGTTTCCCCCAAGATATAGCAGTCTGGAGAGACAGAAATGGCTGTGCTGGCACATACATGCCAAGGCAGCAGAGAGCAGCTTTCAAAGCAGCCCTGTGTTATGGGGACAAGTCATGGCTGCTTTAATGATTTGAAAAGTTGTATGTGTGGGTGTGTGTTTTGTAAATGCATTCTGAAATGACTTTTGGAAAGGATTTACAGAGCCCTAATATCTAACTCTTTCAGGGCTTTAACATGGACAGCTGGCAATAATTAAAACAGTGCATGGGAATGTCATATTAAAAGCAAGCAAACTAAGTAGCTAAAATAAAACATCAAATAAAATTTGCATTCCCTGTGAAACAAATGTTTTCCTAAGAAGGTCTTCACCAACTGGTGAAAGGCTGTCAGAGAGGCAACCAGCCAACTTGGCCTTCAAAAGTAGAAAGACTTACTGTGAATTTTAAGTTCCTTTTTTCTACTGCCTGTTTAAATGGATGACTTTTAATGAAGAGCTTTGGGATGTTAATGGTTGCATTATAACTGTAATTGTATAGTGAAGCCAAGCTTTCATAAATTTTCAAGCTTGGAAACTGCCTTGTATGAGACTATAGCTTCCTTAACCCAGTTGTTGAATAAGCCACAGATTTCTGGATTCACACCAACTCTGAGCCAAACCCTCTCCTCTTTTATGGCTTAGTGTGCAATGTATGAAACAGATCATTTATTAGAGACGAATCAATGATACTACCAAGCAAGCTACAATGAGGTAAGGACTGCTTTTCCTTGTTCCTTATTGCAATTCTTCAAACTGCAAAGAGTTGGAGAGAGAAAGAGGAAAGAATTTTAAGAGCAGTGCATGGGTA
This sequence comes from Naja naja, assembly GCA_009733165.1. NCBI lineage: Eukaryota > Metazoa > Chordata > Lepidosauria > Squamata > Elapidae > Naja > Naja naja. The sequence continues at coordinate 73,022,955 of CM019149.1, forward strand.
AACTTTCTGGAAGGCAAGTTGATGATTTAGATCAGGGGCGTCAAACTCACATCATCACAGCGAAGTCATGTGACATATAGGGACTTCTTTTCCCCTTCGCTAAACTGGGCGGGGGTGAAGGCGGCACATGACACATCCGGCCCGTGGGACACGAGTTTGATATCCCTGATTTAGATATTAGGTTTTATATTCTAAATTGCCCAACTCCTTCAAAGAGGAGCTCTGGGTGGTATACAATATAATATAACTGATAAATAAAACAACATATGCAAATTAACATTAAAATTAAATTTGGATTTAGACTTTTAAAATTATAGAATAAAGATAACTAAACATCAAAAGGGGAAAATAAATCTAAAGATGGCCATTTTACCAAACTGGCTACCACCTGATAAATTTGGGGCTGGTTTTTAAGATTTATTTGTTTAACATAAAATATATGGCTGCCCATTTCAAACATATGACTCTGAGTGGCTAAGAGACAATAAAAGCAAAATAAAAACATCCTAGTAAAACAATAAATAACAAATACAGAAACTGAGATAAAATCAATCACACAGTCAATATAACCATGATTCTGGCTCCACCATGTACCCCAGCTCAGCCACAAAACCACATTTTATGACCTTATGAAAAGCTTTGTAGGTTGGGGCAATTCTAATCTCTGGAAGAATGAGATTCCATTTTCTTGTTAAATTAGCAAACCATTGCACTAATATCCCTTTGAATCTGTATGGATACAAGTCCCTGTGTGTGTAGCTTGTGTGAGATATTCATCAAGACAAACAAAAGCCTGTGTTTATGTTAGATTGAAGAAGAATGCTATTAACGGACAAAAATGAATAAGTTGTTTTGGTCACACCACCAAATATTATCTGGGAAGCTTAGGAAAATGTTAAAGATGATCAAAATTACAAAGAAAGAAGAATTTTCCAAGATATCCCTAAACTTAAAGCAAGATTCCCAATGTGGTTAATATATGTGGGAAGATTTCACAGTAACATCCATATTCTTTATTTTATAATTACATTTTTTTAATTCTTGCTACACTATTTTTATGATTGAGCATATTTAAATAGCTTAACTTGGCTGTTCTTTTTAAATGCACTCACACATTACTAGGTATTTGGGTTTGTTTGTTTGTTTGTTTGTTTGTTTATTTATTTATTTATTTATTTATTTATTTATTACTTGGACTTGTATGCCACCCCCTCTCCGAGGACTCGGGGCAGCTCACAACTAAAAACCAACAATAAACAATAAATTACTTTAAAAAAAATTAAATACTCACAAGCCCAATTGCACTAAAACCCCAATATACATTGTAAAATTTAAAATTTCAAAAAAACCCCAAGAGGTCAGCATAGCCCGGCCTGTTCGAATAACCAAGTTTTCAAGTCGTGATGGAAGGTGCGAAGGTCAGGGGCCAAATGGAGCCCCAGGGGTAGTTGATTCCATAAGGTGGGAACCGCCACCGAGTAGGCCCATCCCCGGGGCACCGTCAGCTGGCACTGGCTCACTGATGGCACCCCGAGAAGCCCCTGTCTGTGCACTCGTACAGGGCAGTTGGCACTCAATATCGGCAGGAGACGCTCCGGTAAATATCCCGGACCCATGCCTTGTAGGACTTTGAATGTTAATACTAAAACCTTGAATCTCACCTGTAGAGCAACCAGCAGCAAATGCAGGTTGTGCAGGAGGGGTGTAACATGGGAGCATCGGGAGACTCCCATCACCACCTGCGCGGCCGCATTTTGCACCAGCTGCAACCTCTGGATGGTATGCAAGGGCAGTCCTAAATAGAGAGCGTTGCAGTGTTGAATCGGGAGGTAACAAGTGCATGAGTGACTGTGCGCAGGGCATCTCGGTCCAAAAATGGGCATAGCTGGTGAACCAGCCGGACCTGAGCAAAGGCCCCCCTGGCCATGGCTCCCACCTGCTCCTCCAACCTGAGCTGCGAATCCAGGAGGACCCCCAGGTTCCGTGCACTGTCCACAGGGGGCAACACCTCTCCCCCTATGACCAACGGTGGAATCTCCTGACTGGACCGAGATGCTGGTATGCACAGCCACTCAGTCTTGGCCGGTTCCCGTCCATCCAGATCCGTACCACATCCAGACAACAGGATATCACGGAGAGGGTATCACTGACGTGGTTTGGGGTGGAGATGTACAACTGGGTATCATCAGCATACTGATGATACCTCACCCCCAAACCGCGGATGATCTCGCCCAATGTCTTCATATAGATGTTGCACAAGAGGGGTGAGAGGACCGACCCCTGGGGGACCCCACAAGTGAGAGCCCTCAGAGTCGACCTCTGCCCCCCCGCCAACACCGATTGCGAGCACCCCGAGAGGTAGGAGGAGAACCACTGCAAAACAGTGCCCCCCACTCCCAACCCCCCAAGGCACCGCAACAGGATACCATGGTCAATGGTATCAAAAGCTGCTGAGAGGTCTAACAGGACCAGGACAGAGGAAAAACCCCTGTCCCGAGCCCTCCAGAGATCATCCATCAGTGCAACCAATGCCGTCTCCGTCCTAAACCCGGGCCGGAAGCCCAATTGGTATGGATCTAGATAGTCCGCTTCATCCAGGAAAAGCGGAAACTGCTGAGCCACCACACTCTCAACAACCTTCGCCAGAAAGCGAAGGTTGGAGACCAGACGAAAGTTGTTTAACATGGCTGGGTCCAGGGCAGGCTTCTTCAGGAGGGGTCTCACCACCACCTCTTTCAAGGCGGCGGGAAAGACACCCTCCCTTAATGAAGCTTTGACCACTGCCCGGAGCCAGCCGCACATGACCTCACTGGAGGCATATACCAACCAGGAAGTTGACTTATTTTATGTTCCAAATCCTACAGATAATCTTTAACCACAATTGGGCCTGGAAAAGTGTTTTGCCATTAAGCAAAACATCATGTGATTGTAACTTGCAAATTTTCCTGATGACTTTGATTATTGGAATCTGGTTGGAAAGATCGCAAATGGTGATCATGTGATCATAGGATGTTCTAAATGTGTCCTAGTTGCCAAATGCATGGATTGCAATCATGTGGGAACTGAGATGGTTGGAAATGTTAGCATCAATTGTAAACCATTTTTTTTCAGTATTGATGAAACTTTGAATGGTTGCTAAATGAATGATTATAAGTCATGGACTGTCTTCATTAATTAATGTGTTATTAATCCTCCTACCTTCTTTTATCATCATTTTTTAAAGATCTCTGAGTGTCCAATCCAGCTTACAATAAATACAAAGAGAAGTTTGCCCATATAGAAGAAATCCTTTATTCTAATGGAATTATCAACTTGTAACATTTGTACAGTTTTTGCCAAATATTGTACATAAGTGGGAGTTAGTGAGATAAGGATGGTAGAATCTTGAAGCCCTGATCCAAATAGTAGGGATATAAGGTGACAGCTGCTCCAACTGACAAGAACTTCATACCTCCCTGAAATGGATTGTCCTCTTTATCAATCTGTATCTCTCTCTATTACAAGTTATTCTGGTCAATTGACAGCCATTCAAGACAATGATGGCTAGTCACAGAATGGTCTCAGAATAAGGGAGCAGATGCCAGAACAGTCTGGGAATGAGATGAAGAGTAGATGCAGAAAAATGATACTACCGGGGCATCTTGAGCTGAGGTTAGATGGTGGTGGGAGTGGTTTGGATAAAACTCAGCAGCACTTTTTCATGTGGTTGTTGATAAAAATAGGGTCGCCAACATGTTCACCAACGTCCGATAATGGATACGGCATAAGAAAAAGAAGCTAATGGGAAAAGGCCCTCAGATAAGCATAAATCACACACGCTCTTCTCCATTCAAGTCTTTGTATTTTTTTTTATGATGCAGTGTTTCACACCAATAGAAGCTGGGATTGTTTCTGTTCTGTTAAACTCCAAGGAACTTTATTTCATCTTGAAAGATAACCAAAATGTTTGCTTCTGATACTCAACTAAGGGATCTTGGCTATAGGGAGAAATAGAGCCTTAGTTTGAATTACACATCCCAGGTAATCTGTAAAAAAAGAGTTAGATATATGACTATAAGATAACTCATTTGAGTTAATAAGAAATTGCATATTTTTTAAAGGAAAAAAGGTAATACCACTTTCTGGAAAACTTTTTTTAATTAAACTTTTTAAATTTTCATTTATGATACTGTTTACCAGTAAAACATACATACACCAGACTGTGTTCTTGTAACATATACAAGAGGAACTGGCTTTTGGAATGGTGTCAAATAGTCTCTCCTAGATTACAATGGAGGTCAGACCACATAGAGTAATCAAAGTCCGGGATTATTAAATTTGTAATTTATGAGCAGGAGAAAATATTTCTTGTCTGTTTAAGACAAATGAGCCCAAACCTAACCACTAACTATTGAAGATTGTTTATACATTTAATGAAAAAGGAAGCATAAGATTTTGGTCAAATAGCTGATAAACCTCCCACACTAATGTCCTGTTGGCTTAGTTTTTTACTTAATAAATCTTCTGCCATGTTCTGGAGACTCACAGATGTCTTGACCTTATGGTCATGGTTCCTTGCGTCTTCCTGTACAAGCCACCTAGACAACATTTTCCTTCATTGGCAGTTTGAAAGGAAGGATTGGGAAGTTTGCTACTACAAAAACTGTTCCATAAAATGCCCATGAACCTGGATGAACCCTTCTGGAAGCACAGAGATAGTCCTACCCAGGGACAGAAAACAAACATCTCAGCAATGTCTACAAAAACTCCTGCTTAGGAAAGAAATTTCAAGAAGCTTTTCTACTCTAGTAAAATCTTTTCTTTTCTGCTTCTCTCTCACTGGAACACATTAGAAAGGAGGAACTTTATATGATGGGACAAAAGGAACCTGATGATTTAGTTCATCATTGCTGAAATATCTGAGGCATTTTACTCAGCTTTATGAAAAAGGTAACTGCATAACCATATAGCTTCCCTGGATAGTTTTGTGTAGGCACAAAAGACAACAAAAAAGTGCTTCTTTACCTGGAAATGTTGTGGTCTTTTCAATCCATACATCTCCAGTATGGCTGTCATAAAGGAACATTCTAATATGGAATGTGGTTCACACAGCAAAGAATGATAAGTTCCTGAGCTAGCTGAAAACTAAGCCTTTTGGTCAAGCCCTAATTTCAACTCTCAATGGTGAATGATGAAACTGGTGAATGGTGCTGTCCTTTCAGTTTAATGCTGGTCAAGAAAAGTGATTTGTAGATTCCCATGTCTTCATTTCCTCTCCTGCAAGTTTCATTGTAGAAAAAACAATCAACATATAACAATCACTCCCTAATGTGGGATGGAGCTGAAGCAGATGGAGGAGACAGTTTTGATAGATTGTTAGACCCTTAGCTTTAATCATTTCTCAAAACTTAGTACCAAGCTAGATGATTCCGTAAGATGGCTGGGCAGCCCTCCCCCTCATCCTGCTAGTAGCTGATTTTCAGAATAGCAGGTATTTTAAGCCTGGATTTAGTACTCTTCTGCGCTTAAATTTTCTTGAATATAGGTCTGGTATCATTTCAGAAGAGAGGTAGAACAATGTTTAAAAGTGTCCCTATATAACAGCTCTCAGTAGGAAGGGGCAGTTGCTTGCTGCAGTTGGACAGCCCCTTTCTTTTTCACCTTAAAACTGATACCTCTCTACACTGTTAGCTGTTTCTTGAGTTATTTTTAAATACACTCTTCTGAGTGTATCATGCCTAAGGGAGCCATGATAAAGCAGGTTAACTGCCACTTTATCACCCTGATCTCACCATATTTTTCAGCGATTTGACTCACTAGATCCTTAGTCACAGAAATAGGGCCAGAGGGGAGCTAGTTTTTTAACTGCCAGGTCTCTTTCAATTAAGGAGCTGATACATGGAATAAAAAGCTATACATTTCTCCTGGGATTGAGGCTATGACAAATAAATATTACTAATGGGAACTCATGTGTAATATTCAAAATGACATGATGGGAGCTTGAGCTCTGAAAAATAGACAGCTCTCATTTTCCTGCTTCACCATGGAAGCCCCACTCCTATTGACATTGTTAGTCAACTGCATCTTAGCTCCGTTCAGTTCTCTAGGCCAGCAATTAGTTCAGAAACCTGAGGGATAAATGGGTAGAACCTACCTCTAGAGCAGAATGGCACCCAAAATTGTCCATGGACTGCAAGACAAAGGCTATATCTGTAGCAGCTTAAAGTGACCAATTAGTCCCATCCCTGACATTGTTCACAAGCAAATCATTGATCAAAGTGAAATAGCAAATAAACTCATCATACACATGTGATGAAAAACATGGTTTTTAAAAATTGGATTAACCAAAGATGACTTTATGCTTTTTTAACAGTGGCTAGGGTTGAGACAGGGCCTATACAAATAGTCTCCAGAGCATGTTTGTACTTTAATTCAGGGAACAGGAGGATGAGCCTTCAGTCAGCTTCCCTATCTGCCTTGTTATTGAGTTTAAAGTATGGAGTTTGTTATGTTTGCATGAAGAGACAGACGCGGAGTGCTTCAAGCTCTTTAGTTTATTAGTGACTACAGCTCAGAATGGACCCACTTTGGCTGGGCTGTGGCTGCTACTTATAGCCAGCGGCCGCAGTTGACAGCCAATCAGAGTGCAGGGTTTTCCCACACTTTTTAAACCAATCATTTCTAACATTTTACAAGAACAGTTCAAACTAAACCAATGACTTCAAACCTGCATACATAACAGAGTTTATATCTGCCTTCTTTCTGTGTTGTGTTGCTTCATCTCAGCAGTGTTCCTGTTATCATTCTGAGGTACATACTACTATTGAGTTAGGGACTAGGATGACCTAATTTCTTGGCACAGCTGATTGTGATTAGTTCTGGTGACCGTGTAATCAGTTTCCTGGATTTAGGCCAAAGTCTGCCATTACATACATGTGCTACTTGCTCTGAATGTAATGAAGCTGAGCAAGCTGAAATTTGGTCTTATGAATACAGTAGAGCATTTCCCTCCTTCTTTTTCAGTAGCCTGCATCATTCTTATCCCTGATTACAAAACAATAACTATGAGCTCAAGAGGTTGTGCTTAGAATCATAAACATTCCATAAGGTAAGGTTATTTCCATAGAGTTTGCCCTTAAGATTTGTCCTTTTTCCTCTCAGTATTTCTGCTTTGGATTGCTGATTGTCCCCATTACACACATATCCTCCTTTGGAGAAGAAAATAAAAGAAACAAAGTTATATGCATTCTTTGTATGGATAGGAGATAAGTAAATAACTCCCCCACTATTTGCAGTGATAAGGCAAAGCAGAGACTTTTAATAATACTACAGTGTACTTTGATCATTGGAGGTCCAACTCTATTGTTAATGGTAGACAAAATGGCAAAATGGATGAGAAATAGGAACATTCTGCTGGAGCAGAAAGCTTGGAGTGAACATATACCATGTTCATGATCAACACAATTGTACTATTCCATAGAATTGGGAATCCCAATTGTTCAGGATATCAAATTCCACAGAGACAATAATGGCATTCATCTGTATTTGGTTATACAATAACATTTGTTGTTTCCAGTCAATGTGAGAAATCAGGAATAGAGTATGGGGCAGGATTTGGCACAGTCCTCCCTCCATGTTTTGTTTTTAAAATATCAATGAATGTCTTTGGATTCCATTTACTTTTTGATACATGTAATATAGATGTGTGCAATTCTATGTTAATGCAAAATACATTGAAGACACTTGAAGACATTATTGCAGAAAATGTACTGATGCTGTTCCAACCAATTATATTAGTGTTCTGAGCCATAAAATAACCCTGTTTGAAATGCAGAATGGTTAATCTGAACTGGAAGTAAAGCTGTTGTAAGCTCAAAAACACTTCCAGAATAGTGGGAAAACTGTGGAATACTTCTAGTAAGATCAGAAAAACTTGCTTTAAAATCAAAATAATGTTCTTTATTCATAACAAACAGGAAATGTATCTCTGTAAACACATACATATCCTTCATATAAATGGCATGACATTTTTCTTTTAGATGTGATATATACAGAGCCTATGCCCTATGCACACAGCCTTGGTATGTCTAGAAGACTGTTCCACACATTAAACATGACACTTAAGCCCCAATAAAATCAGAGTATAATTCTATCATTAGGACAGATTGATTTAGAACAAGATCTTTTCATCCAGGATATATATATATATAATCTACACCATACTAGCACAATGCTAACCATATCTAGTATAAAAAATACCACAGTATTCCATGAGACATTATCCAGAACAACCCAGTGCTTATGATTTTTGCAATATGGTGAAAAAAAAAGAAAACCAGTTTTTTTTGTTATTATGGTGTGACTTTCTTAACTGGAAGTAGATTTTATTAACTCTTTCCAAATAAGTTTATAAAAAGGGGATGAGAAAAGAGAAATAGGGGCAGAAAAGTATATTCCATAACTCGATTCCTTCACTACTGTTGGAACAGGATCCTTGATCTGGCAATTTGAAAGGAATGGAAGAAGCACATCTCTAGCCTCTGGCCATGGCTGTCAGGAATTAATGCATTCTTTAATCAAATCTCTTATAGAATTGACACTATGATATTACAGGAGTTGCATAAGGTGCACAATTAGTCAAGAGAAATATTTTTGATTACTAAAAATGAAAGCATCCTCCTCCAAAAGGAATGGTGATCTCAAAACTTTATGCTGTAATGTGGAAAGAGTAGAGATTTTAATATTTTCCCATTCTTTTATTGTTTAAACACTTAGGCTTAGAGTAAGCCTCACCTTTGGGAGTGTCTGCATTTAATATTTGAGAAGGCTTTTTTCCCTTAACAGTTGAGTGAAATCGTTGCTAATCTACTGGAAAAAAAAACAAAGCTAGAAATCAATATTTGTTACCAAACAATATATCCCAGAGTTTGGAAAATATTTTTTTGAAGAAATCTATAAAAATACATTGTAGCATGATAACAATAGCAATAACAATAGTACTTAGACTTACTGTATATATCTCTTCACAGTGCTTTACAGCCCCCTCTAAGTGGTTTACAGAGTCAGCATATTGCCCCCAACAATCTGGGTCCTTATTTTACCCACCTCTAAAGGATGGAAGGCTGAGTCAACTCTGGTAAGACCTGAACTGCCAAACTGCTGGCATCCTGTGATCAGCAGAAATAGCCTGCAGTACTGCATTCTAACCACTGCATCACCACGGCTCATGATGATGACAGCTATATGCCAGAGGGCACATAGTGAAAAAAGAGATGCTTAACATAGCCTTTCCCATTTTTATGACAATTGATAAATAAACATCAAAGTAGGCACTAACCTCCTACAAGGAAGTTTCAGTTTTCTTCATGATACTTTGACGTACATTAACTGGGGAATAGTCAATAATAAGTACAAACAGACAGCAAATCTTTCTCCCTTCTAGCACTGATGATATTACTTATTTGGATAACAAAACATCTGCAGGAAAACAACAAAGCTCAGAGAGCACCAAAGACTCCACAATAGCCAGCAATTTAAGTCAGAGGACCATAACACCGAGAAACTCAAAGGGAAAAATTTCAACTTTCCAAAGGGCCACAGAAGGCCATCCAATGACTCATGACAGGGGTCCCCAATCCCCAGGCCACATGCCACTACTAGGCCATGGCCCATTCAAAACCAAGCTGTGGAAGTGGTAGGTGAGTGCATGCATGCACACAGCTCCACTTGCACACACAGCGGATGGGCAAGCACAGGTGCACAGCTCCATTTATGTGAGTGGCAGGGAGCATTTCTGCACGCAGCTCCATTTGTGCAAGCGGTGGGCACATGCGTCTGCGGAACCATCTTCTCTCCCCACCCCTCTGCCAGTCCACAAAGCTGGAAAGCCTGAAGGCCATTGACTTATGACATCCTTAAAGAAAATGGGGCAAAACATTGCTTTGCCTTTTCAGAGTTTTAAGAATAGGATTTGGAACAGTTTTCCATCTAGAAGCCTCCTTCTTTCAGATCCCCTTCAACATCCCTTTGGGGGGGGGAATTCCAAAGAATAAATTTGGGTCCTCAAATAACCAATTTATTTTTCTTCTTTTTCTTTTTTCTGTGCTTACTAAAACGTAGTCAAATCTGGCCATTTTTTCTAGTACGGTAGCAACTCTTGGAGCCTTTGGTCTGCAGGTTGCTTTCCAGTGGTGAAAATGTTATAATTGGATGACCTGGTTGAAGTTTTTTTATTCATTAGAATTATATTCCTTCAGTGTACGACTGATAGTAGTGGACATAATAGTCCTTTCTATTTTTCTTGAGCTTAAAGAGAGTGACTGGCTCAATGTCTTCCAGTTGGAGTTCATGTCTAAGGAAGGACTAGAACACACAGGCTATGTTTCTACTCTGGGATCTTAACCATTACACCAAACTGGTTATTTGATGTGAAAACCTTGATACATTATTCAAAGATCAAGAGAGGACATTGGCTTGGATAATAATATGCACTCATCAGTGATCTATGCTGTACATTTCTGAAAAGATGCCATGAAATAAACTACCTTACTACCATGAATGATTCTTCCCTTTGACATGTAATGCACAGTACATTTGCCATATGGATAATGGATATATCATTTAGCATCTCCATAGCAATAGCATATTTTTCTAGCCCAATTTTTATTTATTAGATTTGTAGACTGCCACAATCATGTGACAGTCTAAGACAAAGCACTGTGATTTTCCTTTTTATGTACCCAGAAGCTGATGAGTGCGTAGCTAAATCTTACTTCAAAACTGTTGCTAAAGTTGCATCATGTCCTAGATCAGGTCGTGTCAAATTCAAGGCCCACAGACTGGATGTGGCCCACTATGTGGTCGGATCTGGCTTATGGGGCCCAGTCTACCCATGTCACTTCAGCCCAGTCTACTCAATGTGAAGAGGAAACACCGGGCCAATGTGGCTTTGGCCCGGTCTATCCAATGCAAAGAGGAAACATGCCAACAGTTTGGGGAGTGGTGTCAAGCTGGCCATACCCACCCAATAGGTCTCACCCACGCAGTCAGCCATACCCCACCCAGTCAGCCACGCTCCAGTGAGTAGCCATGCCTGCCTGGCCCCCCGAGGTCAGCCACAGCCCTCAATGAAATTGAGTTTGACACCCCTGTCCTAGATGTCTACAAAGGAAGTTTTCTATGTACTCTATTCTATACTATAGTTGCAGCTCATGCAGCTCCTGAAGATCACCATAGTTGACCATCTGTCTGCCTAAAGTTAGAACCAGTGCTACTCCTGCTATAGGCTAGATCTGGCTTAATGCTGTCACTTCTGTTTTGCATAAAGATTCAAGTAGTAGAGGCAGCAAAAATGTATGTGTTGTGGGGATCTCAAAACAGCTTACCTCGATGTACGCTTAAATTTATTTAGTTAACATTAGATATCAACTAAATCAAAAGCATTTTGTAGGAGATGACCAGGCTGAGCCTGAGAGTGGAGTCAAGATCATCATAATTCTTGAGTTCCTTCAACCTCAAAAGAGATCTAAGTTCACTCATCCTTGAATCCTATTGACTCTTATATATCGTCAACTCACTTCGACCATTAGGAGCTCAGATTCTTGTAGAGAACATTAACATACAATAAACCCATATTCATTTGAACTGCCTGGACTCCTGATTTTCTGCACTCAACCCGTTTAGTGAAATGATTCTCAAACTGGGATATTGGGGTGAGTCATGTTATAGGTATCTAGTAACCCATCTCTCCTAAATTATATTAGATTGAAAAATCTTGTATGATTTTGTCTATTTTACATTTTTCATTTTTTTTAAAGGAAAAATATGTTAGAAAGTACATTACCCACATTGTCAAATTTTGGAGAAGACCAAATGATGGTCCATGGAAGCTTTCAGTGATGACATACAGTGGAAATATGTGTAAAGGAAAAGGCTGGGTAAATGTTTCATTGTAATTTTCTTGGTTTTTGATATATGGTACAAAGGAACATACATTCATATACTGTAGAATAGGATATACAGTAGACCTTTACTGCATATCCTAAACCAGCTAGGAGAAAACTCTCAGGTAGCTGATGCCACTCACAGATTGCAACTTTCATTTCTTGAATGCCCAACTTTGCCTTGCATAGAGTGATTTCCTGAATCCCATCCCTAGGTTTCCCTATAAGCCTGAAATTTGAATTTCACAACTTTACACATTTTATGATGAAATAGAAACCCCCCTTCCACTCCCTCCAAAAAGTCCAGCATTGTTATCTATCTGTAGTATGTTCCTGTGGTGATTTTATATGAATTCCCTCCTTTTGTAGGGACAAGCTTGAGAAACCAATTAATTAAATAGAGCCATATATTCCTAACAGCTTTTAGCCCTCCCTTTCAACTACACAGCTACTGTCTGAGGGTGAGCCAGGATTGCTCGAACATTAAGTTCCAAATCAAAATCACAATCAGTGTCTTGATGGGTTTTGCTAAAATCCTTTGGCACATACTCACTGCTCCTCTGCTGCTTCCATGGCCCAAGAAAACCAGGCTAAATTCACAAATAATAGTATTAGAAAGTATAAATGACATAATCATTTGAAGGAATGATTATGAAGGAAGAAGAGAGGGAGAGAGAGAGGAGGTGGGGGAGAGAGAAAGAGAACAGAGGAATCCCGCAGAGGAATGAGATACCAATCATTTTACCACCCCAAGGTTAGAAACAGGAAAGGAACTACAGGCTGACACATACACCCAGAGCTCTCTAATCCTTTTTTCCTCTCAGGCAAATTCCACCCTATTCCTATTTTCCACCTGCCTGCTACATAATTGCTGATCAATTATCATGTTGAACTGAAAGTGAACCTTGTGCTTCTGCAGATCCAACTGCCAATTCAAGAGATGGGAGGAAAAATACTTTCAAATCCCAGTTGGATAACCCATACAGGATGGAGGCTGAATTCAGAAATTTTGGGGGGAAAGGGGAGAGAAATGCAAATATGGCATGGGTCTCTCCCTCCCTCCCTCCCTCCTTCTCTTTAACTTCTGTTGAACTGCATATAAATGCACTGCTTTTTTAAAGATTAAAAAATATCCTGAAATCCAAATCATAGATTATAAATTTAAAGATCACATGTGAAAAAAGGATGGAAAATTGATTCAAAGAAACATAAACCATTATTCCATGTGAGTTTGAACACACAATAGAAACAAAACTATATTTGAAACTAAAATTTCCAATTTTCCAATGCTCCATTTCCCGGAAGTTGATCCTATATATCAAATTTTCTCTGAAACAAATATGCAAAGGATTCCTTCCCTTCTTGAGTATCTCTTTAAATATAATAGAGCTATTTATCTGCAAGCCTTTTGTTTGCACACAACATAGACTCTAGAGTGAAGCAACAGAATCTTCCTTGCGTGATAAGTACCATCCCTTTTTCTTTGAGGTCTGCATGTTTGCACTTAACACTGTAACTTATCCTCCCAAATCACCTGTTTGACTCATGGAATGTCAGCTTTCTTGCTTTGTGACTAGATCTGCCTACAGTACTTTGCTAGAAATATGCAATAAATTTTAACTGCTGAAATGCTTAGGTGGAAGCTATGATCCAGTAAAATATGCATGTATCTTCTTATGACATACACCTGTAAAATGTAATGTCAAAAAAAAATGAGACAAAGTACAAGATGTAGCTATTCTGATTTTTTTAAAACAGATGATAACTTACACAAAAGCTAAATCATTCAGCTTTTTCATTTTCGGCCTGTGGGGTGGCCATTTGTGGTCTACAGATACTGAATTTCTAGTCCTATCTACTCCAATCACTATGACCGATGAAAGGGCTGAGTCAAAAGTGTTTGACAGGACATAAGTCTCTTTTCATTCTTCCTTAGCTCAAAATGAATGATTAGTAACTTAGCTTTAAGTATAGAGGTCATTTCTACTTTTTTTTATCTGAGAATGGATGTAATCTATCATTCAATAAAATTGTGTTACTGTTATACCTTCATTCAACAGACTTGCATATAATCAAGAAGACACTCCCACTTGCACGTTTACAATCTAAATCTAAAAGAAAAAGGAAAGTAAGGGTGGGGGTGGGGAGAAAGGAAGCACAGTCAAGCATCAGATCTAATTACCTAATACTCGGTGCCTACTATTTTTCCTTTTAAGAAAGGGAGAACCTGGGAGGAAACCCACTATTAACTCCTCTGGTACTGAAAACAGGGAGAAAGCAGTAGGTTATATCCCTAATGTTGAAGACAAGATTGTCATTGGTAAAGACTGAGTGCTGCCGTATCTATTGTTGCAGTACCAAGAAGATGTTTTAGCCATAATGATTTCCAACACCTAGTTTGAATTGAAAGAATTGATTGAGAGGGGAGGTCAATGATGCTGAGTGGATGATGATGATGATGACGACGATGACGATATCCATTCAGTTGGGTCCAACTCTTGGTGATTCTATGGGCCAAATCTGTCCACATCTTCTGATCTTGCACTATTCTTTGAGTTTTTCTATGGTGATAGTGTCTAGCCATCGTTGTTCTTTGGTGGCCTAGTTTCCTTTTACCAACTAATTCTTCCAAAAAACAATTGTTTTCTCCAGTGAATTCCCTTGCATGACATGGACAAAGTAAATAAGACACCATTTTGTGATTTTTTGGCTATGCGCTCCAGTACTTGTTTTTTGGTCACCTTTGTTGTTCAAGGAATGTGCAGGAAACTTTTCCAGCACTACAACTCAAACAAACTTATTTTCTTCCTGTCTTGCTTGTCCAACTTTCATAACCATAGGTGGTGACTTTCCAGTCCCATTTGTCCCTTTGCTTAAATATGAAAGATGAAATAGCTGCTGAAGGAGAAGGTAATAGAGCCACATGAATGGTCTTATCTTTCACCTCACTGCTGCAGCAAGTGACAGCTTCCAGATAAGTCGGGTGTTCATTTTTTCTTGATTTATAATTAGACTCTGTTATTTGGGGGTGCTGCAGTTTATGGGTGTCTATTTTAGTACGATTGAACTTAAGGTATGATTGACATTCTTCTAGCCCAGCCTATACAGATGATTAGTCTTGTCAAGACCAAGGAGAAGCAGGTGTTTTAACTTCAAAGAGTTTGCAGACAGCAAATAAATAATTGCCACTACATATCTAATTAGAGAGGCATTATTATTTCATGATTTGAAAGAGGTGAAAACATGGGAGAGAAAAAGTATATCTTATACCCATAATGGTTTATGGACAAGCACTGAACCTTGTGATTTAACAGCTGTCAAAATATAATAAATTCCTTTCATTTTCTCAAGTTATACAAATAATACCCAGTGATGTATGTACGGTTCGGTCAAGTTCTTGATAATGAAGGCAAAATGCTTTCTAGAAATAGGTTATAGGATCATCATTTATACTTTAGCAATTAGCAAAGGTCCAATAAATGAAGTATTGTTGGGTGTTTACATTTAGGAAAAAAATGTGAGTGAATGTCTGTGTGTGTGTGAGAGAGAGAAAGAGAGGATGAGAGAGAGAGAGAGAGAGAGAGAGAGAGAGAAGGAGGAGGAGGAGGAGGAGGAGGAGGAGTCTTCCAAAAGAGAGGTATGTTTAGAAGACCTAAAATTATATATTTCTGAAATTTCTGAATAGAGGGTGGATTAGATGACCTCTAAGATTTGTTCCAAACCTATGATTCTTTGACATACTCAAACTGGATTATGAGTCGGGGACACTATTTAACCTAGCTTATTGCTGACTCTTTCTCAGAGAGAGAAAGGTTTGTATGTTCAACTTAGAGGCTACAGGCACTGCCAATTATCCGCCTCTCCTTCTGATTCGCTATTTACATAGAAAAGAAAGGTGATGGGGAGCAGGTTAGATGACTTCACTGGAAGGATCTTTCCTTTATCACTCTTTCAAGCAAGGATCCAAGCAGCTGCACTTACCACCTTTCCTTGTAGGAAGGGATGTTCCAGATAACCTGCTAGATAACACTTGAGATTAAAGAGCCAAGGAAAATGAATTCAGGGACAGTATTTAAAGTTCTCATATAATTGCTCTGAGCTGGACCAATTAGACATACATTCCCCCCAGCCTGCTTTTGTATGTGAGAGATCAATGACCACATCAGAAGTTTCTGACTAGCTATGTGGAAGAGGTAACTAGGATTATGGCCAATTTTTTTTAAACCCTAAAAGCTTAAAAACGCAACTCTGAAAAGCAATTCCAGGGTGTTGGCTTTAGTGCTAATGGGTGTCACTGGGTATTTTTTTTATCAGTACAGAGGAAACAAACAGGAGAGGACATGGAAAGGGAGTGCAATGGAAAGACCACATGACATGAGGACAAAATGTGTATTCTGGAGTTTGAGATGAGATCCAATGAACCACCCATTTTAAATTTAGTAATTGAGTTGTTTTATGTCTACACTGCTATAATTATCCAGGATTGATGTAGTGGTTGGAGAGGGGGAGGGGGACAGGAAGGAATCAGGTATAAGGCAAATGTTTGAATAATATGAAAGGAAAGAATGTTCAGACATACTGCACCTTAAGTGTTTACATTCCTCTTTTATGATTATCTTAATTAAACAGTAATTATTGCACTTGCAGATGTGCCTATTTCTGACAAGAAATTACCTGTCTACCATATTAAAAAATAAACATTAGAACTGTATTGGTAACAAGCTTTGGCGATTGCTCTCCCTGCAAAGACAATTTTAGCTACAAGGGAAAATAACATTATGAATACCTATGGTTTTTATCTGTTCAAGAGAGGGAAGAAAAATGATTTGTTAATTCTGGGAGTAAGATTTCCAGCAGCAAAATGTTAGGGAATTATAAAAAAAAAGAATGCTTAATAAGAAATTTAAACCAAGAAAGGAAATTGAAATAGCACCCATTACTTTTACATGTTGAACTGTTCCTAACTGTGAGATTCAGCTGAGGTGATGCTTGCTGCTTGATGAATTATAATATGAGATTCAAAGGGTTGGAGGTCCCAAAAAGTCAAAGATAGTGTCTCTGACATGCAGCAACATTTGTAAAAAGGGAGAGGGGTTTAGATCACAGGATCACATATGTAGCTTGTTTCTTTTAATCCCCATGCATGCCCCTAGAAATGGCCTAAAACTTAATCAGTCCCCTCACCCAAATGAGAATAGCAATACCAATAGCATTTACTGTACTTACCACTTTATAGTGCTTTACAGCCCTCTCTAACAGTGGTTGGATTAAAAATAAATTACTACTGGTTCTGTGGGTGTGGCTTGGTGGGTGTGGCTTGATGGGCATGGCAGGGGAAGGATACTCTAAAATCTCCATTCCCTCCCCGCTCCTGGGAGAAGGTTACCACCAGTTCTCCGAACTACTCAAAATTTCCATTACCGGTTCTCCAGAACTGGTCAGAACCTGCTGAATACCACCTCTGCTCTCTACACAGTTAACAGAGTCAGCATATTGCCCCCAACAATCTGGATCCTCATTTTACCTACCAGAAGGATGGAAGGCTGAGTAACCTTGAGTCATCAGGATTGAACTGCTGGCAGTAGGCAAAGTCAGCCTGCAACACTGCATTCTAAACACTGCACCACCAGGGCTCTTACCTTCAGAGGAGCCAGCCAGAGATCTCTGGGGAGTCTATAAATAAAGGATTAAGACAAGGCCCCTTTCAATGCTCTGTTTTTTTACAGGATAACTCCATGCTCTGCTTATAGACTTTTTAAAATCAGATGTAATCTCCTCGTACTGTAAGGAGTTTTACAGTAATCATAAACTTAATTACTTTAAAATTGTAAATATTAAGTGATATTACAATTGGTTTATTTTCTTCTTAGCATTATTGAAATTGGGATTCATTGTGTACATAATTTTTAAATTAGTTTTAGCTTAACAGTCAGATCACTCTGGGTACTAAATTGAATAGTTGATCAAAGTGAACAATAAACTAGCATTAGTGTCTGGATTATATAGAAACATAGCCTATTGAATGGAATTACTCCTAATTTACCATATATGTGTTATTGTAGTTGACTAATCATGAGAAACAAAGCTAAAAGTGTTTCCTATGTAAGCCATATTTAATTTGGGTACATTGGTGTAGAGCCTGATTACATAAACTAATCAGGAGTATTAGCTGGAGCCTTGGTTATATTTATTGCTAGGTACCAGATATATAGTGTGGACTGGTGAGGCGGGACAATTTGTACTGCCCAGAATATTTAAATTGAATTGAGCATGAATATTTAAATTGAATTGAATTGAGCATGGTGCAAATGTTCCTAACATTCCTCAAATAATTATTGGTGGAGTGGCATACTAGTTCAAATTCATTTCTAGGCAATATTATGTCTTGGACTCATTTTAAAATGAGGAATTCAACATTGTGCAGAGATAAGTCATTTCTCTTTAAAGACCTTCTTCACCATCAACATTTAGTTCAGAGATGGAGGATCTTCTGGAGCAGCTTTGAAGATTGCATGGCTAGTGTGCAAGAAAGAAAAGTCCCTCTTCTGTCCCATCTACGGAAACAGTGGAATCCATAGACTCCATAGAAAAGTCCTTCTTCTTCGAAATGGATATAGACACTCACAGGTACTTTTCAGAGACATTTAACAACACCAAGGATTATCTACTCCCTATGGCTAAGTTTTACTGTACATCTAAGTGTACAGTACCAACCTAAGTGTAGTACATACAATTATCTATTGCAATGTCCTACCTGTCACTGAATACTTCAGCTTCAACCACAACAATACAAGAGCACACAATAGATACAAACTCAAGGTAAACTGCACCAAACTCAATTGCAGGAAATACGACTTCAGCAACAGAGAGGTCAATGTCTGGAATATTCTACCTGACTCTGTGGTTTCTTCCCCAAACCCCAAAAACTTTAACCTTAGACTGTCTACTATTAACCTCACCCCTTTCCTAAGAAGTCTGTAGGGGGCATGCATAAGTGCACCAAAGTGCCTACAGTCCCTGTCCTAATCTTTCTTTTTATTCGCATCCATTTCATGTATTCATAACTATGCTTATACTTATACCTGTTATCTAATACCTGTTTGACAAATAAAATAAATAAAAATAAATAAATAAATAAATTTATTAGTTTAAACAATTATTGATGATGAGTTTTATTTAATCTTCAAGAGAAAAGAAAATTAAAAAGTGGCAGATTTATTCTTTAATGAGGAAATGGATGACCAATGCAAGCAAATGCTGTAATGATACTAAACATGATTTGGAAAGGAATTGAATGGCTATAAACATTAAAGAGGAAATGTGTCACAGATAGCATAAAAAGGTTGTGCCTATTTATACAATTTCTTATCTTGACCTTATAATTCCTATGATTCACACTGTTCTCAGTAATGAGCCTATAGAGCAGATGTAAACTAAAAACAGAATGAGCCCTCATTTAGAGAATTAATTTGTAATAAGGCGGGACAGCAATTAAAATATTTTAGAAGAAAATGTACTTTTTGGGCAGCAAATACACATTGTTAAACATCTATGCTTGATTATTCATACATTTTTGTTAACACTGGGAATGTCTGTCATTATTCTAAGCAGCACTTTCCATGCACTAAAAGAGAGTTTTGTATTTTGTTCCAAATCCATTCCATCATATGATTAATTCATTTTTCATTGCTGTAAGTTAGATCAGCACCATAAAATTGATGGTTTTATAAAAGGCTTTTGATTGGCTCTTTTCAACTAATCAACTTAGCTGGGTCAGTGAAAGAGACCTAGAAGAATCTGCTCTGTATCAAAGAAATGAAGATGGTGGACGCAATACTGCAGTTGAAGTCTTGGTCCTTTGTTTGTGTATATGATAATAATGCTCAACAAAAGAGTTGGGATTTAATCTCATGCCCTTGACTACCATCTTTTATGCTATCTAATGTAAGTTAATGTGTTGTGAGAATGTCTGTAAAAGATCAGCTTACTTGGGCAAATGACCAATCACTTAACTTTATCCCACAACAAATCCAATTTGCAGTGATAAACTAGATCCCGTTCATTTTAAATGACTGACTGACATACTTAGTTCCCCAAGGGGTTGCCCTTGGAGAAAGGCCCCACCATATATAAAAAAATAGTAGGTTACTCCATTGAGAACTCACTGTTGAGAACCTGGCAACCCTAAACCTGTTTCCAACAGTAGCAAAGCCACAATTCCAACTACTTATCTGCTTAATCAAGGTGAGAATTGTTGGAAACCTTAATATTCCTTTTCTAGTTCAAGAGCTACCAGGAGGCAGCCAACTAGGAGAATAGGCAGTTTTCAGTTCATCAACTGAATTGAACAGTTAAGGTTTTCACCCAGTTGGTGTGATTGATTGTGTGCTGTCAGAACACACTTGGTAAGGAGATTGATTGGATCAGGGCTGAGTGGGTGAAGAATTATGTTTTATGTTATGTTATATGTTATATTATTGTCTTGTGTTGTCTTGTGTTGTTATATTGTTATGTTTGTTGTCTTGTGATGTGATGTTTCATAATTAATTTTTCCTCTTCTGAAACAAAGCATATGTCAAAACTTACCACTCCAATCTAGCTTTCTTCCCTCTTTATCTCACATCTCAATATGTGTGATATACATTGGGGATAAGAAGCTAACATAAGGCTGAGTTTAATATTAAAAGTTTTAAGATATTTTTGGAATGTATTGTCATGAGTTACCATATGGAATTCCATTTACTGTATTATACATATTGATCTATTTTATTCTTAAAGAAGGAAAAATGGCTTTTCCCATAATCCTTTCATTTTTAAAAGCTGAGCAATATATTTTCAATATTTAAATGTGTGTGTGTGTGTGTGCACAAACACACACACACAAAATGGGCTTCTCCATATCTTCTAGAGACTTAATTGAAATGACATCCCCATTAGCCACCCATGATAAGTATTTTGAATATATTTGCAAATCCAATTTAAATAGTGTTTAATTTTTTTTTAATGCTAATAGTGGGTCCAAGGCTTTTTCCAGCATTTCTTTCTTAAATCACAGCTTCTGCCTATCTGTCTGAATGATACCTTTTAACCACAATTAACAAAACTTTTTAGAAGACAACATCCTACTATGGGAATCAATTATTAGAGACTGTTACACATGCCATTAAGGTGGAAAATGTTAAAATGCTTTCAAATAGTTGGAAAACAATAGAACAGAATTGGAAATGATGAAAGAAATAACATTTTAAAACGGGGAAGCATGTAGAATGCAAAACATTATCCCTATAAACTTTAGATATCAGTGTAACATTGCTGCTAAGAAACAGACAGCAACATTGCATCACATTGCAACCAGCCATCAAGGACATAGGTTCCACATTCTCATTATTTGATTTCCAAAACTACTCTCTGTAGATTTGTACCCCAATTCTTTATCTTTCTTTTTCAAGTGATAATTTAGAAACTTCATACCTTCTTATTATTTTACATTAACAACTGTTATTACTGAATGTATTCATATATTTAATCCCAAAATCCTTTAAAAATAAACCTAAAATCCAATGGTAGTTTTTTTATAGATATGTTCTATTATAAAGCTCACAGAACAAAAGATAATGTGCTGAACAGTCTTGGAAAACATTTTTTCTTCTAGATTTTACCGCCTTTGCATTTATGCAGACTCCTTACTGAGATTCATGCAGACCATCAAGCCTTTTACATTTGCTTTGTTTTGTTGTGCCAAATAAATTTTATTCCCATGTTCTAACAGCTTTTATTTAAATTTCAATACTGTATAATACAGTAATTGTAATTAATAATAATAATAAACCTGCAACAAACTTGGAACTGTTTACAGCATGCAATGATGACTATAACACCATCAAACAATCCCATTTGCCCATCTCAGATCCTTGGGAAGGACTTCATAGGTGGACAAAACTGCCAAATCCAGTCTAAACATCTGGCTGGCTTTATTCCTAACAATCTTGGCCTTTAAATAATGTCCTAAAATTAATTTATTTACATTTACATTTTTCTTTGTCCTTCTCACATAATTCTAAAAAGCTTTAACAAGCCTTGTTTGTAAATCTAATATAGAAAAATTATCCAGGTCACTCTTCTTGTTAGTTATTTGTGTATTCCCAGTTATTTATTAAGATATCATTGAGTTTCTTTGGTGTGCCCAGTGTAACATCTTTTTCTATGTTAATCTTCTACATTCAAATCAATCTCAATCTTGTCACGAGTAGTTCCTCTTCCATGATATCATTTAAGCACAGTCTATCTACCCACACTCTTAAGCTTAACTCCTGGGACCATTGTTCAAATATATCCTTCAATATATCCAATGTTGAACTTTCTGTTAAGTTTGCATGAAGAGACAGATGCGGAGTGCTTCAAGCTCTTTGTTTATTAGTGACTACAGCTCAGAACGAACCCACTTTGGCTGGGCTGCGGCTGCTACTTATAGCCAATAGCCGCAGTTGCCAGCCAATCAGAGTGCAGGGTTTTCCCGCACTTTTTAAACCAATCATTTCTAACATTTTACAAGAACAGTTCAAACTAAAACAATGACATTCAAACCTACATACATAACACCCGTCCCCACTAGGTTCAGTCCATACTCAAACCCCAACCTATCTAATGTATTCTTTTAAATAGGTGGGGCTCTTACGTGTACGTTGAGACCTTCATGGTTCGGATGTTTTAATGTTCTCACCCAGTGAGAGAGGAAATGTGTCTGTTGACATTTCCCTACTTGGACTTCTAGTAAAAGAAGACCCTGTTTGATTGTTACAATCTGGTCTCTCCTCCCAACCCATCTCCAACCCAATGTCAGCACCTAAGTCAGGTAGTGATGTACAGTCTTCCACTTGTAAGGATGGATTTTGGCATTGTGACAGGTTTTGGAATGGTTCCTGTCGTAATGGCTCGTTACACATGGGGTTGATTCTTGCTTGCTGATTATCCTCATGATCCTCCCCTTCCCCGCTAGAAGAGGTATTAGGTATGGGAACTAGAGACGAACAATTGTGATGTTCCTGAGGTAACCTGGATCTAAGCTGATCAATGTGCCTCCTCCAGAGGACACCATCCTCTGTTTGTACCCTGTAAGATTGAGGGCCTGTGATTTGGGTTATCTCAGCAGGAATCCATAAAGGTTCACCCATAAGGTTCTTAGCATAAACAGAATCACCCACAGTGAACGTGCGAACTTTGCTAGTGGAATCTAGTGGTGCTTTGGGTGCGTAAGTGGGATGAAGGCGGTCAAGGGGAGATCTGAGTTTCCTACCCATCAACAACTCTGCTGGGGATAAGTTAGTTGATGGGTTAGGAGTGATATGCTGGACACTGAGAAGTTTTTCAACTTTCTCAGTGATGTCCCCAGGACCCAATTGCAGAAGTTTTTCCTTGGTAAATCGTACCATGCGTTCAGCCCGGCCGTTACCCGAAGGGTGCCCAGGTGCGGTCAGGGCATGTCTGATACCCTGCTGTGCTAGATATGATTAAAAAGGTTGGATGTAAATTGAGGACCATTGTCAGAAACGAGTACATCAGGTAACCCATGAGTTACAAAAAGCTTTTTAAGCTGTTTGATGACAGCATCAGTTGTGGTGGATGCCATAGGGATGACCTCTAGCCATTTGGAATATGCATCTACTATAATAAGGAAAGTGTGCCCTCTGGTAGGGCCAGCAAAATCAATGTGAATCCTGGACCATGGGCCCCTAGGACATTCCCATTCTTGTTTGGGGGCGAGAGGTGGGGCAGGCCTGACTATCTGACAGTTGGGACAAGATGCAACCCAGTTTTCAACCATTTTGTCAATACCTGGCCACCATACATAACTCCTGGCCAATCCCTTCATTCTGACAATACCTGGATGACCCTCATGTAACATTTCCAAAACCTCCTTTTGTAGTTTTGCAGAAATAACCACCCTGTTACCCCACAAAATACATCCTCTTAATACAGATAATTCAGTTTGCCTGGATTTAAAAGGTTGGGCAAGTTGAGGTAGATCTTGAAGAGGCCAACCTTTCTTAATCCAGCCTATAACAAGAGCCAATAAAGTGTCTTTGGCAGTCTCTCTGGCAATTTCAGCAGCGTGTACTGCAAGCTTGGCAACAGTTTCTAGGAAAAAGGTGTGAGACTCAGGAGCAAAGTCCTCAGTGTGAGAAGGAAGTGGGCAGCGACTCAAAGCATCTGCATGCCCAATGTCTTTTCCAGGCCTGTGGATGAGTTTGTATGAATAAGCAGCAAGAAATTCAGTCCACCTCAGCATTCTTGGTGACAGGATAGTGGGCGTAGGTTTGTCTCCTGCCACAATGCCTAACAGAGGTTTGTGATCTGTGACAATGGTAAATGTTCTCCCATATAAATACTCATGGAATTTCTTGACAGCTGCAACAATTGCCAAGGTGTAAAATGCAATAGGAGCTTCCTCCCGCTGGGAAGCCTGTGGCTCAAACCCCCACTCCAAAAGGGGATGCATCACAAGTCAGTACAACAGGCAAATTCTCAGAGAACTGTATCAGTACAGCATCAGACGTGATTAGTCTTTTAATATTGTTAAATGCAGATTGTTCTTTTCTGCCTCAGACCCATGCAGACTTTTTGTCTAATAATCTGTGCAGTGGTTCTGCAATGGTTGCCTTCTGAGGTAGGAACATGTGATAAAAGTTAATGAGTCCAAGGAAGGCTTGCAAATCTGTTTTACATTTTGGTCTAGGGGCTTCTTTGATTGCCTGAACCTTGGCATCTGTGGGGTGGATGCCATGCTTGTCAATCATATAGCCCAAGAACTCAACCTTGTCAGTTCTAAGGGTGCATTTTTCTTCCTTGACTTTTAACCCCGCTTTTTGAATCTGGTAAGGACTTCTCTGAGTCTCTCTTGTAACTGAGTGTCATTTTCAGCAGAGATTGACACATCATCAAAGTAAGGTACTACCCCTGGCAGTCCTTGGAGCATCCTTTCCATAAGGCTTTGGAAGATGCCTGGTGCCACGCTTACTCCAAACTGTAACCTTTACATTTGAAAGCACCTCTATGAGTCACAATGGTTTGGGCCTCTGCAGTGGCATCATCAACTGTTAATTGTTGATATGCCTGGGCCAGATCCAATTTGGCAAAGACTGTACCCCTGCCAAGTGAATGTAGTAAATGATGCACCACTGGAACTGGATATGCGCTCTGTTGAAGCGCATGGTTCAATGTCCCCTTATAGTCTTCACAGATTCTCACTGACCCATCAGTCTTGTCTGGTGTGACTATGGGTGTCTCCCACTTGGAGTGGTCAGTGGGCTCTAAAACTCCTTGAGCTATTAGTTTATCTAATTGTGCATCAATTTTTTCCTTTAAGGCAAATGGGACCCTTCTGGGCTTTAAGCGAATTGGTGGCACATTGGGATCTAAATTGAAAGTGATAGGGGTCCCCATATACTTGCCCAATCCGTCATTGAAGACTTCTGAAACCTCAGACTTCAAGGCCTCCTCCCATTCAGTGTTGCTCACGTGATTGATGCCAGTCACCTCGATGCCTAGTGGATTGAACCACTCAAGTCCCAACAAGCTTGGGCAATCCTTGTCCATGATGGTCAGGGGCAAGCGTTTGGTGTGGCCTTTGAACTTCACATTGAATTCTCTTGTTCCAACTACTGGAATCTTGTTCCCTTGGTAGTCTTTAAGAGTTAGTGCTTGCTTCTTGAAATGCTTCTTCTGAATGTTTGGGAGTAGTCTGTGAATAGTGTCCCATGACACCATAGATAAATAGGAGCCTGAGTCCACTTCCATTTGGCAAGGCCTTCCTTCAATTAGTACCTTGACATGCACTTTTCTGTTATTGATAGAAGAAGAATGACCAATAGTTACTGTCTGATGAGTTTCATTCTTCCCTTTGCTTCTGTGCTGTGCCCCATTTTCTCACTGAGGTTGTTGGGCTTGAATTCTTTGTCAGGAAACTTCCTTCTGTTGGGTGGAGTTCTGGATGATTTGCAGACTCTTGCTAGGTGTCCTCTTTTTTACGGAGGCAGATGGTATCTAGGAACTTGCATTCAGTGCAGGGGTGGCTTCCCCACAACCTCTGCAGTAGAAATCTTGCCTCTTTCTTCCAGGTCTTTCTTTTCCGCTCCATTCTGAGTCTATAAATTCCTTCCTCCACCTCACTACAGTCTGACTCAGAATCTATTTGCTCACAATGAGTTGTTGTGGACTTTTCCACAT
The DNA here is from genome assembly GCA_009733165.1 of Naja naja. Lineage (NCBI taxonomy): Eukaryota > Metazoa > Chordata > Lepidosauria > Squamata > Elapidae > Naja > Naja naja. The sequence goes on from CM019149.1 coordinate 73,049,099, forward strand.
CAGGATGGCTTGTGGCCTTGTTGATTTTCTTCATGGCTGCTGCTGAGGACTTGGTAGCTTCTGCTGAAGAGGCCTCTTCTATTGCTTCCTTCAGCGTGATCTTAGGTTTTAGTAATAACTTGCTCTGAAGCACCTTGTCTTAAGGCCCAGAACAAATCGATCGCATGGCCTCTTCTAAATTGTTAAATTCACATGCAGCCCCAATGTCTCTTAAACTTGCCATGAAGTCGTTTATGTTTTCGCTTTCCCCTTGATCCCGACGGTAAAACTTCGTGTCTCTTAATGAGGCACGATACTTGGCGTAATGGGCTCTTAACAACTTTTCTAAGTCAGGCCATTCCATTACCTTCCGTCTGCAGCTCCCACCAATGCCTTAGCCATCTTGAAAACTGCCAGACCGCAGTGCGTGAGAAAGACCGCCCTCTTCCGCTTCTCGAAATGTCGGCAAATTGTTTCCTTCCAGATACATTTGGAAGCGATCTGCATCGTCTCCCAGTCTTCTGCCGTCGGATCGAGCGGGGCTGGGGGTGTTCAGCGCAGCCATCTCTTCTCCTTCTGTTCGCGTTGCCTTCTTCTTCAGGGAGATCCCACCTTCGTCTCCAGTGTTAAGTTTGCATGAAGAGACAGACGCGGAGTGCTTCAAGCTCTTTTTTTATTAGTGACTACAGCTCAGAACGAACCCACTTTGGCTGGGCTGCGGCTGCTACTTATAGCCAACAGCCGCAGTTGCCAGCCAATCAGAGTGCAGGGTTTTCCCGCACTTTTTAAACCAATCATTTCTAACATTTTACAAGAACAGTTCAAACTAAACCAATGACATTCAAACCTACATACATAACACTTTCTATTTGTAAGCTGAATTGTTCTTCCCCTTTAATTGTAATGTTTATTTCCTTCTTGTTCTCTTCAATTTTTAAAGTGTTAGCTTATTTTTTTTAAATAAAAATAGAAGCATTTTCCACTGGAAGCATTTTTATAATTAATTCCAAAATCTTATTTCACCGTTTTCTGGACCCTTCGTCCATTTCTAACTGTCTAAGATCAAGGTTTTAATCACTCTTTTAATATTTATTACAACACCCCTCAAAAAAATTACATTCTTAAAATTTGTATTTACAACTTCTTTCTCTAAGAATTTAAGAAAATTTACCAGTTTTCAGTAAAACCTGTCAATCCAAAGGTTTTAATTGCTGAAAAGTAGTTGGCAAGCAATTTCCAAAAGTGATTAGAAAAGGAAGTATGCAAACTCTGTGTCCTTTCAAAGGCACTGCCTATGATGTGAGCAAGATGGCTATTCCTTCATCTCCCAGAGCTCTAACCCCACTTGAATCTATATAATCACTTCAGTCTTCAGTCTGCCATTTCCCATAAGTCCCCCAACTCTAGGCTCTTTCTCCTCTAAATTGTATCTAAATCCTTTGGTCTGAAAGCTATGAGGACATAGTGGGGAAATGGATTGCTTTTTGTCTGATGGGATGGCACTTGTGTCCAGGAACACAATTGTGTTTTGGTAACTCCACATGTACAGGCCAAATAATTTCCTCCATTTACTCTCAGGGAGCAGCAAGTATAGCAGAAAAAAACAGGCCTACTAAAAAGGCTGCCTTGGAAAAGTGCTCCATTTGCTTGCTTTGCTAAAAGTAACATGTTCATGCCCTGTAATTCCAAAGACTGAAGATAGCTTAAAAAGGGCAATTCTGAAGGATGGCCATCACCGATCAATTTTTATGTGGGCAGTTGCCACATGTACATAGGAAAACATAGGTTATGTTCTGATTTAATCTCTAGCAGTGTGGTAGACGAAGTAGTCCATTTCATATTTATATTTTTAAGATAAAGTATAATGAAAGGTTAGATTTTTATTTTCTTTTTTTCATTTTGTTTTAGTTAAGTAAAAAACTCACAAAACAGTTCACAGGATCTTTTGATGTCCTTTTTATAATCTACAACTAAAGTGTCCTCAGAATCTTTCACAAGAGAAAAATGGAAGGGAAACTTGGAAACTTTTTCTTTATGTTTCCCTGATCCTTCTATTCAGCCTGCCATTATTTGTCTTGTTTTCCAGCCAAATGCCATAACTTCTCACTTTCATTAAGATACCCCAATTTATGTTTGAATATTAAAGATAAACTTTTTAGTTGTTGACAATCTCACATCTTCCCCTTTCCAGATTTCTTCACCATAGGCATGTTGTCTAACAGATACGGCAGTATTCAGGGCTGTCTTAAGGCATGGGCCTGATGGACTCTTACCCCTGGGCCCGACAAGCATAGCGGGCCCATACTAATCTGTGTATGTTAACTCTTCAATGCACTTCGTATCATATAAATACAGCAACATATTTATTACATCTTACTGCATTTTTATTAATAGTAACATGCAAATATATGTTTAATTTTATCAACCATTTACATTTTTATTCCTGCCAGTAGTTGTTGTAGGAGCCCCAGTACAGTGCTTTGCCCAGGGCCCATAATGCTGTTAAGATGGTCCTGGCAGTACTCAAAATATAAAATAAATGGTAAATCAAAAAGCACACGCATTTTCATTTGCAGATGATATGGAGATAAAATTTAAAGAAATATTTATCGTAGCACCTCCATGTAGTAAGTCAGAACTATTCTATAACTTGTTCAGCAGTTTTGTGTATCTTTTCCTTCATGAAAATAATAAAAAAGGAGAGCTCTATCCCATTTTCTTTTTTAAGTCTTGAAACTGGATAAGAAAGAATAGAAACCCCAAGGCTAAATGTCTCATTCCAGAAGCTGACAATTGACATATTTAAACTTATTATATATTTTTTTTCTGGTCATTATGGTTTTTTGCAGTGCACTTTTTAGATTTACTTTTGTCAATTAAAGAAATACCTCAGGTTGCCTTGATCAGGCAACTGTATAAGTTTAGAGATATTTTTGGTATGTGCATGACTGAGGAACAGTACAGGTTTATTCATCATAATGTAGTGGGGAGAAATTTCGGTGTACTTAATAATGATATGAAAGAATAAACATTAGAGATTACCTCAAAGGTCTCCTCACAACACAGATTTATCTCTGTTCTGCCCTCCAGTGGTTCTGTAGCGGAATGAACAAAAGTAAAACAGTCTGCTTTCTGCAACTTCTTACAAATTAATAATAATAGATAGTTACAGAATACTCTTTTGCCTGTATTTCTGTCATCAGATTGCATATTAGCAATCAGGTCATTGTAGAATTCACTTAATGTTTTAGAATTCCATTGCAAATGTACATTTGATCTGTAAATATCACTCTAGCAAAAGAGATCAGAGAACATAAATCAGTAAGTGCCACACAAATGATATCACAATCAACAGAAAGGGGCATTCATGCCTGTCTGTAAAATGCCAAAAATAGATAAATAGTCATGTTCCCTACATCCTCATTCTTCTAATATGATAAAATTTATAAAGCTGCTATAAGATTTGATCCACCTATTTCCAAATGGCCTATTTGAGTGCAATTATCTATATTTCAGAAGAGCTCTTCCACTGCACATCTCAAACCTTCTTAGTGCATTAGAAGGCAATCTCCTATTTTGCCATTATGGGTTCTATTGGGTTTCTGCTAAAACTTTGCAGGACTTAAATGCACCTCTGGGGACAGAAAAGGCTTAATTCCCTGTGTGTAAGCACCCAAAGTCTGTTTCAATGTGGGAGTATTTGGAATCAGTCTTTTATCCAAATCCATAAAGATGTATTGATCAGATTTCTCTCTCGATTTTCTGCTTATAATAAGAAAAAAAAATTCAGCAGCTAAAATAATTGAAAACGTCCCAAGTTAAAAAGATACGTTAAGAATAAAATCAAGTCATGCTATAAACTCAAAGTCTTAAGTCCCCAAATAAGTATTTATTTATTTAATATTTTCATCTCTGAAATGTATTCACTGTGTATGTGTCATGATATAGTTTTAAGCCCTAATTACAGAGATAAACCAGGAGATTGTGAGTTCTAGTCCTGTTTTAGAATGAAAGCTGGCTGGGAGTCTTTGGGCCAGTCATTCGTGGCCATGTTTGTTGTGGGGATAATAGAAGGAAGGAGGAGGATGTTCACCACCTTGTTATGAAGTAATAAAGGCAGGATAAAAATCTAATAAGTAAATAAGTAAACAAGGGAAAGATCCCATCTTCTTTCCCAGCATGAGATGTTTCTCAAAGCATTTGACTACTTGCTTTTGCAACCAAATGCTGGATTAGATGGCACTTTTATCCAAGGAAAGAAAGAAAGGGGTGTTTTTACTTTGTCCTTCCATTTCATGTGCGCTCCAAATATCTTTTCTCTTTACACATTCATTTCCATCTCCAAATGCATTGCTTTTGTGTCCACATCCCATACTACTAAGCTATTTACTAATATTAATTCTACTAAATTTTCTGTCCCTACAGTTCCCTCTAGTTGAGGTCAGTTGTGCCAAGAAAGAAGGTGGGAGGTAAAGCCATATCATTGGCAGTAGCCATCTTGGCTGTGCATGAGATTAAATAGGAGGGAGGCAAGAGGTATTGCCTCGGTATGGAAACAATGATTTCCTATATACATTTTTTTTAAATCCCCAAAGTAATTCCCATAATGAGTGAAGCCATAGCTCTGAACCCTTTGTATTGTGCGAATGGGGGCTGCAATATCTAAAACATTGCAAATTGTTAATGCATCTAGTTCACCCATTAGACTCTTCCAAAACAGATCCTGCTGGCCCTTGATTGCCTGCCTAATATCTAATATGGCATTCAAGTGAGAAAAATGGGGCATTTAACACCCAAGACTCTTCATATCATGGTCCTTAGTGCACTAGGACTTGAAAGTCCTGCCATAAATGATGTGCATTGGAATTGAGGACAAATAGGAGGAAGTTACACATTGTTATGTACCTATGAAAAAGTTGCATTTTATATTTGGTCTAGGAAACTGATACTCATATTATTGTTTTCTAAGGACAGTCTCATTAAAAAAATTAAAAATAATTCTGGGTTCCATGTTAAAGAATGATGAATATCTTAATCTTAATCAGAAATGGTAGTCTTCATTTGCTGTATTTATTTCATTGACTTTTGGTGTTGAGAAACAGAACATAAATATCCCTCATTCAGACAGGATATCACTGCTTCATTTCCTACACTTAGGTATTCCAAAAAATGTACTGGCATTCTGTCAAGCAAGGACATTTTCACTGATAAAGTGAATGGTGGAAATGAATAATTTGTCAAACCTTGCTTTCCTCAGTAAAAAGACAGCTACAAATTAATAAGGAAGAGTTCTTAGTTAGACTTAGTTAGACTTAGACTGTTGACTATAGAAGGGTCAGGTCCATATGATCTCCAAGTTACTTGCACTCTTTCATCCTATCTACAGCCAGCCAGAAAGGAAAGACAGAGGATATCATGTTCAGCTACAGTTTGAAGAGATAGGAGATAGAGAGATTATGAATCAATAAACTATTTCAGAGAGGGTAGAGAAAAGATTTTCTCCCTTTATTTTGTCCTGATTTAATTATATAAAAATGATTGACCTGGTATGTCATATAGACTGGTGTTTATAACATTAGCATACTTACAAAAAATTATAAACACACAGTTAAATTGGATTTTTGTAAAAAAAAACATTTTACTGTTCAATGTAAACATCTAAGTGCTCCAAAAAGAACATTTATAACAATTACAAAAATAAATAAGAAGCACTTAGCAATTTTTTAAAAACAAAAAAACATTGAGGGCTACACTCAAAAGGCAGAAATCCATCTATACACATACCCTTTTCCCTTGGAAATTCAGAGAGCATCACAAGAAAGTGTTAAGCATTTTCAGGGAAAATGTCAACAACTCAAGAGACTATTCAGTAGCTGTTGCTCAAGGCTTTAGAAGATTGATTATAACCATGTATTACTTCGTTTTCACCTTTTTGAAGCATCTGATTTTCAGGGATATCCCTTTGTGTAAACTGTTAAATAAGCAGCCATACCTTGCCCTGTTTTTTCAGATATTTAAACTGCTGAAACATATTTAAACTAGTCTCATTCAAACTATGGGGCAAATTAGCCATGACTGCCTTGTTTCATTACCATCACTAAATTTATTCTAAGAAAGATCTCTTCCATAAATATGACACATATTCTTAAAACGTATAATTCGTGGTCGGCTAGCCAGTATTGTATTAGCCATTGTATGTTTACAATCCAAATGTGAGGTTTTTAAATTAACTCCTGGTTGACTTGATAAACACATAACACTGAATCCCTTTTCTCTGCTGAATTCTGAAATAGCATTTTTGCCTTTTCTCCTTTCGAGTGGGAAAGATAAACTCAACATGGGAAATATAATATTGGTATTTCTTCCAAAACAAATTATTTCTATTATGTATTTTCTGCATAAAGTTGATAAAATTTCACGAGAATTTTTTCTTTGCTTTGATTCCTGTGTGGAAGGCAGGTGTAGAACACATGTGAACTAATATATTGATCCCAGCATCACATTTATATGTACACAAGGGAAGGTCCGAAGAGGATTTTTTGGGGTAAAAAAATACTATCTGAAGATTATTTTTAAAAAATAATAAAATGTTCCCCTTTTCTCTATCATTTTTGGTGTCTTTTCTTGCTCTTGGGCTGCTCTTGGCTCTTTTTCTTTCTTCCATTTTTAAGGATGTTTCAATGAGTGGGTCTTTTGGGTTGGGTCAGGGTATATTATCATCATAGATCTTTCCTAACTGTATACAAATGTCAAATTATGAAGAAATGCAATGATGGAAATAGGAAGCTTGTTGAACAATAGATTTCACTTATTTTGTTGACCATTTCATTATAGATAGTAGTATATATTTTCTATTTTGTGGTTTCCTGCATTAAACATTTCTTGTATGCTGGTTCAAAACAATAAAGATAAAAACCATATTTATTTTGTTTGTATATTCATTATCTATTATCTATTTGTTTCATTATCTATTTAATTGTATTACTGAGGTACCATACAATGCCAAAAATGACACATGGAATTTTTCTCCTTAAGATGCTCCATTCCATTTTTTTTTTAGTTTTATATTTTTACTCTCAATAATTAATCAGCATTCAGTGGTCAAGGAAGATGTTCAGTGTTTTATCCCCAACAGACCTGTCCCAACCCACTTTCAGCTGTACTTGCAAAACAATGTTTGTACCTTCCGCTTATTTCCTCTTCCTGAGGTTGATACAGTGTAGGTTTTATTGACAATGGCACTCACTTTTGAACATCAGAAACAGAGTGTTATACACTCTTATGTCTGTGAATAATTAAAATAGGAGGATAAAAGCAGAACCCCAAAAATATTCCACACAGAACTATGGCAGAAATTCAAGGTTACATAATGCTGGTGAGAAATATCACAGCAATTGGAATTTACATTCCTACAAATAAGTTAGTGCATATTGAAATGATGTGTAGTATTTTTAATGAACAGTATAAGGAATTGAGCAATCTTTATCAACAGTCCTCTTTTCCTAGTCCTCTTAGCTTTCTGGCTCTCATTTTGTAATTTCTCAATGTAAGCACTTGGCTAGTTATGCTAATCCATTCATTCGTATATCAGCTGTTACAGAATTTATGGATATTCAGACAAAGGTGGTGGAGCCTAACATTGCTAAAACAATAACATTTTGGGACAGAGGCTGAATGGGACTTGAAAAACAAGCATGGATGGAGCCAAGAACCAAGACATTGATGAGCAGGGGGAAAAGCTACAAAGAATATTTTCATCTCAAACATTGTTTGAAATATCCTGGTGTTGCAGAAACGGGATGGGGAATGCTGCATGGAAAATATAAAGGGAGAATTGTAAATGAAGATAAGAAGGATGGAAACATAAAAACAGAAAACTGATGGCAGAAAAACACCTAGTGGTCATCGAGGCTACCTTTTGAGGTTTATTTCCATTGTTGTTGTTTTCTTTTTAATTAGTTAATTTATTATTTAATTTTTTTAAATTTTCATTTTTGTTGGATGTTGGACATGTGTTTATCCCAAGCATGTTTAAAGTCAGTTTAATATCCCAGATAGTATTCCCCAGGCTTTGATAGCATTACATAGGTCCTTGCTTCAGACAAATAGAATGAGTTAGAAAGCAGTTTCCTCTAAGCATCCTGAAAGTATCTAATTTTACATAAAGTCCATCCTTGATCTTTGAAAATCAGAGCCTACTCTTCCTACTCTAATATGTGGGATAAAGATAAAAAATAAATATGATTTTACTTTATTACATATAAATTGAATAGACATTAAAATAGTAGATGTTTTTACTCTCCAGGCATTTAGTTACTATTTCCCCTGTTCTTGTCAGAATTACAATTTAGGAAGAACTAATCAGTGAATCAATAAATCAAAATGTATTTAGGGTTCAGGACCAAACACTAGGAAGAACTTCTGGAGATCTTTGGGAATTGTACCCAAGACTTTTGATGGTGCTGAGGCACTTACACTCTAGGAAGGGCAGCTCATTCTAATCTTGTTTTTCTTTTCTCTGTTCACAGAGAGTCCTGTGGTGAGGAAGCACTGCTTTTCAAGTGACTTTCACCTGGAAAACATTTGTAGACAAAGGAAACATTACCTATATGTGGAGAGAGCTAGTGTACCCATGTCCCTACCTCCTCTTCCCTAAAGAGCTTCTACCCTTTCAACACAACTGAAGATTTATGAGGTTAATAGCAGAATGATAATTTAAGGGGAGGGGGGAAGAATAATAACCATTGTTGTATAGTCAGTGGAAAAAGAAAACAGTGCTATTATACTGAGATTACTTTTCAAAAATTGTACTTTTAAAAAGTAATTAAGGTCTATGAATACAGTTCAGGAATCCTTTCCAGCATTGATATATTTAGAACAGAACAATTAATGCTGCCCTTTACTGAAGGTTATTTTCAGACCTACCACAGAGATCAGATAATTTCACTTACTATAATCATATCTATTCATAATCATATATATCGCTTAAAAAATCTATCAGTGAAATACCTTCAGTCCTTATTTGTAGTTACTTTATTGAGTCATTATAATGTAGCTCTTGGTTTTAATCAATACATTATGGAAGGATACTCCAATCCCTAAATTAAAATGATGAATGACGTAATTTCTTTTATTTAGAGGTTATTCGTTTGAGAAAAAAACTAAAAGATCACATAGTAATGAACAATGAATATGAAATGCAGCTTTTCAAAGCTAACAGCAACCGGGCAATAGAATAATAGAATTTTAGAAGTAAGAATAGTAAAAATTATACAATCACAGAGTTAGAGGAGGATATTTAAAATATAATGTCCAATGCCCTGAATATTTCAGGAATCTAAGTTAAAGAATACCAAATCTAGTCTTTACTTGAAAGTATCCTATGAAGAAGGGGGTGTCATCATACCCCCATTGGTTCATTAACAAATTTCTATTAATATAAGATTTTTTCCCTATAGAATTCAACTGGAATCTCATTGCAAATTTAAATTCATCTTTTGCCAAAAGATTGTCAAAACTGTTTTCACTACTCAATAAGGGATCTTATCTGTTAAGTTTGCATGAAGAGACAGACGTGGAGTGCTTCAAGCTCTTTAGTTTATTAGTGACTACAGCTCAGAACGGACCCGATTTGGCTGGGCTGCGGCTGCTACTTATAGCCAGCAGCCGCAGTTGACAGCCAATCAGAGTGCAGGGTTTTCCCGCACTTTTAAACCAATCATTTCTAACATTTTACAAGAACAGTTCAAACTAAAACAATGACTTTAAACCTACATACATAACACCCCTCCCCACTAGGTTCAGTCCATACTCAAACCCCATCTATCTAATGTATTCTTTAAATAAGTGGGGCTCTTACGTATGCGTTGAGACCTGGTTCAGATGTTTTAATGTTCTCATCCAGTGAGAGAGGAAATGTGTCTGTTGACATTTCCTTACTTGGACTTCTAGAAATGGTAGAACCTGTTTGGTTACTACAACCTGGTCTCTCCTCCCAATCCATCTCAACCCAATGTCAGCACTTAAGTCAGGTAGTGATGTGCAATCTTCCATTTGTAAAATGGTTGTTGGTACTGTGACAGGTTTTGGGATGGTTCCTGTCGTGTTAGCTCGTTACACATGGGGTTGATTCTTGCTTGCTGATTACTCTCATAATCCTCCCTTCCCCTAGAAGAGGCAGTAGGTATGGGAACAGAGAGGAGCAAAGGCGATGCTCCTGTGGTAATCTGGATCTTAACTGATCAATGTGCCTGCTCCAGAGGACACCATCCTCCGTTTGTACCCTGTAAGACCTGGGGCCTGTGATTTGGGTTATCTCAGCAGGAATCCATAATGGTTCACCCATAAGGTTCTTAGCATAAACAGAATCACCCACAGTGAAAGTGCGAATTTTACTAGTGGAATCCAGTGGTGCGTTGGTGCGTAAGTGGGATGAAGGCGGTCAAGGGAGATCTGAGTTTCCTACCCATCAACAATTCAGCTGGGGTTAAATTAGTTGAGGGGTTGGGAGTGATATGCTGAATACTGAGAAGTTTTCAACTCTCTCAGTGATATCCCCTGGACCCAATTGCTGAAGTTTTTCCTTGGTAAATCATACCACATGTTCAGCCTGGCTGTTAGCTGAAGGATGCCCAGGGGCTGTCAGGGCATGTCTGATACCCTGTTGTGCTAGATATGATTCAAAAAGGTTGGATGTAAATTGAGGGCCATTGTCAGAAACAAGCACATCAGGTAACCCGTGAGTTACAAAAAGCTTTTTAAGCTGTTTGATGACAGCTTCAGTGGTGGTGGATGCCATAGGGATAACCTCTAGCCATTTGGAATATGCATCTACTATAATAAGGAAAGTGTGCCCTCTGGTAGGGCCAGCAAAATCAATGTGAATCCTGGACCATGGGCCCCTAGGACATTCCCATTCCTGTGTGGGGGCGAGAGGTGGGGCAGGCCTGACTACCTGACAGTTGGGACAAGATGCAACCCAGTTTTCAACCATTTTGTCAATACCTGGCCACCATACATAACTCCTGGCCAATCCCTTCATTCTGACAATTCCCGGATGACCCTCATGTAACATTTCCAAAACCTCCTTTTGTAGTTTTGCAGGAATAACCACCCTGTTACCCCACAAAATACATCCTCTTAATACAGATAATTCAGTTTGCCTGGATTTAAAAGGTTGGGCGAGTTGAGGTAGATCTTGTAGTGGCCAACCTTTCTTAATCCAGCCTATGACAGGAGCCAATAAAGTGTCTTTGGCAGTCTCTCTGGCAATTTCAGCAGCATGTACTGGAAGCTTGGCAACAGTTTCTAGAAAAAAGGTGTGAGTCTCAGGAACAGGGTCCTCAATGTGCGCAGGAAGTGGGCAGTGACTTAGAGCATCTGCATGCCCAATGTCTTTACCAGGTCTGTGGATCAGTTTGTATGAATAAGCAGCAAGAAATTCAGTCCATCTCAGCATTCTTGGTGACAGGATGGTGGGCGTTGGTTTGTCTCCTGCCACAATGCCTAACAGAGGTTTGTGATCTGTGACAACAGTAAATGTTCTCCCATATAGAAACTCATGGAATTTCTTGACAGCTGCTACAATTGCCAAAGCTTCCTTGTCCAGTTGGCTGTAGTTTCTCTCTGCTTTAGTCAAAGTGCGAGAGTAAAATGCAATAGGAGCTTCCCTTCCACTGGGAAGCATGTGACTCAACACCCCCCCCCACTCCAAAAGGGGATGCATCACAAGTCAGAACAACAGGAAAGTTCTCAGAGAACTGTATCAACACAGCATCAGACGTGATTTGTCTCTTGATATTGTTAAATGCAGCTTGTTCCTTCCTCCCCCAGACCCAAGCAGATTTTTTGTCCAGCAACCTATGTAGGGGTTCTGCAATGGTTGCCTTCTGAGGTAGAAACATATGATAGAAGTTAATGTTCAAACTAAACCAATGACTTTAAACCTACATTATCAAGTTAGGATACAATGGAATAATTAATTCCCCTAATATGGAAATGATACTTCCTTTGATGCATATTAAAACTACACTTAAAACTATAGCCCTGAAGATGGGCTCCACCTATCTCCACCTATCTATCACCAACCCAAATTCAATCTTGCATCATTTTCCTGGAACACATATATTTGTCTTCATACATCAGACGCATCACTGGGCTGGCTCATATTCTTTTTATAATACAGTTGGTTGCAGCATTTTTACATAATAATGTTATCAAGCCTGATATCCCCTATCATACCATATTTGAATAGTCAATTTTTGTTTCCTAAATGAAAAGCTTTGCCCTCATCTCTGTTAAGTTTTATTTTGCTACTTTCAGCTTATTCTACCAAGACAGCATTGAGTTTTATATCTGTCTTCAAGTGTATTATCAGTTTCACTCGATGTTCTATCATCTGCAAATTTCATAAGTGTTTGCTCTTCCTTGTCCTCCTAATCATTAATGAAAATTATTGGACTCACCACAGATTTTTTGTGGCACCTCACTTTATATCTTTTTCCAGTTTGATGAGAAACCACAAATGAACATTCATTGAATATGATTTTCAACTAATGGTGTATAACTCTATAATAGTTATGCCTACTAACCTTTACATAACGAGCTTGCTAATCAGTATGTCATCAGGAACTGTTGAATACTGCACTGGAGTCAAGGTATATTAATGTTTCCACAATCTAATCGGAATTGGGGATCAACTGTCTAGGAAGATTTATTGTTAACAAAGCCATACTGACTTCTGGTAATTATTATATTGTTTTTGTGGTGCTTAGAGATCATTCTCTAGATGATCTACACTGATTGGACTATGTTTTGCTGGATGTTTTCCCCCACCCTATATCAACCTGCTATTGTCCATAATTCTCTAGCATCTTACAACATAGCCACCCAAACAGAAACACAGATCTTTTAGCTGAGAGCAGAACTCTCAGCTAAAAGATCTGTGTTTCTGTTTGGGTGGCTATGTTGCAGGTTGCTACAGAACTTTCAACTGCTTCATCTGGGAAGGCCTCAGCTGGTTCAAAATACAGGGACATGGGTAGCAATGGGTGCTTCTTAAAAGCCCATATGCCTTTGCTTCTTCATGAGCTGCATTAGTGCACTTCAAGGTCATCTCCTATTTTTCCAGTCAGCCATGTTTTCTTTTTAGAAATACTGAATTATTTTTCCTTTATTCATAAATCTCCCATAGTCATCAAGGATTTGGCAGCCTCAAAATTGGATTTAATTAATTAATATGAATTTTCATGCCACAGGATCTAGTTATTTGGAGACCCCTGTCTCTGATTATTTCTGCCAGCCTGATATGGTCAGGCAGAGTGGATAAGCTCTGGATCCCTTCAATAAATTATTGTCCTCTTGTGGAAGTGAGGGAGTGTGCCTTCTCTGCCATGACCCTGACCTTTGGAACAACATGCCCCAGAGGTACATATGGCTCCCAACCTTCAAATACTCTGTCAATTCATTAAGACCTGGCTCTGTTCTCAGGGTCTTTGTGGAGCCCCTGGCAACTTTTTGTACATTATTCATGTAGTTCTGTCCAGGGGTCACATTCCTTTTTAAATTATGTATTCTTTTATAAATTATGTGCCACCCAAATAAATAAATAAATCCAAACAGCTAATCTTTACAAGAAATGGGGGGGAGGCAGGCGTTTTATATAAAGTGAGCTTGAAACGTGATGGGTGGAGAAGTGTGATGGACTCAAGACAAGGTTGACTGCTGAAGTTTCCTTCAACAAAATTTTAAAAAGTCGGTTGGGTGATGGACCACCTTAAGTTGGCAGTTATGGAACTGATGAAGTTTTTTGGCTTGAAGGGAGGTTGAAACTGCTTAGAGTGAGAGAATGCAGTGGCAACTGAAGAAGACCAATGAATTGAACAAAATCTACCAAATACAAAGTGTCGTTGCAGATGGTTGATGGGACACAGCAAGTTCTACCAGCCAGAGAGGAAGCCAATGCCCATTTTTATTTTATATTGGGATTTCTATGCTGCCCTATCTCCCGAAGGACTCAGGGCGGCTCACAACAATAAAAAACATACAATACAAACATTAAAAAACAATTAAACAAACATCCCAATATAACAATTAAAACTGACAAACTACCACTAAAACCCCACCCCCTCCATCAGTCCAGGTCAGCAAGCAGGAACAGCCAAGTTTTCAGGCCACGATGAAAGGATTGAAGGTCAGGGGCCACCCGAAGCTCCAGGCATAACTGATTCCACAGGATGGGTGCTCCCACAGAGAAGGTCCTATTCCTAGGGGTCACCAGCCAACACTGTCTGGCCAACAGCACCCCAATGAGGCCTGTCTGTGGGAGTGCATGGGATGTTGGGAAGTGAGTTTCTGTGTTTGCCTGTAGGAGAGAAAATATTAGTTTAATAAACCCCATTCGTATCTCTAATTAGAAACTGAAAGGGCATAAAAATAGCAAAATTGATACTTAACATTTGATATGATAGGCTTTGCTCATAACAAGGTAGATTTTGCTATATACAAAAAACTTTTTCTAGTTGTTTATGTCTACTGTAGAGGAAAACAATTGACTTTAAAAATGCCTGGCCAGTCACTTCTAACTTGCTGCAATTTATTGCTGTTATCAATCAAGTGGGCAGAGGGAGCAGGAGAGCCAAGGGAAGGCTTTGGACTTACTAGTTGCAAATAACTCTTGCAAAGGAATGCTGACTCAAATCAAAAGTAGAAACTTGTTTAACTTGCTTTGCTGTGTTAATGAAACAGAAAAAGTTCACAAGGAGTCCTGGGCATTAGATCACATTCCTATACCCAGAAAAATCTGTGTTAGCCTCTTTTTGAAAATAGGGATAACAATTGCTCTTAGGACTTTACTATGTCTTCTGGATTTGTCCAAGATAATATACTTGGATTTGGACAGATCATCTGCTTCTTTTAATGACTGATACAAATTTTTTGATGTTATTGAGAGTAGAGAAGTATTTACAGTTTCTTTCTCAAGCTTTATTATTACTGGATTTTTTAAAAATGATTTATTCCTATCTTTACTTATATTAATTTTAACTTCTTGCAACCTGCTCAAAGTCTTTTGAGTCTGGGGAGAACGGTGTTATAAAAACTGATTTATGGATAGGTAGTAAGTAGATGGATTCCTGCCCCTTCGTTTTGCCTTTCACAAATTCTTGGTGGAATCTATTGTTTTTTGATGTTGAAACTAAACCAAAATAGGAGTTGAGTAACTCTGCTTTTTCTTTCTTATTAACCTTCTTCATGACTGACTGATCTGTTTACAGAAAAAGAAATACTGTATACTGTATCTAAATTCCAGGTCATATCCTTAAAACAGAACTACAGATCTCTGTGAATGAGCTGCTGAAAAATTTAGCCAACAGGAAATGTATTGATCACAGGTCCATAGTGCATTATGTGAATGGCTTAATGCTATTTAGACCAATAGTCCCCAAGCTTGACCACTTGGTTGGGGTAGGGAGAGGGGAACCAGGTCACACGAGCGGCAGGCCAGCATGCATGTGCATGCACATGCAGCTCGACTGTAAGAAAACCTAAAGTAATTTGTTTGGCAAAACAAAATTAATTACTTGCACCACTGATTTTGAATTATGCAAAAAAAGAATACCTTGCATTTCTGGACTGTTGACAGATTCTTTGTAAAGTCACCTATTGTGCACTTGCATGAAAAAAATAGAAACCTTGTAACATTCTCAATAACAACTTTCTTAAAACTATGCACCCAAACTATACCTCTTTTTTTGCATACAGTTTTTTATTGTATAACATATAAAAGTTCCATTTTTAGTTAAACAGTGTGTTGTCTGGGTACAAATAGTTTTAGGAAATAATCATCAAAGTGTTTACAACCGTGTTCATTACATTGATATTCATTCTATCATAATGATCATCATCATAATGCTGAATAATGTATAACTGCCTATGCAGCAGATTGGAATAATCAAGAATATCATGGCATTTGTGAGGATTTCTATATAGTTTGCCCTGCTTGTTAGTTTATTTTCTAGATTGTTCTGGGGTGCTCCATTTAAATTGCTTCAGGTAGCAATACTCAATTTTATCTTCCTTCTGTGATAATTATTTACTTTTCTATCAAATTTATATAGCTGTCCATCTCTGGGTGGTATATTTATATTTAAAGCTGCAATATGCAAAATGCCATGAATTAAAATGGAAATAAATACAAGTAATATTGTGAATATAAAATATTCTTCTGATTTATTCTTCAGAAGTTCCAGATTCATAAATATTTTGGACTGATAGTAATTAAGGTACTAAATTTAATTTAATGAGATGTACAAATAAAAGGCCAGCCTTGAATTGTTAACTTTAGGGAAAAAATAACAAAAAGCAAAAAAAAACAATCCCAAATAATCTGATTTAAATAAAATATATTTTATTCTTCCAACCTATTACAGTGCTTACATTTTTATTCTAAATATTTTCATATTTATTTATTTATTTATTGCAGTGAAATGATTGGTAACTTGTCTGAATTATTCAAGAATGTGCTTGCAAAGGAGAAAACTTTTAGAATCTTTAATTATTACAATCAACCACCAGATGTCACCCGTATCACATACTGACTCTATAAACAATTTATTCCAGAACTGTTAAAGCATGTATAGTGATTCCCCTACATACTACATTCACATTATTGTTTTATTGGTTATTCTAGGCCTTCATCCTCTACTTCTAAGAACTGTAAACATGCTGTGACAATTTGGAGAAAGTTTCCCCCCTCTATCCTGGGTTTTAAACCAAAGAAGAATAGGCAATATGCCTATACTAATCAAATCAAATAAATCATGTTTTAGCTAAACCAACATTGTTGTTCTTATTCCTATTCTGTTTATAGTATTAGAAAGTAGCAAGGTTGAGGAAGGTGAGTAGTACACTTTTAGACATAGACTAATTTTCTCTGGCAAAGGAAATACCTATCTTATAGAATAATAAAAGTATAGTTTTCTTTCTTCATATTATGTACATTAGGAATTAGGAGTGCTCAAAATGTGCTGGAGACCACTCACTTGTAGTGTCCTTGCAAGGAGCACTGGTCTAGGGCAGATCTGCCAACTCCTGGCCTGCAGGCCGGATGCATCACACACTGGCCATGCCCATGCACGGTTTAGCGAAGGGGAGAAAAGTCCCGATATATCACATGATGCTGCCATGATGATGTGAGTTTGACACCCTTGGTCTAGGGGAATGGTTCTCAACCTTTTCTCAACTTTTTCACAAACCCCCTTTAAATATCTTTTGTGGCCATGGACCATGGCCACAGACCATTAAGACTTAACTCAATATTTAAATCTTAACATTTCTTCAAGCCTTTGTGGCTCTCCATTGATGATGGTCAGAACCATTGGTCTATGGCACTTATGGGTGATCTCTGGTTCATTTCTTGTCTGGAGAGGTTTGAAGAGCCAGTTTGCTGGTTGGCTCTTCATTCTTTCCCTTAGTCATTGGCTCCGCTTATGCAGAACAATCTTCAGTCCACTATTCTTCCTCTGGTAATTGAAGTAAAGAGGAATTTATGTCCCACTGAGGAATAATGGGTTGTTGGAATTCAACTCCAAATCTTGGATGGCATTGAATATAGTATATAGAATATAGTATATAGTAAATATAATGAAAGTGTGGAGGCCTGCAAACCCAGAGGACTTGGCTAATTAAGATGTGTGCATCTATTAAATTTCTATCTTTCACAATTGAAAGACTTCTGGAAACCTACAGTATCACTACCGAATACACTAAAATGTCTACAGTAGAGTAATATGATGGAATGTCAGGAGAATTTGGAGCTGTAAAAATAAAGATACTTTCATCCTAGGAAGTGGAAAACATGAGAAAGAAACTTGAAATAATTTTGCCTTGATTGTGCCAGGAGTAAGTTGAAGTACAGAGGGGCTGTGACAGGTTTTCATAATTCTATTATAATAACCTAACTACACTGCTAGGTACTTATGTTCCCTGCCTGAGCCTACCTATGAGGGTTGACAGCAATCTTGAAAGCCTGTCAAAAGCCCTGCTGTACTTCAGCTTATGCCTAAGACAGTCAAGGTGGAGTTGTTTTGTGAAGGGGAAAGCCCTTCACACTTTCTACTTTTCTGAAACTGAGATATCTTTTTTGTAACGTGTCCATTGCAAATGTTCTTGACATTTCATCATTCACCTCATAATAAACACCAAACATTTCAAAAGAATATATCAAAGCCATCCACCATAGCAAACCATATGATAACTAATCAATAAATAGATGCCAACATTTCTCTAAATCAGTGCTGTCAAACTCCTGGCCTATGGGCTGGATGTGTCATGCACTGGCCACGCCCATACCTGGTTTAGCAAAGGGAGGAAAAATCCAGATACGTCATGTGATGCCACCATGATGATGTGAATTTGACACCCCTGCTCTAAACAAAAGCTTTTCTACATAAGTCTGCTTTTAATAATCTACATAAAGTTAATAAAATAGAGGCTGATTGAATATCAGAAGAGATTCCCAAGAGCAGGCATAGCAAGAGAGATGTAAAGCCTGTGAGTCTCCAAACCTTTAGCCCTTATAACACTCATCCCATGTCAGCTCATTCATGCCCGTAATTTGCCTAGGGCAGCACAAAGGGTGGGAAGGAGCCTCAGATAGAAACTGACAATGCAAACTGCTAGTGTACCTGTATCCCAAGAGAGCACCTCATGTCCTTTAGAAACTGGTCCTGATACTGTTGCACTTCAGTTCTCTAGAGCAGTTGTGTTCACAAGACCCTGGTATTTGCTATGAGTGAGAGAGGAGCCAATGGCACTGCTCTGCTGAACCAGGGCTAGAAGTGGAAAGGGAGCCCTTAGATGCCCTGGTGGCCTCATGGATGTTCATTGTTAACCTCCCAGGTCCATTGCTGAAATAGCAGCACATGAAAAGGACCCTTTAACACTCTTTGTCTTTTTACCTTCCACCTGCCCTGAATTCCTGCAGCTAGGAATTCCTGGTTGATTTCTTTCACTATTGGACACCCTATCTGAGTGGTTTCTCCCGGGGACCAGAGAGTTCTACTTATACCCTCAGTAAAGTGTGAGGGCTTGTATCTAAAAGTGGCCTCTGCTGTCCTGCTCCATGTTTCTTGACTTCCAGCTACTTCTCAGCACTAACTGATGAGTAAAGGAAAGAGGATGATTTTTTGCAAAATTGATAATTCCTTTGCAGGCTTACTGGGGGAAAATCATCCTCTGCTTTCCCAAGGCTCTGATTTTGGCCTATAACATCCAAACATGGCATTAGACACCCGGAATCCAACAGGATTGAAGTTCAACATACATTTCAATTATTTCAGTAGAAATAATTATATCTAGCTTATGGTTTGATGCATTATTTCTCCTTTAGCCTCAACTACTGAGTATACGACTTTTTGTATATTACAGTATACAACATGCATTTCTCCCTTGCATTATCTCACATATCAAGTTGATTCAATTCTATGTGAAAATAAATAATTTGATTGGATAGTAGTGTTTTTGATTCAGCTTGTTGGGAACACCATAATTGATTCTAGTTTTTCTGAATGCAACTTCTGAATTATTTGTGAGTTCACTTGATTGGATTCCTCTTATTCAACATCCTTCTTTAATTAGATCTCCTTCTGGAAATTGACTGTGAATTAAGCTTAAATGCAATCATACTGTAGTGATGTCCTTTACTTTTGCAGTCTAACATGTTCTTCCTAACCTGCAATTTCTCAGACAATCTTATAAATACATGAATAATATGCCTCTTTGACAGATTTACATTAAAGGAGCACTATTGTCTTTAAGACCCACACAGAACTACACATCATATTTCTTTCCTTCCTTTCCTGTTAACTCACAGGCAGCTAATATAGAACCTCTCCAGCACCTTTAATTTCCAGAAAAAAAATGCCAATCATGAACCCTGATTGGCTCATTTTTCTTTGCTGAAAGGCAGAAATCTACTAAAAATGTAAATTTCCTCTTGCTAACAGCTGAGAAACCAAAATCAATTCCAACTGCTTGCTGAGTAATGAAATTAGCAGAAGGCTTATCATAAATGACAATGCAGCCAAGAAATGGGCAACACTGTCCTTTCCCCTTAACACTTTGAGTGGCTTTCCTTTTCCAGTTTCCCCAGTGGAAACTGCTACTAAGGAGCAATATTTTTCATTTTATAGTACAGGAAGTCTTGCGGCAAGCCATCAACATTCCTTGCTTGGAAGAAGACAAATTCTATTAGTAGCCCCAGTATATGAGCATTGCAATCTAGATGGTCTGTCTTGGATGGAGGCCTACAGTTAAATCTGAATATGGAGTTCAGCATGTTCATTATGAATGAGTCCTGAAGCTTGCTAATATATTTTTTTCAACAAAAAGAAAGAAAAAGAAAAGAATGTTTGTGGAACTTGACACCTGGCTGCAAGCCCAGAAACACTTTAAAAATGTTTGAAAATGAAAAATCAATTTTGTACTCCTTAAATTACAAGAATGTGCAAACACAGAGGTTCACAAATTAAAGGGAAGGTTTATGAATGCTTAGAGTGTATATTGGAATTGCATTTTTTATTTTAAACAATAATTTAGTAAAAAGCCAATGGTTGCTATTACCAGGTTGTCACTAAATATTTATTTCATTAATACTCCTGGAAATTAAGCATTCATAATTATTCATATAATTGCTCTTTCTTTATATCTAAGGGAACATTTTGTTTTTTTAGCCTTAAAAGGGCCTTGGTGGTGCAGGCTGTTAATAGCCTAGCACTTAGCTCCAGCTGCCTGTAATTATTGCAGGCTCGAATCCCACCAGGCTCAAGGTTGACTCAGCCTTCCATCCTCTCGGGGTAGGTAAAGTGAGGACCCAAGATTGTTGGGGGCAATAAGCTGACTTTGTAAAAATGCCTGCTTAGTAATAAGCAGGCATATACAATGGAATGAAGGCTATTGCTGAGCGCATTGGGTTGTATCCCAAAAACTGTAAGCCGCCCTGAGTTTCCAGAGAAGGGTGGGATATAAACATGAATTTAAAAAACATTAATAGTACTAATTGCCTAAGAATCATTTTTATTACAGCTCCACACATATTTGAACTCAAAGCCTAGTTGTAGTACCCTAAAGACATGAAACATATACACAATTCAAATGCTCATTGGCAGAATATTATAAGGGAATGCTTCCATCAGTAACTTCCAAGTTTCCCTGCTGAAGAAGTAATCTGTAGAGTGGCTCTAGAAAGAGCCCATAGCTCAAATTCACCAAAAACACAGCCTTCCATCCAGAGGTGGTATTAAGCAGGTTCTGACCACTTCTGGAGAACTGGTAGCAGAAATTTTGAATAGTTCGGACAGCCGGCAAATACCACCTCTGACTGGAGATTTTACAGTATCCTTCCCCTGCCACACCCACCAAGCCATGCCCACAGAACCAGTAGTAAAAAATTTGAATCTCACCACTGCTCCCATCATAGCTCTTGCCACAGAAACATAATATAAAAGAGGTACATATTTTTATGGGATTCACTAATATATGATATTGAAATGGTAAGCAACTGAAGAAGATGGTACAAATCACTCACTGTGAAAGCAAAATAAAGATAAAGCTTATAGTAACACTACATGAATCAAATATTCAAGACCTTGACACTGAAATTGGAGGAGTTAGTAGATCCCTGAACTGGCCCTTTCCCCCTCTTTCTGAAACTTTGGTTGGTTGGTTTGTTTTTTTAACTGTATCAGTGCAGTTTTCTTGACAGAAGTGGTTTGCCAGTCTCTTCTTCCTAGAGTTTAGGGAGAACGACCAGCCCAAGGTCCTTTAGCAGGCTTTGAGCCTAAGGTAGAAGTAGAGCTCCCAGTCCTCTGGTTTCAAGCCAGGTGCATTAACCATTACAATGAGATGGCTTCAGATATGTTGGCCATGTATCCATTCCTTTTGCAGATTCAGCTATCTCTTATCTGACCATTGTCTAGTCTGCAGCAATTCCTCACCCATTCCTATATACCATTATCCCTGCAAGGAGAAAGGTAAACTAGACCAGCCTTTTATAAGTGGTTGTCCTCCAGATTCATCCTTGAGATATTACATGGCTGTTTTAATCCAACTGATCTGGAGGCACCATATGAATGGGGAATCTGGATTTGGGGATACTGTATAAATCCTTTCTCCCTCCTAAGGGTGATCTATGTCTCCCTGAATCTTGAATCCACTTATCAGAGTCCTAGGAGTTTGAAGATTCTATACAGTGTCTTAGCTATTCTTAGCATTGCTTTCTTCTGGACAGAGAGCTCTGATGTCCTTCTTAGGATCCCTGGAGTCACTCTCTCAACTTAGGAGTCGTATCTCCAAGGATTCCTACCACTTTGGCCTTTCCTTTCCACATCCTCTCCAGTTACTCCTTCAGGCCCTTCACCTGGTATCTGTCAGTTGCTGTCACTTGTACTTAACTATCACTGATGAGACCTATCATATATTCTAGAAATGCCAATCTAAAGTTAGGTGTTCATACTACTGCTTCATTTACCTTGAATTCTTGGATTACAGACCCAGAAAATTTTTTAAAAATCAATCAGTAAAACAAGTGGGATAAAAATCTTTGAAAAAAGTAAGTCAAAACATCTTCTCATCTCTGCACTGAACAAAGAAATGGTCCTGGGAATAACAGACCAGTTTTCAGTCCATGACTAAAAATATAATGATAGACAATTTGATATTTGCATGAGAAGTTTTTAATAGGCATTCTCAGAATGATATACTAAATCAAATTTGAATCTCATGATAAATCTTTTTTAAAACCTGTCAAGGGTCTTTTAACACCTGCACCAATTTTTCAAACTTCTACTCAAATTTCCATAGTGAAAAATTAGTCTAATCATACTGGTCTGATATGGGGCAAAGAAAGACACCAGGATGCAAATCAAAACACTAGAATCAGGGTCACAAATGCTTGGAATGAATCTAGCAGCTGTAGTTATATACACACACAGCCAACTAAAAGTCATGGTGTTGAAGGTGTCCTTCCTAACAAAGATGATATATCCTGTAGATGGCACTCTTGAACTGTCTGCTAAGATTTTAACTCTGCTCAGAAACGGAGCACACCCTAAAGGTATTACAAAACAAAAATCTTCCCAATATTGTGTTTTGTTGCAGTTTACCCCCACAACAGATTAAACAAAAATATATTGAGTTTCATTTCTAGCTCCCAACGTACAATATATGCTTGCGTGTGGCTCGGAAGCAGCATCCATTAAAGCCTGTTTGTGCTTTAATCTTTACTACCCCATTTTTTGCATTCCCTTGCCTGAAGAAAGACAGGAAGACTGCTAAAGAACATCTACATTTTTCCTCCTATTTGGATGTTCTGTTCACCATAGAACAAGCTTGCTGTGCTTCCTTGTTACTGCCTAATTATGTGTTTCAGCAGACTAATTAACTGCTTTATTCACTGTGTTTATGCACCTAATTTTAATCAGATTTTTATTAGAATTTACAGAGCTTAATACCATATTCTTTACCAATTTACAAGACTGCCACCCAATACAACAGCCAAAAATGTACAAAAGGAAGAATCAGCCAGAATGTACAATTAATTTGGCAGCACTGTATTCTTGTTGCCTAAAACCCCATGAAGTGCTAGGGCAGCTTTTTAGAGTTTGATTGATTGATTGATTGAATATGTGCTGTCAAACTGGTGCCAATTCTTAGAGACCACATAGATGGATTGAGAGACTGCTACATATTTTTTTTATATAGATGGTCTTTTCCTCCCTTAAGTCCGTTTTGATCTGCTGCGAAGAATTTCTTAAGCTTGTTGTATCAATGAACCAAAGTCCATCAATTCACCAGATTCAGGGGTTTTTAGTCATTCTGCAAATAGAGCCACTATATTTGATCTGCCCCGTGTTAAAAGCTTGAATTGAAATGTATTTTTATCAGAGGACAATGACTGTGGAATCAAAGACCTCATCCTTTCCTTGATCTTGCATTCCCCATTGAGATAAAACTTTAGTTATCTTAACAGGCTAATTAAGCTCATTAGAAACATAATGGGTGATAGCTGATAGACTGACATACAAATGGAAAGCAAATGTCACACAAACAACTCAGCTGCCCAAGTTGATTCCATATAGAAATACCAAGAACATTGAGAATTTTGTAAGTAGCCCATTCAAACAACTATCACTGTTTTTGTAACCTGATAGGTATTAAGACTATAATATTGTTTTTCTGTTCCTTTCTGAGGCTAGATTACAATGAAAGGTATTCATTTTATTTAATTTAGGTATTTTCTTTTATAGCCTTGCCAAATGTGATTTATTATCAAGATTTTTTTGCCATAACTCTGGCTGATCTGTAAATCCTCTCTATCCCACAATTACCTTGATTTGCTTGCCTGCATTTGTTTATGATCTTTGATAGATCCTTTTCACTGTACACATTGATTCCATCTGTGTTGCACCTAGCAGTTTTCTCTAGAACCTAATCTGCTGGTTCCTCAGGTCCAAATGTATTCTTCTCTCAAATCAGGGTTTAAGAAAAATTTCCTCATGGAATAGTCATAGCAGCAGGTCACATCCAAAAGAACTAACTAAAGCTATTTTTTTCCTTAGAGCTGCAAAAAGAAGATGCAGATCTAATCAACCAGGTGCAGATCTAATACTCTTCATAAATACCTAGCAACCAGTTTCTTGTGTGAATTCTGTACTGTGTATTGCACCAGATTGGACAATGCCAGTGTAATTGCTTTGATTGCTTCTAATCTGCTCTGCTGAAGATGCTTATGTGTTAATAATTTGTATTTTGATAGAGTGCACCAACCCATGTTCTATTCTGCTGAAGAAAAAGTACAGGATTTGTGCAAATGTGCTTTTGCACAGTACATTTTTGAGGAGGCATGATACATTAACTAATATGGGGTCCTTTTGTTTCAGTTTCTTTTGTAATGAAAAATATTGATGCTCAGTTATTCCAACTGGTTTCATTGCAGGCAGATAAGGTTCTCTAAGCCATCTGAATACATGAAATGCAGAATTAATCTTTCAGAGCCAGAATGCCAAAGAGAGAAACTAAAGTCTTATTCAAGTGCTATACTTGAGTGGATTAGAATTGCAGAGCTACATATGCCAAGCCTGATTTCTGCCTGGCTGAGCAGGGAGAACCGAAAACAGTTTCATGCTATTTTAGTGCCAGTTTCCTACTGAGATTTTTTTCTTTTTACTGTATTTACTGCTACCAATATTGCTAACGATGATTTGTTTATTGTCATTCTTTCTGAATTTATTTCTATATTGTTTTCCCTTTCGTATAAAATGATTTTAGATGTTTGGTGTGCTGCCTAAAGTGTTCTGTTTTTATGCAGTCTAGTAGTACAAAAATTAGATAACGGAAGTAAGGAAATGGGAAAAGACATGCAGGATTTCCATTGAATTAAAGGAGGCAGCTGCATGGTGGGAACCCAACTTTTTATTCATGATTAATCTGGGCAAGGTGATTTATTTTTATTTTTTTGCTTTAGAAGAGGATTTAATGCTGCAGAGGTGACCCTGTTAAACTAATCAACATTTAACAATGATTCTATGACAGGGGGCTCAAACTTGATGTCATTGAGGGCTGCATCAGGGTTATGTTTGGCTGGGGTGGGCGTAGCCATGGTGGGCGTGGCCAGCTCAACATCACTCAAGTCGATGCCTGTGGTGGTCTGAGCACTCTGCCAGTGAAAATGTGCTCCCAAGCTCCATTTTCACTGGCAGAGGGTTGCAGGAGGCCGTTGCAGCTAAAAACGGAGCTTGGGAGCCCATTTTTGCTGGCAGAGACACTGCAGTCCAGTCCTTCACTGTTTCCAGGGCAGCCCTGAAGGCCAGATCTTAAGCACCCTGCAGGCCAGATCCAGCCTGTGGGTCTTGAGTTTGACACCCCTGTTCTATTGTATTTACCTGGTCAAGGCACAAATATGATGAGTTTAAGGGCTCATTTCAGGTCCTCCTTCAGTGCATCCAGGCACCAGAAGAGGTCTCTGCGTCCTCAGTTGTACTGTATGAGTATTGAATGGTTGCAAAGCAAAGCATTGCAGCCAATTTCCATCACTCTTTAGAAAGTGGGTGCAGTTCAAGGATGCTTAACAAAACAGCATTGAAAGGATGCTTTGTTCAAAGCACCATCAAAATAAAAGTCTAAAATTTTGCACAGCCATACTACTTGCATCGAAGAAGAAAA
Source organism: Naja naja (assembly GCA_009733165.1). Lineage (NCBI taxonomy): Eukaryota > Metazoa > Chordata > Lepidosauria > Squamata > Elapidae > Naja > Naja naja. The sequence continues at coordinate 73,075,295 of CM019149.1, forward strand.
AATCACACCTCTCCTCCCCCCAGGCTTTCTTGCTGACACAGTCCCGTCCATCATAGGCTTGTCATTATAGACAAAATCGGCATAAGCTGAGCTCACTGAAAATAGGAAAGGCTTCTGTGGAAGGAAAGATAACAATCTGCAGTGGTTTCAGTGCTGTGTCAATTTGTTGTTGCCCTCTGGTAAAATATTCTATGCCCTTTAGCTATTTTTGTCAGAAAGCACAGCTGAATCCAAATTTGAGCAGATAACCTAAACAACTGCTGAGCTTTACAGTAAAGCACACTGAGATCCTGATACAGCCATTGATTTCCTCCTTGTTAAGGGAGTGAAAGGTTATCCTCATCTTCTCACTCTGACAATGACAGTTAATAGGAAGTTCTAAAGAAAGGTCTCCTTCAGCATAATGCAGAGAAACAAATGAGACCAAGAGAAAAATGGTTTCATGAATATTCTTCATGTAAGTGCAAAGCCCCTTAACTCTTCAGCAATAAAATTACTGGGTGAAAGCATTTAAAAGAACACATACCCCCCATTGACAACATTGATTTAGGCCAATGAGTACTGCAGAATATCTCCTGTAGGACTATGATATTTTGCACTTGAATATGAGGGTTTGATTTTAAGAAGAGATTTCCACATCCTAAAAAAGAGGAAAGCAATCCAAAGGTTAAAAGGTTACACTAAATCCTAGAAACATAGATGTGTAGAATTTTCCCCTGTTGATTTTGTTTCTAAATAAATCTTTAAAAGTAGACAAAACCTTAATTCATTCTCTCTGGCCTGCTAAATACCTCAGCATTGAATCCTTCCCCCAGGAAGATATCTGGCCAGTCTGTTTTATCAGATCAAGTTTATCTACACTCCTGCCAACCTAGTCAGAACTAATACCCTAATCAAACTAAGGATAGTAGTTTTTAATCTTTAGCTTTTTAATTTCTCCACAAAATCATCTTTCTGTTTTGGTGCACTAAACCCAAACAAGTTCGGCTCCAGCTTTGTTTCCTTTCCTGTTATTTCTATAATATAATTTTTTGTAGAATTCTTTATTGGCCAAGTGTGATTGGACACACAAGGAATTTGTCTTTGGTGTATATGCTCTCAGTGTATATAAAGGAAAAAAATACATCGATCAAGAATCATAAGAGACAACACTTAGTGATAGTCATAGGTTACTAATAAGCAATCAAATCATACTAGGAAACAAATAAAACAATATAAATTGTAAAGATACAAGCAATACGGTTATCGTCATAAGTGGGAAGAGATAGGTACTAGGAAGTGTTATTATAATCTAGTAGTAGAGGAATAATAGTAATACAGTCTTAGTAAATAAGTTGACAGTGTTGTGGGAATTAGCTGTTTAGCAGAGTGATGGCATTTGGGAAAAACTATGTTCTCCCAAGACCAGCAATTGGTTTTTTAGTCATTGACTGAGAAGCAGTGACAGTCCCAGAACTCCAAAGTGCTGCAATTTTCCCTTCCACATTTCCAAGACAGCCAGGGTGACTACGGGTTACAGACAGATACCAGAAATTGAAGATCAATTGAGAAAAAATGAAAATATTTACAGACCTCTCACTGCACACCAGAACAACTAGACACAAGACTGTTTTTTCCTGAACACCATCATTCTGCTAAACAAATAATTCCCTCAACACTGTCCAACTATTTACAAAGTCTGCAATACTATTACTATTAATCTTCTCATCACTCCTTATCACCCATTCCCTCCCACCTGTGACTGTATGACTGTAACTTTGTCACTTGTATCCTTACAATCATACTGTTTCCTAGTATGATTTGATTGCTAATCCTTACAATCATACTGTTTCCTAGTATGATTTGATTGCGAATAGAATAGAATAGAATAGAATAGAATAGAATAGAATTCTTTATTGGTCAAGTGTGATTGGACACACAAGGAATTTGTCTTGGTGCAGATGCTCTCAGTATACATAAAAGAAAAGATACATTTGTCAAGAGTCAAGAATCATAAGGTACAACGCTTAATGATAGACATAGAGTACAATAAGCAATCAAATTATACTAGGAAACAGTCAATATAAATCATAAGGATACAAGCGACAAAGTTAAAGTCATACAGTCACAAGTGGGAGGGGATGGGTGATAAGGAGTGATAAGAAGATTAATAGTAATAGTAGTGCAGACTTAGTAAATAGTTGGACAGTGATGAGGGAATTATTTGTTTAGCAGAGTGATGGTGTTCAGGAAAAAACTGTCCTTGTGTCTAGTTGTTTTGGTGTGGTCTGTATTATTGTACCCTATGACTATTATTAAATGTTGTACCTTATGATTCTTGACTCTTGACGAATGTATCTTTTCTTTTATGTACACTGAGAGCATTTGCACCAAGACAAATTCCTTGTGTATCCAATCACACTTGGCCAATAAATAATCACACTTGGCCAATAAATTATTTATTATTTTTCTATGATATAAAAGTGAAATGCCCTGTTTTTCCAGATAAATCCTCCCCAAAGTCCCTGCCTTTGTGCCTCTCATTTGGAGGAGTGAGCAGAATGATTAGGATAGAACTGAGAAGAAATTTCTAAAGGGCTACAATGCAAACACATTGTTTTGAGATCTCTGTGGAAGAAAAGAATCTCAGATCCTTGCATACCTGAGGTGAAGCTTTTTGAATCCTTACTATTATTCTGTATCTCTACTTTCCAACTACAATGTTCTACTACCCAACAGGACCCCAAGAAAGGTTTTTACTCCTCTTCCATCTAAAAAACAGAGCACCAGATGTCCAACCTAAGCCTTGAGGCCATATGCAGTCCTCAAATTCTGGTCCTCTTCTTTCGAATTACTAAATAGATAAAACAATAAAGGAAGTTGTAAAATAAGCCTTACATATTTTTTTTAAAAAAAGAAGAAGAAAAAGGGGAATGCCCAGCACTCATTCCTCTCCTGAAATCCAGGAAGAAAATCCTGGACCCAAACATATGAACAATATCCTCATATCCTCCTTGCACTATTGTCCCACTTTTGTGGCTCTCCCAAGACATATTCAAGGCCATTCCCAGCCACCCCCTTCCTAGCAAAATGAGTATCACTTCTTTACAGGACAATTTTGCACCAGTTCCACCTAAATAAAAGAATTGCATTTGGTCAACAGTGTAACTGCTTCCTAAACTCACATTATCCTCATTGAGTCCATAACAAACCCTCACCTCATGCAGGTTCAGAAGATTTTCCAATTTGCATTTCACATTAAATGTTACTGAATGGATTTTCACTTGCAGACTTTCTTGAAATGTCAACTAATGAATTCCTTTGTGCAGCTGCATTTTCCCACTGTGAAGCTTGCCACTATTTATTTATTTATTTATTTATTTATTTTCCACATTTCTATCCTGCTGCAGTCCAGAGACTCTTGGCATCTTATACAGAATTATGTACAGCAATTTCCACCATTTAAGAAACTCTGCTGCCTTGAGACATCAAAGCATTTGTCAATGACAAATGGTATAGGGAGGAGATGAAATTTAATGGGAAAAGTCAGCCATGAATCTGCCTTTCATGTGAATGTGTAATACATGTGACTGTAGTACAAGAATGCTATTCTGGAAGCTAATGAGATTAAGACAACACAGTCTTATGTGCAGATATATAATTATTCAGGGTTTTTTGAACATTTAGGTTGAAGGCAGCATATTATTCTGTTCAAGAAGTTCCCACTGGTTGCAAGGGGAATAGCTATCTTCAGTTAGGCCTAGATGGGCAGCCTTTTATGGGCAGCCTCCTTCCAATGATCAGCTGCCTAAGGCTTTTTTTGGAAGGTAACTTAGCATTCTTTCTCTTGTGGAAAGTGGATTCAACAGAAACTTGGATGTGAAGAAATTGGGTTGTCTAGCTCCCCAAAACAGAATATTCCTGAAGAAGAATATACAACGACCAGAGACAAGGGGGTCTTTGATCACAGTTACTTCAAGCGATCCATAGATAGGTACTAGCCTGATCCAATCCTCTGCAGTCTCCTGACTCAGCCCCAACCTCAGTCCATGTCATATTTTGCAAAGGGATTTAAATTAAAGTTGCCTTAGATATGGGACAGGAATGAGATGAACTTGATGTCAAGGGGGCCCTGCCAAAGAGAAGAGGGTGCCAGGGTGTGCTTGTCCCATATTCATGTGTAAATAAGGAAATATGGATCATATAAGGATCATAAAGAAATACAAGAACTTTCCATTTTGTATATGTTTATAGTGATGCTGTAGAGCATTGGGGTGTGGGGTGGCGGGCTGCCCATTCCCCCAGTATCTGTGCATGTCTATAGAGTTTATAGAGTTTCTACATATTCTTAATAAACCATGTATCTGTTCATGGGCAGAATAACAGACATGCCAATTTTGTTTACAACTAATCTGACTTTATCTCTGTGAAATAGCATCATACCGGCACCAACAGCACACGCTGAGATAATTATGGCTCAGAACACAAAAAGGGAAGGACCATTAATTTGAGGAAAAATGTTTATGGAAGAGCACAAAGATTTTTTTTAAATGGTGCTCTGGAGAAGTCAAAATCCATTTATAGCCACTAATATAAGGAAATTATTTACCAGTGGATCCAATTACTTATGAGTCAGGAAACATATTAGGGACTTTTCAAAAAGCTTCCTTCATTTTCTTAAAAAAAGCATACTAGAACTCATTAAGCCACATGGCAGCGCAGCTGCTCAAAATGTTGCTTTAGAGGATGTTAATCTTGCCAGATTTCAGCTATATACCTTCAAGGGATTTCAGTTTTTGAAATGTTCTCCCTCAACCTATTTTAAGGTAGAGATAGCTGAGATAAGGAATGGATAATGCAGTAGCCGTCAGATTATGCTGTACTGTTCGAACACAGCAAAGGTCTACTTCAGTTTAAAAATAAAAACATGCCATAAATGTTCAAAAATCAAATTCTTACCTTTTCCGCTTACTTTTAATGGATTTGGAGTGACATCAAAGAGTAGCCACATACTTCTCTATGGGGTGGTGCAGCTTTGCTGTTTCTATCGGGATTTTGAAAAGTGCTAGGAAAGTTAGTATAAAAAATTGGCAAAGATAGGGAAGAATATTGATGATTGCCTCCAGTGAGATGCCAAGCTATATAGAATACAAGGGCAGACTTGGTTTCTTCTGAGTAAAACTGATTACCAGTGATTTGCCTTTATTTTATTACTTAGTCTGAAGTCTTTGACTTTCTGAAGTTCCAGAAGTGTTGGCAAGCTTATCCCTATTCTCTTAAAATTAACAGGGCTTCCTTGTGTTTGGGTTGTTAGCAATGCTCTAACTTAGCACTGTCATTATGATGTTGTCCAGATCAGGAAACAGACTCCATAAGACTAGAACTATATTTAGCGAGATAGATTCTATGAGACTATTGTGAGTCTGACAGTATTTTCTGTTACTTCTCCCCCACACCTTTGCTTATAGGAAAGGGAGAATCTAGTCTGAGTTTCTTCCTAAAGCTCTCCATTTTTCCCAAGCTCACCTGTTATTGTTTTAACAGTCTCTGGATAGTTTCCTCAAGGAAACGGTCCAGAAGCTCCAGTGGCCTAGAGGTGGAGCCCTCGCCTCACAATCAGGAAGCTGTGAGTTTGATCCTAGGTAAAGCTAATATTTGGAATAGACTCTTGCTTGAGGAGGGGTTGGACTAGATGACCTCCAAGGTCCCTTCCAACTCTGTTATTCTATGGTCATCTCCCTGGCTCCCTTCAGTAGCAATAGCACTTAGACTTATATACCACTTTACAATGCTTTACAGCTCTCTCAAAGCAATTTACAGAGTCAGCATATTGCCCCCAAACAATCTGGGTCCTCATTTTACCGACCTTGGAAGGATGGAAGGCTGAGTCAAACCTTGTGCCGGTGAGACCTGAACTGCCAAACTGCTGCCAGCTGATGATCAACAGATGTGGCCTACAGTCCTGCATTCTGATCACTGTGCCAAGCAGTAAACTACTAAACAAAGATGGCAGCAGCAGCAGGCTGGCACAGTGAGATATAATTCAGAGATAGGGCATCCACCAATAATGAGAGCCATTTGTGGCAGGCTGTAAAAAGGGGGCAGTTTTTAATTGCACCATGTTTTCTTTTAGGAACCAGAAAAATGTGGGAGAAGATTACTAAATGCTTGGAATCAGTGGTTTAAGTACTCCTCACCCTTCCTTTCTGTGGCATTGGGTTATTCTATATAACCTCACTTATTCAGGCATAGTGTGGGTTTGGAAATAACATACCTCTATTGATTTACATATATTTCTAACATTATGACCGACCCAGTTATCCCCTCTTCCATAAACCAGTTTCTAGAAGAATAGAGAAATAGGATTTCTGGGTAAAGAGTCCTAGAAAAATGCTAGCACTTAATTTGTCCCTGGCATAGAGGCTTTGTTCCACATTAATGCAACTCACATTGCTGATGACTGCACAGATAATTATGAAACCAGATTACTATAGAGTAATTATATAACTATAGAGTAATTCATTATATTAGATATTAGAGTGTATGGTTACAACAGTATGGTAATCATGGCAATTTGATTATTTATAAATTAGATTTAGCTACTCTGTTCAATTTTATATTTTCTGTTATATTAGAGGGTTCTGATTTGGAACTATGGCTTCTTTTCTCTGTTTCATTCTAAAAAAAAAATTAAAGCCTGTTCTATTACACATACAGATTTATTTACAAAACAATTCTCTGGTGCTTCAATATGTTTTTTTTTTAAAATAACAGCAGAACCAGTGCCTCCATCAATACATCAGCTGGCTTCCTGCCACCAATCTCTTCTTTTTCTTCTTACTGTTTATGTACTACATCTATTTTCACAAAATCCTTCTTTTTCTTTTTATGCAAATTTGAAATGCAACTCAAAGCATGCTTGGATGGAAGTTAATCCCACCAAGTTTAGAAAAGTAGCATAAGAGCCGCGGTGGCCCAGTGGGTAGAATGCAGTACTGCAGGCTTCTTCTTGCAATTTGGCAGTTTGAATCTCATCAGGCTCAAAGTTGACTCAGCTTTCCATCCTTCCAAGGTGGGTAAAATGGGGACCCAGATTGTTGGGGGCAATAGGCTGACTCTGTAATCCACTTAGGGCTGTAAAGCACTGTGAAGTGGTATATAAGTCTAAGTGCTACTGCTATAATAGTACTGGTGTTCTCTCATTATCCAGCTGGAACCTTAAATTTATAGCAGGTGCAAAAATATCAATTAAAATTTAAAATGAGCATTTTCTACTTTGAAAAAGTGCCTACAATTTCTAAACTACTACATTATAGTTGCAGTTGATTGTAAGAATATCAGAACAGCATAGACTACAGAGGGATTGATCAAGTTCAGAGTTTTGTGTAGCTTAACTCTGAAAAGACATGGTTTAGAACTGAAAATCAGAGTATTCATGGCTAAATGATAGTGATGACACTGCCTGTATTCTGAATGTCTAATGCCTTATAAAAACCAGTCAAGACAGGACTCAAGGTACTTCTTACTACAGAGAATTACTATTAGGCTTCACACTTGAGCTTAGTAATACATCACGAACTTTCCAAAAGTTCATCCTCAGCTCGACTTCTCAGCTAGACTTGGCAGAAATTCAGACAAATGCTTTGGCCAGATTAGATTTTTTTTAACAGAAAAGAATGAAGCTAAGCACAAAACTATTAATTGGCCACTGCAGGGCAGAAATGTTTGTAACTGTTACATACAGTATTTTCATGAAATCAAACCACAGAATTCTCCTACCCTTAAAAGAAACTGCTTTAATAGGAATATGTTGTACTTCTTTAATAGTGCTAAAATCCATCTGAATTTCTTCAAGAATTAAACTAGTTCAAATGTACCAGGATGGTCAATTTGGTCTGATGATTAAGACCAGGGGTGGGATTCAAATTTTTAAAAACCGGTCCTGTGGGTGTGGCTTAGGTGGTAGGCATGGCTTGGTGGTCATGTGACTGGGTGGACATGGCTTGGTGGTCATGTTATTGGCTGGGTGTGGCCAACTCAATATTACTCACATCGAGGCACGCATCTCCTCGCCTGGCCTCTCATGGCTGTGGGATGCTGCAACAGTCGTAAGTGTGAAAAATGGTCATAAGTCACTTTTTTCCGTGCCATTGTAACTTTGAATGGTCACTCCACACAAGCAAAGTACCAGCAAAGGAGGGGAAAAAAACTCCAGAGACGTTCCAGAGACAGGAAGTCTAGTCCTGCCAAGAATGTTAACGAAGGGTTAACAAAGAGGCAGTTTCTGTAAGCAACACCAGAATGTTTCCTTCCTGCCTTCCTTACAGGATTAGGCCAGCAATTTCTTCTAACAACCGGTTCTCCAAACTGCTTAGAATGTTAACAACTGGTTCTAGCAAATAGGTGCAAACTGGTAGAATCCCACCCCAATTAAGACTCCAGGCTAGAAACAGGGAGACTGTGAGTTCTAGTCCCACCTCTAGTCTCAGGTCTGGTTGCTGAGCACCCAGAATCCAGTCATCTGAGCACAGGGATGAGTGATAGGCAGCTGTTGGAACTTGGAAACTAGGTCAAAGTACAAAGTGGCATGGCGCGACCAATGGGTTAAATTTTAAATTTGGTATTAAGGGACAACTTTTAAATTTTTTAATTTGGTGTTTTAATGGGATAGGGAGGAGGGAGGGGGTTTACCCTGTGTTGGAAGATTCTGGTTTATCCAGGCCGGAGAGGGTTCTCGTAGTGGAGGGGCGGGGTGAAGGGGCCACGGGGTCTGTGGTGAGCAGGGAGGGATTAATAATCCCTAGGGTAATCGGTTATGGCAGGAGTAGGCGAGACAGAGGGCCAAATTATGTGCCGGGAGCGCATCTCTGCTGTTTTTGAGCGGTGGAGTGCTCCGACCCTCAGGTCTCTGCCTGCTCCCCTGGGGTCTTGGGAGGTGTGGTCCCTGGGCTTAGGCTGGTGTACGTAAATGCCAGATCCGTGGCTAATAAGGCTCCCCTCCTCCGTGAACTTATTGAGGAGGAGGCTGCGGATCTGGCATGCATTACGGAGACCTGGTTGGGACTGGAGGGGGGTGTCCCTCTGTGTGATCTCTGTCCCCCAGGTTTCCGGGTGCTGCACCAGCCATGAGCTCAGGGAAGGGGTGGAGGAGTAGCCATTGTTATTAGGGAGACCTTGTTTCCAAGGGAGGTCACTGCCCCGCAGATAGGCGGGTGTGAGCCCCTCCTCTTGAGGTTGGGCCCGGGTGGTCGGTTGGGCCTGTTGCTGATGTACCTTTCCCCAGCTGCTGCAACGGCCCTTCCTGAGCTGCTGGATGCCCTCTTGGGGGTGGCGGTGGAGTTTCCCAGGCTTATGGTCCTGGGGGACTTCAACTTGCCTTCTCTGGGAGTGGCGTCTTGTTTGGCCTGGGAGTTCTTGGCATCCATGACAGCCATGGACCTGACCCAGGTGATCCAGGGACCCACCCATGAGGGGGGGAACATGCTCGACCTGTTTTTTATCTCAGGATAGTGGTGTAGTGATCTGGGGGGTGGATCTCCGGTTGTTTTACCCCTATCATGGTCAGATCACTATCTCCTGAGGCTGGTTTTCCAACTGGCTGCCCCTCGCTGCTGGGATGAGGAGCTGATACAATGGTTCCACCCCAGGTGCCTGATGGACCCAGAGAGGTTTCAGATGGCCCTGGGGTCCTTGTCCACCTCCCTCGACCACAGCCCGCCGAGACCCTGGTGGCCGCTTGGCAACAGGCCACCTTGGCAGTGCTCAACCGGGTTGTTCCCTTGAGGCCTCTTCCTTGCTGCAGACCTTCCTTGGCTCCTTGGTTCTCAGAGGAGCTTCGGGGATGAAGCGCGGAGGAGATGCCTGGAGAGCAGATGGAGGACTAGTCGTTCCGAGGCTGACCGTGTCCAGCTAAGAGCCTATATTAGGACTTATCTGGAAGCGATTAGAGCGGCAAGATGTTCTTATTTCTGCGCTCTGATCGCCCCAGATGATCGCCCCACTGCCCTGTTCAGGGTCACCCTCCCTCTTGCATTTAGAGGGGAGGGGACCCTTTGGGCAGAGCAGAGCAATTTAGTTTACATCTGGTGGATAAGATCGCTCAGATTCAGACCAGCTTGGACTCTGATTGGCAGGGTTTAGATGATGGAGTGGCGACGAGTCTTGTGGATTCTATCTGGGTTGAGTTTGACCCTGTCTCCCTGGATGAAGTGGACAGGATCATGCGGAGGCTGTCTTCCACCATGTGTTTATTGGACCCATGTCCTTCCTGGTTGGTTTATGCCTCCAGGGAGGTTACCTGTTGGCTCCAGGCAGTTGTCAACGCTTCTCTGAGTGAGGAGGGTTTTCCCACTGCCTTGAAAGAGGCAGTGGTGAGACCCCTCCTCAAGAAGCCTGCTCTGGGCCCAACCGTTTTGAATAACTATCGTCCTGTCTCCAACCTTCGCTTTTTAGCAAAGGTTGTTGAGAGCGTGGTGGTTCAGCAGTTTCCGCTGTTCCTGGAGGAAACTGATTATCTCGACCTGTACCAATCGGGCTTCAGGCCTGGGCACAGCACTGAGACAGCATTGGTCGCACTGATGGATGATCTCTGGAGGGCTCGGGACAGGGGTTTTTCCTCTGTCCTGGTCCTTTTAGATCTCTCAGCGGCTTTCGATACCATCGACCATGGTATCCTTCTGCAGCGGCTCGGGGTTGGGAGTGGGGGCACCATTTTACGGTGGTTCTCCTCTTACCTTCGGACCGCAGTCGGTGTTGGCAGGGGAGCAGAGGTCATCCCGAGGCCCCTCACTTGTGGGGTGCCTCAGGGTCGGTTTCTCACCTCTCCTGTTTAATATCTACATGAAACCGCTGGGAGATCATCCGTGGTTTTGGGGTGAGGTATCATCAATATGCAGATGATACCCAGCTTTATATCTCCACCCCAGACCGGATCAGTGATGCTCTCTCGGTGATGTCCTGGTGCCTGGAGGCGGTGCAGGCCTGGATGGGGAGTAACAGGCTCCAGCTCAATACCGCCAAGACCGAGTGGCTGTTCTTACTGGCATCTCGGTGTTCAGTGGAAGTACCATCTTTGGTCATGGGGGGGAGGTGTTACCCCCCATGGATAGGGCGAGGAATCTGGGCATCCTCCTGGATGCACAGCTCAATCTGGAGGAGCAAGTGGGGGCTGTGGCCAGGGGCTTTGCCCAGGTTCGGCTGGTCCGCCAGCTTCGCCCTTATCTGAACCGAGATGCCCTTCAAACGGTCACTCATGCACTCGTCACTTCCAGAATCGACTACTGCAATGCTCTCTACATGGGGCTACCCTTGCAGATCACTCGGAGGTTACAGCTGGTGCAGAACGCGCGCGGGCAGTGATGGGGTATCCTGATACTCCCATGTTACACCCCTCCTGCGCAACTTGCACTGGTTGCCAGTTGCCTTCCGGGTCTCCTTCAAGGTGTTAGTAACAACTTATAAAGCCCTAAATGGCTTGGGTCCAGGGTACTTAGGGAACGCCTCCTGCCAGCATCACATTCCGATTGCCCCGTGCGCTCCCACAGGAGGGGCCTCCTGGGAATACCGTCGGTTAGGCATTGTCGGCTGGCGGTTTCCAGGGCTAGGGCCTTTTCTGTGGGGGCGCCCACCCTATGGAATCAGCTCCCTGCAGATCTTCGTTTGGCCCCTGATCTCCGCTCCTTTCATCGAGACCTGAAGACTTGGTTGTTTCAGCAGGCCGGCCTGGATTGACCCAGGGGTGGGTTGTTTTAATTGTAAAGTTTTTTAAATTGTAATTTTAATTGTTTTTAATGTTTTTAGCAATCTTAGACTTGTTCTGTTTAATATTGTTTTATTGTAAATATTCCTCTTTTATATGTTCACCTGAGTCCTTAGGGAGAAGGGCGGCATACAAGTCTAAATAAATAATAATAATAATAATAAAGTATCCACTTTGGGCTGTGTCATAACTCTGTACCGCTAAATGCCTGTTTGTAAGTTGAGTATTTGGTTGTATTTTAAGAGCTAATTTGTTAATGTTAATGTTTAATATACTTCCTGGAAATGAAGAGGAAGGGTTTTTTTCCTTTGGGGGAGATTTTTTACACTTTTAAATATGTTTTCTTCCTTTTCCTTTTCTTCTTTTTTAAATGTATTTTTGTATTAGATTCTTGTATTATTTTTATTTTTATCTGTTTCATTCTTAATAATATGGTTATGAAGGGTCCTTGGGGCTCTCTGAGCTTGCTTGTTTTCTTGCAGATGTTTCATTATCCTAACTAGGTAATATCAGCAGTGCTGTAATGTAGGGTAATGAAATGTCTGCAAGAAAACAAGCAAGCTCAGAGAGCACCAAGGATCCCACATTTCATCTCTGAGTTACAAATATTCTCCTTTAAAAATACAGTTAGTTGGATTGCTAGATGCGGTTTGGCATTATGTAAATCCTTTGTCCCTAGATGATGATTCTCTTCATACATCAGTGAAAATAGGAATAAGCAATCAAGAAGTCAGATTGGGCTCAGCAAGAAATCAATCGCCTCCCAACCCTTAGCTCAGCTTGACAGACTGGCTTTTCCAGGCAATTCACAAATATGAATTGGCTATAGTAGACGTGGTACTACAGAACACTTGAATGAAACTACATATATAATAGTTGGATGTCAGGGACTTTCAAATCATCATCATCATCATCATTGTTATCATCCTTAAACTTGCATGCACTCCCAATGAACAGCTCTCAACAATCAAAGACATTACAATGATTTTAATAAAAGATGGCCAAAACAATAGACCAGATGGAATGAAGCCAGAAGTCTCACTCTCCCTTACTAAAAGCCTGGATAAAGGACCAGGTCTTCATGGCTTTTCTGAACAGCAGAGTTAAAACCATTTGGATTTCAGTAGAAAAATCATTCCTGTATGTAATGCTGCTACAGAGAAGGTGGATTGCCAAGATCCCAATAGATGGCCTCTTTAATTGAAGGAACCAAGACTATGCCAACCTGCAGGCTTGAATCAGTCAGGTAGATGATATGGGAGATGGGCAGTCACTTAAATAACCAGCCCTTTACCATCTAGGGCTTTATAGATAACCAACACCTTGATTTGCACACAGAAGAAAACTGTCAACCAATGCAGCACACGAAATAATAGTATATACTACCAAATCATGCCCATCATTGCTTGTGGAACGGCATGGTGAACCAGTTGAGGTTTCCTGGTAGTCTTCAAGGCAGCCCAGTATGGAGTGTTGCAGATACTTTTACAGATAATTATTATTTAGTAAACGGGACTGGCAACTTGGTTATTAAGCAAGATAGTTGCTAAGTGAAACTACCATTGTGCTTATAATCTTTAGTTTCATTTTGTTTATAGACTGCAAAGATTGTAAATAGAATACTGATTGGACAAACCAACAGGAGAATAAATGCACGCATCGCAGAACACAAGAACGCAGTCAGAAAAGAAGAAAAAACTTCCTCCCTTTTCCAGCACCTTAAAGCCACAGGACATGAAATTGATTTTGAGGGATCCAAACTTATCTCCAATACTGAACACTTCAACAAGAGAATAATTAGGGAAGCCATCGAAATAGAGAAACACCCCCATAACATGAATAAACGGGATGATACTTCCCGCCTACCAGACATCTGGAAACTAGCCCTAATCAACAAACGAGTCCCAGCCACAAAAACCAACACGGACCCAAAATAACACATGATGCCACCACCAATCTCCTTCACCAGACTCAAACCCAAGCCCACGCCACAGATGAAAGGCAACCACCATCCAGAAACCAGACCATGGCTGCAACACCAGCTGCTACACCCCTCCAACCCCGAACTAAGCAAACTGACACACGCTATAAACACATAGCCAGACCTCAAACTCGAGCCAAACCAAGGCCCAGAATGCCACATCACAGCCTTCCACCCAGGATACTACATCACAGAACTCAGGAGATCACAACACAAAACATCAGGAGGTTGCAACACAGACAACGACCCAGGAGATTACAGCACCACACCCAGGACGTCACAACAATAGAACTCAGAAGGTCATCACACAGCCCATTACCCAGGTCGTTACAACACAAAAGGCTGAGAGACACACAGCCAGCACCTCAGCCACACAGGGTCTCAGGAAAAAGCCATCCAATCTGCATACATCAACTCCACAAACCAATCAAAAAGTAACAACACATCCAACTCTGGAGTTTAAAAGGGAGAAACAGCCACGGTCACACACTTCTCCCAGGAGAACGAAGCTGAAGACACCAGCCTGAAGATGACGGATGAGATTTCGTCAAACGTTGCCAAGGTATTCTCAATCATACAGGGACAAGACCGAATACACCAAGACCTACATATATATATATATATATATATATATATATATATATATATATATATATATTTGTTTTCGAGATTTTCATGGGTAAAGGTATAGGTCTTGGTATTGTTGAGGGTCGTATTTTCAGCTTCGTTCTCCCAGGAGAACGAAGCTGAAGACACCAGCCTGAAGATGACGGATGAGATTTAAACGTTGCCAAGGTATTCTCAATCTTACACGGACAAGACCGAATACACCAAGACCTACATATATATATATATATATATATATATATATATATATATATATATGTAATTAGTTTTGGTCTTGAGATTTCTGCCTGTATATTTCACTCACGTTCCAGTTTTTTACTATACTTGTTTTCTCCCTATCCATTTTCATCAATGAACAACACTAAAAACAAGATAAACACACACACATATGAAAGACAGAGGAGGAGGAGGAGGAGGGAGGGAGGAGAGAGAGAGACTTACAAAAATTTCAGGAGTTCTAGTCTTTTCAGTTAGACTACTGAAAAGTTTTTGCAGTATATTTATCTGGTGCAGGAACATCAGCCATTTTTTCTCAACATAACAAAACCTTTATATTTATACTTGGAAGGAAATCTCATTGTATGCCATTAGGAGCATTTCATGGTAGGAAATATGGAGAACAGGAACATAGCTTTAAAAATTAGATTACAAAGTACCAAAGTGTAAAAACCTTCCCCAATCCATGCCTGCAGTTATGTTGAGTTATATTTGCCATTGATTTCAGTAAGCACAAGTCTGATTATGATGACTGTGATAATGGACATAGCAGTCCAAACTGGAGACCACCGAAATGAAAAGTGCTAGAGATTTCTGCTTGAAACATGCTGCCTATTTTATTTGAAATGAGTGATCTAATGCAATTTGATCTATCTCTTCATATTCTATTCCCATGTAAATACGGTGTACTTATACATGGGTATATTTTATACATATAAAAGGAACGTTGGATTCCTGTATCTTTTAATAGTTATAAATTAAGCACTGAATGTGCTAATGTACTCTAAGTGCTCCTAAATATGGGCATTGCCTTCTCTTAACGTTTGTATTTATTTTTCTTTATTTAAGTCAGAAATAAAACCATGCAAGATAATGACTGAATTTTATTTGAGAAAACTCTGTAAGGCTGCATTTCATGTCTTTGAATTATGAACCTCATAAGCACAACAACATACTCCAGACATCAGTGCATCACTTTAAATGAGCAAAGAAATCTCCAGCGGTTAAATTAATGAGCATGGCAAAGCAAACCTTAGTCTTTTCAGCTTTACTCCATCTCTTCTCCAAGACACAAAATATGAGATTTAAATTATTTCTGAAATAAGGATAAATTCTAGTCTTTGACTGGACATAGAATTTACTAGTCTGAAAGCCTAGAGACTTGCTAAATATTCTTGCAAGTTGATGAGGTCACATTTCTGATTATACAGTCAGTTATCATTCTGTGGGGCAGGAAGAGAGGCCAATTGCCTTAATAAATTGTTGCTGAGCTGACAATGTGTGGATAGAGACTCTTCTAGTCACATCATATTCTGGGTTCCCTTGAACTCCATCAGCTGTCATTTCCAATTTTTACTTAGGGCTAGTTATCTGCAGGCAATAGATCTGCTAATTATTTTAATTTCTGTTTCTTTCCTGTGTCTTTGCAAACTAAGGAAAACGTGATCATTGTTTGATTTTCTCCAATCCAATATTTTTCCACCTGGGAGCCCCACAAAATGAAGCCAATGACTATGCTGAGATCTGCCACATATTGATGGAGATATAGAATAATGGAGTTGGAAGAGACCTTGGAAGTCTTCTGGCAGGAGACCTGACACCGTTTCACACAAATGGTGATCCAATCTTAAAAGCTTCTAGTGATGGAGCACCCACAACTTCTGAAGGCAAAACGTCCCATTGATTAATTGTTCTCAGTGTCAGGAAATTTCTCCTTATTTCTAGGTTGGATGTTTCTTCCATAAGTTTCCATCTGTTGCTTTTTGTCTTGCCTTTAGGGGCTTTGGCAAATAGATTGACCTCCTCCTCTTTAGCTATTGAAACACTGCTATCATATCATCCTTATTCCTTAATCAACTTTATTGAAGATGTTGCTCTAATGCTTTGTCTGTAGTTTTTAATCTATCAGAAAGTTTCATGGCACTCAGGAAAAAGCTACCAAACTCGATTGCAGAAAGTACAGCTTCAGCAACAGAGTGGTCAATGCCTGGAATGCATTACCTGACTCTGTTGTTACATCCTCTAACCCCCACTCCTTTAACTTCAAACTATCCACTATTGACCTCACCCCATTCCTAAGAGGTCTGTAAGGGGCATGCATAAGTGCACCATCATGCCTACTGTTCCTGTCCTATTGTCCGCATTTATTCGTATCTATTTCCTATATTCTTACTCATGTTTATACTTTTACCTATTATCTTGTAAGCGATTGACAAATCAAATAAATAAAGAAATAAAAGTATAATTTGAAATTGGGGTGAAGGTGGGGATCAATGATATTTTTATTCTTTCAATACATGCATTAGAAAAGCAGAGAGAGAAAAATATTGTGCTGAAAAAGGTAGATATTGTGGAATGCTATATTTTCCATTTTGCCACAGATGAAGAAGAAATTCAACAATACATGTTTTTTTTTAATTCTGGAAATAATGCAGAGTATGCTTTTTCTTCAGTTCAATGTCTGCCTGACAAAATGTGGTTGGTACAGTTACCAATTCAGTCAGAATAAAGGAAAATCCCAAACAGTTCCATTTATTTCAGGATCTTTGTATTTTTATACATATCTATTACAACATTACTGAACTCTGCAGTTTCACTTCCAATTGCACATTTATGTTTGCAGTGTATTGTAAGTGCTTGCAATCAAGGTATTACCTCAAATCTGAGCACAACAGGCCTTGGTTCCATTTTTCACCATTACTCCCAATCAAAGACATTTTAAGTTATTGAATAGAATCATACAATTCATGAAACCTATTTTTTTTAAATTACATTTATATGCCGCCCTTCTCCGAAGACTCAGGGCGGCTTACAATTTTTGGAGCACAACCCAATGCGCTCAGCAATAGCCTTCATTCCATTGTATATGCCTGCTTATTACTAAGCGGCATTTTTACAAGGTCAGCTAATTGCCCCCAACAATCTTGGGTCCTCAATTTACCTACCCCGAGAGGATGGAAGGCTGAGTCAACCTTGAGCCTGGTGGGATTCAAGCCTACAGTAATTGTAGACAGCTGGATCTTAAGAGCAGGCATTTAACAGCCTGAGCCACCAAAGCTCATTTGGTGATCATTTGATAATTGCTCTTACAAACTCCTTGGATTAAAAGAGTTTATCTTGACAAAGAGAGGGGGGGGGGGGGAGATAACCAGCTCAGAATTTATTCTCATTTTCTAATGAACTCTTTGTAAAACTGGTAATCTGAAACAAAAATGATCAGCCATCAATAAGCACAGTTTCAGTCCCAATGAGTTCAGCTTCAGGGCTTCCTCCTCATAAAGACACATAGGCTTCTGCTGTGACGCATATATCTACCCTCCCAGAAATTATTAAACCTTTGGATCATATTTTAAATATTATTCATTTCATGCATAATATTGTACCATCAATTATTCCTGATGTTTCCTCATAAATGCATTATGCATGATGTAGCAGAGCTAAAACTAACTTCATATTCTACACCAGCCTTCTCAGACTTTGTACCCTTCAGGTGCTTTGAAGTGTCATCATTCACAGATGTAAATTTGATACAGAATACTAATGGCCAAGGAAACGCAGTGCTGCTGACATCAGTTGTATTTTCCCCAAATAATTTTTAGAGCAACACCAGCCTGCAAATTAAAACCTGCTATTGAGGGAACAAGAAAGAGCATGACAAAGCAGTATTTCTTGGAAATATTTGTATGCAACATTATTATATCTTTTTAAAAACTCTCTCCAAGGAATTCCACACCTTGTTTTTTATGCAAATCTTTATGTTGATTGAATGAAGCTTTGGACATTTAATGTATTCTCCAGTTACTGAGGGTGTTTCACCCGAATCGAATTTTCAAATCAATCAAATGTTTACATCCACATCAATGAACTGAGTCAAATTTATTATTGATTTGTATTTCACATTGATTTAACAATACAGACTGGAACTATGTAGGGGTGTGTGGGTATGTTTCTGTGTATGTAAAACATTATTCAGATGTAATTCAAGCTGATCTCTGCGCATATTATTCAGTCATGCATCAAGATTCTGTATATGCTTATAGTGGGAAATCCCACTAAATTCCCAAGATTGTATTTCATTTAAATATTATGTTATAGATACATAGCTATAAATGATTCTCTTCCCCCTTACTGCTAATTATGGTGTAGAGCAGGGGTAGTCAACCTTTTTATACCTACCGCCCACTTTTGTATCTCTGTTAGTAGTAAAATTTTCTAACCGCCCACCGGTTCCACAGTAATGGTGATTTATAAAGTAGGGGACAAAACCCCTACCGCCCACCATGAAAGCTGGAATGCCCACTAGTGGGTGGTAGGGACCAGGCTGACTACCACTGATGTAGAGTTTGCTCAAATAATGTTGAGACATTGGCAGCAATGAACTTCTAATACTGATATAACCTGACTTAAGCACACTGATTCAGCACAGCAAAATTCTTTGGGGTATTTTTAAATACCAGTTTTCATTTAGTTTGAACAAAAAAAATTGCCTTGCAATTTCTTTCATTGGAGAATTTTGTCTGATGAAAATTTTTAATGAAATGTAAATGAGTGGAGTGGGACATACTTGTGCTGAGGGCCTCTGCAAATATTTTGCCTTCATTCTCCAGTGCTTGTTCTAATAGTCTGCAGCCTTGACATTCTTCAGTTCAATTCCCAGGGAGGGTGTCATGATAAAACTCCTTCCTTTGTTGCTGTTTTTGTTTTTTGTCAGTAAGAGTGCTATTGTCAGATGTCTTGCCTTGTTGGAGAATATCCACCTTCCCTGGAGAAACTGAGAGACATCTTCCCCCCACTTTCTCTGCCTATAAATTAACTGGGGAATTTTGAAAGTCCATTTATGCTCTTGTCTAGTTCATCACTTCCAGTCCTGGACAGGCCTGCCATTAGATGATGGAAACAGCATGTGTGGCCATAAGTCTCTAGTTCTTGCCCTTTTCTTTTGCTTTTATAATGAGCAACAATTTACAAACTGGAAAGCTCTCAGCATGTCAATCTCTCTACCATTCAGTTATAGCTTCATGCCTGACCAACCAGATCAGCAAGGATTCCATTTAATGGATTATAACAGCACCACATGATCCAATAGGCTGCCTAGGCAGAGTGCTTTAGCATTCCTCCTCTCCTTATCCCATGCCACAGCATTCCAAAGAAACCCCAGAAGAACATAGTAGAAAAAGATGATTGGCTTTTATAAATAAAGCAAAATTGACAAAAAGGCCATATGGTATATATTTTTCCTAGAAAATAGTGATGAAGATCTGCTTTGTACTTTATTTTTGGCCCAATTTCTAATTCTTGCTGCTGTGATCTTGGGTAACTTTGCTGCTAGCTTATTTTCGAATAAGATTCTTTGAAACTATTCCTATTACATCTTGAAACTCAGACTGCATGCTCTACAGCGTTGACTTATGACCTGAAAATTGCAGCCATTTGGAAGAATTGTAAGTGAGGCTCCCTAATGCTGTTGAGTCTAGCACTCTTTCTTCATAGGACCAGCAGCAGGAAAGGAACAGCACTGCTCCCCATTGGTCTTCTGATGAATGGAAACAGCTATGGACTTTGCTGTATTTGTTTCATAGCCATAGAATGATGAGAAGAGAAAAATACATGGACAGTTTGACATGGTGTTCAGTCCAGATTGGTCACTTCTCTTGTATCAACTTATCTCAGAAGTTTGTTTTGATAATAAATTTAAAGGAGGGAGAATTCATAATTCATTCACCTTGAACACTCCCAGGTTAGCAGGTTATAATGGAATCATCATCATCAAATCATGGAAATAAAGCCTTTTGCCTAGAATTTTAATTAACAATAAAAGTTTAAAGGATGAATTCATCCCAGAGATGATGGAAAACCTGGCATGCTTTTTAAAAAACAACAGCAACAATACATTTAATTGTTTTGACTTCTGCCATGAGGACTTTACTTTTGTTGTGCATCTGCACCATGTGGCTAACAGAAGGGCTAATAAACCCAACCTATCTATTCTGACTCTTTTTCTTTGATGAACTGATAGAAAAAGAGGAAGAAAAAAAGACACATTGCTTGGTCCATGTGTATAATTTGAATGAGGAACATGACATTTAAGAGTATGAGAGCATTTTGGGGTGAAGCATGTTCCAAAGCCAGCATTTATCTTGGTCTGAACACAATCTTTTGTCTGGGTGTCAAAGGAGAAGTGAGAGTGAAGAGAACTGTCAGGCTGTTTCTGAAAGATGTATTGTGGAAGGCTGAGAGATGACAGGGAAGAACGTTTGAGCTGGCTATGGGCTGCCACTTCAGTTTCTGTGGCCCTCCCTGCATTCCTGTCCTGTTGAACTAGTCAGATCAGACATCACGTTTCCCTGGGAATCTACATTCTCCAAGTGATTGCAGAGAAGTTCGAGATCTTTGCCACTCAGCACAGGTTATTTTTGGCAAAGCACTTGCGTCAAATGATGAGGAAGTTTACAATTGGGCCTCCTTTCCTTTTTCTTGGTCTTCTAAATCCTGCCAAGTTTACACTGCAGAAAAATGTGGGTGGGGAAAAAGAGTTGGAAACTCACCTTTAACTGAGTTAATTTCAGAATTATGCCTCAGTAAGTAAAAGCAATGGTACAATGTTTCAAAGCCTAATGGGAGTTTCAGTCCAATCTGTTAAGTTTGCATGAAGAGGCAGACACGGAGTGCTTCAAGCTCTTTATTGTGACTTCAGCTCAGAACGGACCTGATTTGGCTTAGCCAAGGCAGCTATATATAGCCGGCTGCCTAGGCTGACAGCCAATCAGAGTGCAGGGTTTTCCCGCACTTTTTAACCAATGATTTCAAACACTTTACAAGAACAACCAATCAATTCAAACTCTGCATACATAACACCCCTCCCCACTAGGTTTAGTCCATACTCAAACCCCATCTATCTAATGTATTCTTTTAAATATGTGGGGTTCTTATGTGTATGTTGAGACCTACGTGGTTCAGGTATTTTAGGGTTCTCACATTGTGAGGGAGGAAATGTGTTTGTTAACATCTCCTTACTTGGACTTCTAGTAATGGTAGAACCAGTTTGGTTACTACAACCTGGTCTCTCCTCCCAATCCATCTCCAACCCAATGTCAGCACCCAAGTCTGGTAGTGATGTGCAATCTTCCATTTGTAAAAATGGTTGTTGGCACAGGTTTTGGGATGGTTCCTGTCGTGTTAGCTCGTTACACATGGGATTGGTTCTTGCTTGCTGACTACCCTCATAATCCTCCCTTCCCCTAGAAGAGGCAGTAGGTATGGGAACCAGAGGGGAGCAATGGTGATGCTCCTGAGGTAGTCTGGATCTTAATTGATCAATGTGCCTGCTCCAGAGGACACCATCCTCTGTTTGTACCCTGTAAGACCTGGGGCCTGTGATTTGGGTTATCTCAGCAGGAATCCATAATGGTTCACCCAGAAGGTTTTTGGCATAAACAGAATCACCCACAGTGAATGTGTGAATTTTGCTAGTGGAATCTAGTGGTGTGTTGGGTGCGTAAGTGGGATGAAGGCGATCAAGGGGAGATCTGAGTTTCCTACCCATCAACAACTCAGCTGAGGTTAAGTTAGTTGAGGGGTTGGGAGTGATATGCTGGACACTGAGTAGTTTTTCAACTTTCTCAGTGATGTCCCTTGGACCCAATTGCTGAAGTTTTTCCATCGTAAATCGTACCATGCGTTCAGCCCAGCCGTTAGCCGAAGGATGCCCAGGTGCTGTCAGGGCATGTCTGATGCCCTGCTGTGCTAAATATGATTCAAAAAGGTTGGATGTAAATTGAGGACCATTGTCAGAAACAAGCACATCAGGTAACCCATGAGTTACAAAAAGTTTTTTAAGCTGTTTGATGGATGCCATAGGGATAACCTCTAGCCCTTTGGAGTATGCATCAACTATAATAAGGAAAGTGTGCCCTCTGGTAGGCCAGCAAAATCAATGTGAATCCTGGACCATGGGCCCCTAGGACATTCCCATTCCTGTTTGGGGGTGAGAGGTGGGGCAGGCCTGACTTCCTGACAGTTGGGACAAGATGCAACCCAATTTTCGACCATTTTGTCAATACCTGGCCACCATACATAACTCCTGGCCAATCCCTTCATTCTGACAATACCCGGATGACCCTCATGTAACATTTCCAAAACCTCTTTTTGTAGTTTTGCAGGAATAACACCCTGTTACCCCACAAAATACATCCTCTTAATACAGATAATTCAGTTTGCCTGGATTTAAAAGGTTGGGCAAGTTGAGGTAGATCTTGAAGTGGCCAACCTTTCTTAATCCAGCCTACAATAGGAGCCAATAAAGTGTCTTTGGCAGTTTCTCTGGCAATCTCAGCAGCATGGACTGGAAGCTTGGCAACAGTTTCTAGAAAAAAGGTGTGAGTCTCAGGGTCCTCAATGTGTGAAGGAAGTGGGCAGCGACTCAAAGCATCTGCATGTCCAATGTCTTTTCCAGGTCTGTGGATAAGTTTGTATGAATAAGCAGCCAGAAATTCAGTCCATCTCAGCATTCTTGGTGACAGGATCGTGGGCGTTGGTTTGTCCCCTGCCACAATGCCTAATAGAGGTTTGTGATCTGTGACAATGGTGAATCTTCTGCCATAAACGTATTCATGGAATTTCTTGACAGCTGCCACAATTGCCAAAGCTTCCTTGTCCAGTTGGCTGTAGTTTCTCTCTGCTTTAGTCAAAGTGCGCGAGTAAAATGCAATAGGAGCTTCCCTCCCACTGGGAAGCATGTGGCTCAACACCCCCCCCTCCAAAAGGGGATGCATCACAAGTCAGTACAACAGGCAAATTCTCAGAGAACTGTATCAGTACAGAATCAGAAGTGATTTGTCTCTTAATAGTGTTAAATGCAGCTTGTTCTTTTCTGCCCCAGACCCATGCAGATTTTTTGTTCAGTAATCTATGTAAGGGTTCTGCAGTGGTTGCTTTCTGAGGTAGAAACATATGATAAAAGTTAATGATTCCCAGGAACGCTTGTAAATCTGTTTTGCATTTTGGCCTGGGAGCTTCTTTGATTGCCTGAACCTTTGCCTCTATGGGGTGGATGCCATGTTTATCAATCATGTAATGCAAGAATTCCACTTTATCAGTTCTAAGTGTTGACTTTTAATTTTGAATCTGGTTAGGACTTCTCTGAGTCTCTCGTGTAACTGAGTGTCATTTTCAGCAGAGATTTCATCAAAATCCAAATGTAGCATAAGGCATTGGTGCAAATTGCATTTGAAAGCACCTCTATGGGTTACAATGGTTTGGGCTTCTGCAGTTGCATCATCAACTGTTAACTGTTGATATGCCTGGGCCAGGTCCAATTTGGCGAAAACTGTGCCCCGCCAAGAGAATGTAATAAATGATGCACTACTGGAACTGGATATGCACTCTGTTGTAGCGCATGGTTCAATGTCCCCTTGAAATCTCCGCAGATTCTCACAGACCCATCAGCCTTGACTGGTGTGACTATGGGTGTCTCCCACCTGGAGTGGTCAGTGGGCTCTAAAACCCCTTGAGCTATTAGTTTATCTAATTGTGCATCAATTTTTTCCTTTAAGGCAAATGGAACCCTTCTGGGTTTTAAACGGATTGGTTGTACCTTGGGATCTAGATTAAAGGTGATAGGGGTCCCCAAGTACTTGCCTAATCTGTCGCAGAAGACCTCTGGAAACTCAGACTTCAAGGCCTCTTCCCACTCAGTGTTGCTCACGTAATTGATGCCAGTCACCTCGATGCCCAGCGGGTTGAACCATTCAAGTCCCAGCAGACTTGGGCGATCCTTGTCCACGATGGTCAGTGGTAGACGCTTGGTGTGGCCCTTGAACTTCACGTTGAATTCTCTTGTTCTAACTACTGGAATCTTGTTCCCTTGGTAGTCTTTAAGAGTCAATGCCTGCTTCTTGAAGTGAGTCTTCTGAATATTTGGTAACAGTCTTTGAATAGTGTCCCATGACACCATAGATAGGTATGAGCCTGAGTCCACTTCCATTTGGCAAGGCCTTCCTTCAATAAGTACCTTGACATGCACTTTTCTGCTTTTTAAAGGAGATGAATGGCCAATAGTTACTGTCTGATGAGTTTCATTCTTCCCATTTGCTTCTGTGGTGTGCCCCCCTTTCTCACTGAGATTGTTGGGCTTGAATTCTTTGTCTTTGTTTGCAGGAAATTTCCTTCTGTTGGGTGGAGTTCTGGATGATTTGCAGACTCTTGCTAGATGTCCTCTTTTTTCACAATGGAGGCAAATTGTGTCTAAAAACTTGCATTCAGTGGATTTGTGGTGGATTTTTCCCCATCAGAATGGCTCATGGCCCTGTTCATCTTCCTCATGGCTGCTGCTGAGGACTTGGTAGCTTCTGCTGAAGAGGCTTCTTCTATTGCTTCTTTCAGCGTGATCTTAGGTTTCATTAATAACTTGCTCTGTAACACCTTGTCTTTAAGGCCCAGTACAAAACGATCACGCATGGCCTCTTCTAAAGTGTTGAATTCGCATGCACCCCCAATGTCTCTTAAACTTGCCATGAAGTCGTTTACGCTTTCGTTTTCCCCCTGATCACGACGGTAAAACTCATGTCTCTTAACGAGGCACGATACTTGTGGCGCGTAATGGGATCTTAACAACCTTTCCAGATCAGGCCAAGCCATTACCTTCATGTCTGCTGCTCCTGCGAGTGCCTTCGCCATCTTGAAAACTGCCGGACCGCAGTACGTAAGGAAGACCGCCCTCTTCCGCTGCTCGGAAATGGTGGCAAGATCGTTTCCCTCCAGATACATTTGGAAATGATCTGCATATGACTCCCAGTCTTCTGCCGTCGGATCGAATGGGGCTGGGGGGGTGTTCAGCGCAGCCATCTCGCTCTTCTTCTGTTCCGCGTCACCTTCTTCTTCAGGAGAATCCCATCCTCATCGCCAGTGTTAAGTTTGCATGAAGAGGCAGACACGGAGTGCTTCAGTTCTTAAGTTTTATTGTGACTTCAGCTCAGAACGGACCCGATTTGGCTTAACCGAGGCAGCTATATATAGCTGGCTGCCTCAGCTGACAGCCAATCAGAGTGCAGGGTTTTCCCGCACTTTTTAACCAATGATTTCAAACACTTTACAAGAACAACCAATCAATTCAAACTCTGCATACATAACACAATCTAATTTATATTTATCTGATGTGATCTGGTTCAAAAAGAGAGCATATTTTAAGTAATCTCCTGATGGCTGCATACAATTGGCAATCCAACCTTGAAACATACAAATGTTTCATTACAGTCATTGCAGCTGTAATATTTTTTATTGTTTCAACATTAACATCAATGTTAATTTACTGCTCAATTTAAAGACCTCTATGAGTTCTGCTCCTCCATTCTCAGACACTCAGCATCCAGAATGGCACCTGAAATTGCCTGCTCTGATTTTCATCAATGTGAAACCCAAAGAAAGCAGTTCTAGAATCTCCTTGCAAGTAGTAGAATTTTGAAGTTGCAGAGATCTGGCAATCCTTTAGATGGCAACAGAGAAATACAGAAAACAAACTCTTTGCTGTCACCTAATGATCTCCTGGAGGGAAGAGTCAGATTCTTTAAATATGTACTTTTTCTCCCTTTGGGGCAGTCTAGTACTGGCTAGCTGCCAGAAAAGAAATGATTTGCAGTTTCTGTAAGACAGGCAGATAGATGAACTGCACCCCCAAAACAGCAGCAACATGAAATTATTTCCTTCCTGCTGTGCATCCTAAATGTACATTGCATTTATTGGGACTATTCTGCAGCACACAGAACAAATGATACAGTAATGCACACACCCAGCTCAGCAGAAAACCCAAACCAAATACAAAGAAAAAAAACCTGACACTGCAGCAAACTATCAGACCAAGAAATCCAAAGATGCTTTGGCAGCAAAATACCACATCAACTTCATAATAAAATATTGAATTGGAAAGGAGCTCAGAGGTCATCTGGTAAAATACCCTGATCAGCCCAGCAATCTACTACTAAGACACTGGTGACACCCAGCTTCTGTTTAAGCACTTATGTCAAATTAACTTTGAGAGTACAGTTCACTCACTCACACACAGGATTTTGAATGTTTACATCCATGCTAAAGCCTTCCATAAGCAAAAAAATCCCACAAAGTGCAAGGATGCATATAGAGCAAAAGAAATTAAGAATTCAGGATTACTGCTGGCAAAAGAAGAGTAAATTATGTTGATGATGCTCTATTAAGTGCTAACTGAAATGGATGGTATCAGTGAATTTTTTTTTACAGCTGGAGCACAAAAGAGCCTTGGTGGTGCAGGCTATTAAATGCCTAGCACTTAAGTTCCAGCTGCCTGCAATTAGTGCAGGCTCGAATCCCACCAGGCTCAACATTGACTCAGCCTTCCATCCTCTCGGGGTAGGTAAATTGAGGACCCAAGATTGTTGGGGGCAATAAGATGACTTTGTAAAAATGCCACTTAGTAATAAGCAGGCATATACAATGGAATGAAGGCTATTGCTGAGCACATTGGGTTGTGCTCCAAAAAAATTGTAAGCCACCCTGAGTCTCTAGAGAAGGGTGGCATATAAATATGAATTTAAAAAAAAGAATTCTTTTTAGGAGAAAATCTTGGTTTGGAATTCCTGATACATCCTTTTCACATTATATTTCTCCCTTTCCAATTCCCAAATAACTTAACTGTGGTGGGGCTAATAGAGAATGGCAAAGCCTTGGGGTGCTGAAAGAGTCACACACATGCTTGACAACGTTTAAAAAAATGGTGGATGGCAGTATTTATTACAGGGAAAAATAACCCTTGCACAAGTCAGCAGTGCATTGATAGGAACAAAACCAACTTGTTTTAAGGTCAGAGGATATTGGCCACATTCCCAGCTCCCACTGCTTTCCCTTTAGGGGATTATTGGGGTGTAGCAGCTGCAGCTTGCAGGCTCAGTGAGGGCCTTGCAGTGAGGGCCTTACCATTAAGTAAGTTTCCACTTGAGTAGAAAACCACTCTTCAGTCTGCTCAATCTATTCATCAGACAATAATTAGCAGAGATGTTTGCCATGAGATCGCATAAACTACAGGTACTATGGAGATTCTCAGTCATCCAGGTCATAGTTGTCTCAAAGGTGCTTTTTTCAAGAGGCAACTGAACTTTCTGGTTTTTCTTTGAAGACATTTCACTTCTCATCCAAGAAGCTTCTTCAGCTCTTATGTAAATGAGATCCATCATTAAATCAGAACATTGACCAATGTTTTTCTTTCCTAAACCTCTGATGTTCTTCCTTCTCGCCATATCCCAGGAGTCCCAGAAGCCAAATAACATAATTTAAGCTATGTTTCTTCAACCTTATCTTGACTCTTCTACACTTTGAATATTTTACAGGCTTCTGAACATTCAGACTTGATTAAGGAATTGCAATAATTATTCCGGAAAGAAAAAAAAACCCAAATGTCAATTGGCCCACACTATGCCAGGAGAGAAATCACCCAAAGCAAGTAACAGCCTACCAACATTTTGCAAATGGCAAGTTTAATACCAGTTTAAGGCTAGGAAACATTTTTTCTGATTTCCCCACCCCAATTTTGGTGAGTAAAAGTCTCTGTTTTTATAATGAAATCTATACTTCAGGACTTATGCAAATTTCATTATAATTTTATAAGTTGTATTGTGTTTTGTTTGATACGTAGATTAGCATTTCTTTATTTAAAGCCATGTAATTTCTTCCTAAAATTTAACTTCAATGAATTTATTAGTTTTATTTTGGGAAGGTCAAACAGCTTCATTTACTGAGGTGAAAGAATGTTCTTGCAATAAGCATCATGGTTGGTTCTCCTCCCATGCTCTGGTAACTTAAGAACTTACAAAAATACCCTAGAAAAATACCCTTGCCAGATTGACTGGTTGACATGAACCATTCACTACAGTACATGTCAGGAAGAAATTTCAGATGAGCCTGAAGATTCAAATTACCAAGCAGTCAATGAAAATTCATGACTTACTAGTCACCAGCTTCACAGATGCCTTCAAGGAAGACAACTCTGGTTTTTTGGAGGGAGGAATTTGATAAAGCTGCAAGGTCAGCAAAAATTCAGATCCATTGAATTTTGGTGAGCTCTTGTACAAACAAAGTACCTTAGAAAAACAGTGCTGAAGTCAAGCTTTCCACATCTCAAGATTGTAAGGAAACAGCTAATTTCAACCAATAAAGCTAGTAGGTGGTATTTTAATTTGGCCCCCAGTAATTTAACTACATCAGACATGAAGCCAATGCAATTAGAAAAAACCTAGAAGAGCATTTGAGGCCAACAATATTCATTGGCAATAATATAATTCTGTAGAAAATCTTTGTTGGACAATGAAGAAGGGGAGGATGGAACAATTATTTCTTCAGAAGAATTGCAGAAAGGCATGTGTTGAACAAATACATATTTAACTGATTCTGCAGTGATAAAAGTATTGTATCCTGCTCAAAGTCTTTCTAATGGGCAGAATAAAAATACTATAAATTAAGAAAATCCAAAGTATGCTTATTGGCCCAGATGTAGGTCTGATGAGAATATTTCTTGTTACTATGAATTTTAAACATAATTTTAATTACATTTTTAAATTATGTTTCAATTAGACAGCTTCAGGGAATGTTTTCTTGAACACCATAATATTAGTTGATTAAAGCTTTCGTCCCAACTCAATTTGATAGTGAGTAGGAGACTATTCAGTGTTTCAGATCCAAAAATATAAAGGGAATTTGGACCACTTTAGGATGCCCACTTAACACCTGCCTGTAGTTCCTTCCAAACCTATCTTTGGAAATAATGGAGAATGCTTGTAGTGTAGAGTTGAAATGTTGGCACTTTACTCTTGCTGGGTTTGGTTTTCTTGTTGCAAACATTTCATTACAAAACCACATAATGTTGTCAGTGCTTTAATAATGAAACATTTGCAAGAAGAAAATCAAGATCAGCAAGTACCAAGATCTCCAAAAGAATTTATTTTACTCTGGTTCGGACCATTCCTCTGCAGAACTGTAGTACAATCTTGGCAAACACAAACACACACAGTCTAATCTGAAAAGCTACATAGTGTTAGTGGAGTACGTCCTGCAAGGATTTTGAAAAACCATGTTACTTTTAAAAATACTCAGAATCTGAAATGATTTAAAATTGTGTCATTCTAGAGATATTTTGGCTGCTTCAAGAAAAGGTGAAAATCATAGTGTCAACCCTGAAGCTGACCTTGCTGAAGCCATCTTGGCGCTTCATTGCTCCCACACTAGAGCTGAGGTGTAGGGAGGGGGGATTAGAGATAGCTGGTGTTGTGTAGTCAAAATGAATACTTTCTCTTGGGAACCAAGGACCTTCTCACACCTGACTGAAGAAAGGAGGAGTGATGTCATCAGACCAGCGGAGCTGCCTTGATTGGATCAAGTGATTGATTGTTTGGGGTTAAGGGAAAAACTTTTACTTTTAATTACATGAAAACCAAGAGGCCCCTCAGTTGGTTTTCACCAGATATGTGCCAATATGGTATTTCCAATAAAGCTATTCTTTGAGGAATTCACCTGCCTCAGAGTTTTTGCTCACAATAGATTTATTACTTGGAATCCTGACACACAGTTCAGGGTATCAAGAAATCCTCTTTAGGATTGGGAATATTAAAGAGAGACAACATAGTAGAAACTGATCATAGGCTGTACTGTGTGCTGCTTAAAAAGAATTCTTAATATAAGCAAATGCAAAATACCAATGAAATGTAAACTAAGTGTTAAAATATAAGTTCTTAGGGTATTTGTGACAGCAAATAGAAATCCAGCATTTGATGGGGCACGATCAGTGAATTTCTATAAGTTTTTTTTTAAATCAGAAAACAGAACTGCAGTGTTCATTCTCCTAAGTGCCACATAGTTTGTTGTTTACCATTTAGTGAGATCAAAATGCAACCAAGTGCGGTATAACAATTGAAAATTAATGTGGCATTTCATGTTCTCATGCTTCAATTAAACTATAGAGGGCTTGTCTATAAAAAATGGATAGGCATGGAAGAATGAACAATAAAGCTGTCTTCTTGTGACATTTTCCTTTAAAAAAATTTGAACATGGTCTGAGGATTAAGGTATGGCAAAGTTGATCATGCCTGAAGAGGGAAATGCCTTGCTAATCATGTTACAGGCAAAGTAACTGCATTATTATATAAGAATGAGCTGGCTTGGCAGCAACATATGTGCAAAACATTTGGGTGTCTTCGGCTGCATCCCTTTCCACATTTAGCTTGGATTAAGGTCAATTATATTTAATAGAGCTTACTTCACAATAAACATGCATATGGTTAGTGAATCACAGTATTATTGTGATAGTTATAATCCACAAGTGAAATGCTGCTACAAAATATATATAGTTTGGCTTCAAGCTGTAACACATTTTAACAAAATCCTTGTATCAAGATTATAGGGAGAAATTGTTATTTTATTCCCAAGCCACTTTAGGATTATTATGTCCAGTTCTGGATGTCATATTTTAAGAAGAGCATTGTTAAATTTGAATGGTCTATAATGATGTGGCTTAAAGAAATAGCTCAACATGGAAGAAGGGAGTATTTGAAATGTTGTCATATGGAAGACAGCAGATTTGTTCTTGGCTGCACTAGTGGGTAGGACAACAGTTAACGGGTTTAAATTGCAGTGACATTAAAAGACATTAAATGTGAAAACTTAACAGAATGAGAAGAGAGAAACAACATGTACAGTAAAAGAAAGGTAATGCCTTTCTTTTACTGTACGTTTTGTTTGTATATAATGGACATAACCATGAAATCCCAAAGTGTCAAGCTAAGTTTGAAGAAATCTTTACCTTTCCTTTTTTCCTTTTTATTTATTTATTTGAGGTTGAAAGACACCATACTGATGGAAAAAAACTCATGATAGTGTTATGTATGCAGGTTTGAATGTCATTGGTTTAGTTTGAACTGTTCTTGTAAAATGTCAAATATGATTGGTTTAAAAAGTGCGGAAAAAACCCTGCACTCTGATTGGCTGGCAACTGCGGCTGCTGGCTATAAGTAGCAGCTGCAGCCCAGCCAAATCGGGTCTGTTATGAGCTGTAGTCACTAATAAACTCTTCACTGAAGCACTCTGCGTTTGACTCTTCATGCAAATCTAACAGATAGTACCTTGATTTTCCTTCCCCGCCCCCCAATACTATCATTTTGGCAGCTGGTAATCCAGGAGACCAATTTATGAATGCCACATGCTATAATAACATTTCCCCATTTTCTAAGCAGAACAGTGCTATGGAGTCTGGGAAAAAGACCATCATGGAGGTGTTGCCATTTCTTGTGCACTCCTGATTTTACGCAGGCCAAGAGAGAAGGGAGAGTTGGCTTTCCCTCTTTTTCTCAGAACTTTTTCTTCCTTTGATCCAAGTACTTAGACAGATAGGCCAATGCCCTGCAGAGGGGAGAAGTTGCTGAACATCCTAGTTTTGTTCAAAATGCATTAAAAATGTACAAGGACTCATTTTCTTTGCATGAATTCACTGGTCTATGCTAAATAATACATATTAAACAGCACTCCATTTTCTTAATTATCTACACTTAAAAGTCTGAAGATTCGGGGGGGGGGAGGTTGTAACATTTACTTTTGGAAATCAAATGCCCCCACATAATTTTATTGATTCTTTGGCACCTAATAGAATGACAATAAAATCAATGCTTTTATTAAATGTGCGAACAATATCAAACACCGAACTATCCTGGATGAAAGATGGGTGCTTTTTCCAGTATATTAACATACACCGATTTTTGTGTTACAGCTGGGCCGTAAGCAAAAACATGCTGCAGTTGCTGTAACTAACTTGAAATTCCTGAATTTAAATTGAATTCACAATCACTCTTCTTCTGGGCCTCATACGATAGTTCATGAGAATCACTTTTGAGTACCCCATGTTTTATGTGTACACGTAGACCTCGATTTATAACTATTCGTTTAGTGACCATTTCAAGTCACAACAGCGCTGAAAAGAAGCAACTTGTTGTACAAAGGGCTGCACAAAGCCCTTGAAAGAGGTGTAACAACACTGCACCACAATACCTCTTTTCAAATTGTTCATATGCACTGCTAAGATTTTTGTTTGGCCACTTTGCATCTGGAGCCCAAGAAATCCTTCCAAAGCCTTACAAATGTTGTGCTTGCTGTACTGGTTTGAAAAGTGGAGCTCCATGCATGTTCCAGTATGTCACAAAACAATTCTTAGGGGGAGCAGTAGCATCTAAGATGCACTATATGAGGGCTGTCAAACTTGCGGCCTGTGGGCCGGATGCATCACATGCTGGCCATGCCCATTTTAGTGAAGGGGAAAAAAGTTCAAACAAACCAGAGGTGGCTGTGATTCTATCTTGCCAAGAAAAGTCCATGGATGTGACCAAACTTATCAAAGGTTAAGCTCAGTTGGAGGGAGGCACTGTCTTCACAATTTGGAAAATATTTTAAACATACCAAAGGAATTCAATCATACCAAAAATAGGTGCTATACAAATACATGAAGATGTGGATTGTAGCTATGCTTTTAGCAAACAGCTAAAAGTTAGCTTTTACATAACCAGGTTAATGAATATTCAAAAAGAAATTGAATCCTAGAAACTGTTTTATCTTAAAAAAAACCCAAATATTTATTTTTAACAATCACTGTTCATTTGTAAATTTCTACAAATCCTTTGATTAAGGTATCTGTTAGCACACATGGGCTATAGACTTCAATCTCATTCAGTTATTTTTATAGAGTAAAGCAATATAAAAATGTACATTTTGCATTGGGCTATTAGTATGTGATATAGTCTACATACACTGCCAAATAGTCTTCCAGTTTTGTTGGGTAATTCAAGCTAGAAAGTGGATAACATACCTATTGCTCTACTTCAAGTTTATCTTAATTGGATAGCCATGCAATACAATCAGGTATTCAATACTGTAACATTTTAATATCTTGGTTTGTCATTGTTCATCTTGGATATTTCCTTGAAAAATTATAATACATCTTGTCTGAATCTAAATTCCTAGAAAATAAAGTGTCCCTTCAGGATAGAATTTAAAAACCAAGCCAAGCAAATGTTCCAATTAGCAAGCTATATTTCAGCACCGTGCATCCATTGTTTTCTTTTGACCTGAAATTACTTCACTTTAAGTGTAGATCAACTGCCTCTCTTGGTGTTAAGTCCTTATTTAATTTTAAATTAAATATTGTCAGTTAAGTGTGCATCACTTTCAAGGGGAAGAAAAAAAATGTAATAGCAAGTGAATGACAGAGTATCCTCTATGTTATTCAGAAATAATTCCAGTTTGTGCTGAATGAGACTAATTTCCAAATAAATGGGATTTAAGTTATGGGCTCATTGTGCCTCTGATTGTCTGTCATTACAATATGGACCACTTAAGAGATGTAAATCTGTGTTGAGTGCAAGATCAGATATGGGTTTTCTATCTTGAAAAGTTGTCTAGAAGGAGATAGAGATTGCTATTTATAAGACAAGTTACGCAGACTGATACGCTTGCATACAACATGCCCCACTATGGCCTTGGGAGGTAAGCATCCTCCTGAGAGTCATAGGAAAATAGTTAAATACATGGCTATTCTTTCCTTCCAGACAGCCATGATTCCCCAGCATAGGATAATAAGGGAAAGGGGGAAAAATCCTTAAAGAGCCCAAAGGAGTGCCAAACTCTGAACTACTAGACAGCAGCATATATGACACATTCTTGTTCTCGTGTATGTGATAGAGTCTGGTGCAGAGTTGTTGGAGGGAAGGGGTTCTTTCAGGAGGAGCTAAGAGGCAAATCAACCTCGATCCTTGGTATGCAGAAAGAGGCCAAGAGTAGACCCTTCCTAGTTATTTACAGGGCATGTCTGATAATTGTGCAGATTGTGCTTTAATCTGGCAAGAGTCTTTCTACAGGTGAGCAACAATAAAGAAATTACTCTGAGTAAATAATCACATTGGTTTTGGTTTGCTGCCTGACATTGCCTCTAACAGTCATCTGGTTGCTTGTAGCATTAGTACTATGCAACTTGAGTGGCTAAGAAAAGCATTTAAAGCTAGCCCAGTACAACCAAGGAATTAAATGCCAGGGCTCGTTTGGATTTAAAGGATGATGCCTAATGTATCTTAGTGAGCATTTTTTCAGAAAACAAACTGCTACAGCGAGCAAACTACATGTCTCCATCATGAGGCCCAGGACCCTGGACTCTCAGCATTTGCTAAGAAGGTTCTTGGGAGCCTCCAGCTTGACATAGATGTTCAGCCTTCATGTATTTCTTGGAGCAAAGAGAGATTTATACAACAATTTTATTGCCCAAAAAAGTGTGGTAACAGTTTTATACTGTTAGTCCTTGACTTACAACAGCTCATTTAGTGACTGTTCAAAGTTACACGGACACTGAAAAAAGTGATTGATGACCATTTTTTACATTCATGAGCATTGCGTCATCCCGATGGTCAGGTGATCAAACTTCAGACTCTTGGCAACTGACTCGTATTTGTGACGGTTGCAGTGTCCCAGGTCATGTGACTGACCACGTTTTGCCATCTTCTGAAAAGCAAAGTCAATGAGGAAACCAGATTCACTTAACTAATTTACAGTAAAATCTACAGTGATTCACTTAAAAACTATGACAAGAAAAGTCGTTAAATGAGGAAAAGGTCACTCAACAAATGTCTCACTCAGCAACAGAGATTTTGAGCTCAATTCTAGTTGTAAGTCGAGGACTACCTGTAATGCAGGCACGAACATACCAGAAAGTCCCAAGAATTTACATGAGAAGCACAGCAAGTAGCAAGTTTCAGAAGTTACGTGGTAACCTTCACATCTTATAGTATTAGAGCACCAACAACCTTGAATAAGGTGAAAAGGTAACTCTATGGAAATGTCTCACAGTGACATTTGCTCAGATATGGGAAAAGTAAATATTGATTATATAAATACTATATGAGGTGGGGGGGTTTTCAGGTGAATTAACTGTGAGGCCTATATGCATATTAAGTTTGGTCAGACTTACTCCTGGTCACTTATTTGTTCCTCTGCACTGCAGCCATAATTTCCAACTTGAACTAAACTAATTTCCAACATAGTAAGCTGAATTGCACTTTCAAGTGCAATTTATTTTAATGGCTACATATTTATTTTCCCTTTGAAATCCATCTTATCTGAACTATTTAAGTTTGGCTAGATCATGCCCCCAACCTTGTTAACTAATTCTGAGGTTGTCATTGGTGCAATATCAAAATAACTTTCTTTTAAAAGGTCAGCATAACTACTGTACATATTTGCATCAAAGCTCAAGAGCCTTATTTTGCTCAGATAAATATTCAGAGTTAAAAGAGAAACAGGTGAATACATTTTAAGTTAATTTTACAAAAACAAAGATACTTTAGGAGCTAGAAAAAATATGAGAGGCTATATTTTTCTATCAGTTTTTTCTCTATTACCACAAGCTTTGGCGGGAAAGATTTTTTAAAAAATAGCACCAATGAGCTTCAACAATAATACATCCATCTTAGTATGCATGAGATGTAATGAAAATATAAATTTTGGCCAGGAAGGTTGTGTAGGTTCCTTGACGCCAAAGCTTCATTTCAACATCTAGCAAGAAGTCTTTGGGTTCCCTCACTTGCCTCTGAAGATAGACTATACCAGTATAGGAATTAAGCTTTCGGGTATTGAAGTAGTTTTCTTCGTTTCCTTTGTTGATTGTAAGGATTATGTTGTCTCCAGCATAAGCAGGCGAGGGACCAATTCGGAAAATATGAGCTGGAACAACAATGTTTGTTTGGAAATTAAGCTGATAATAAGTAATGCGGAGTGGAGTGTTTTGGCAATCCAAATAGTTGAAGCAGTTGATACGTTCACATCTCCTGAGAGAAGAGAAATAGGAAATATTTAGCATTTCAGTAACTGGGATTTTGAAGGCGAGCTCTTGGACAGCCATGCAGAATTCCAGGAAACCTGTCTCTGGTATTAAGCAATACATAGCACAGTTGAATATTACTGATTGTACAATTAGCAGCTGCTTGCTCTTCTTATATAACCCTCACTATGTCAATGCAACTATCAAGCCAAGCATCAAAAGGTCATGAACCTGAAAACCTCTCCTGGAAATTGCAATGAATGTAAAGGAATGCTTAGAAAATTACTCTGCACAGGTTGGCCTGGAAATGAATGGTGAGATTCATCCACTTGTAGTATTCTGATCAGGCCACATGAAATCCCTGGGACTCATGCTTACAAAGTTAGCATCATTTCTACCTTATGAAAGTTACTGTGGTGGTTCCTTCATGGAACTCTGTTGTGCATCTAAAGTAAGCATTTATGTATGCATATCAACATGGTGTTTTATTAATTGCACAGCAATCTGACTTGTGCAAAACTTCCATTATGCAATTTCCATTGTTTCTGGAATGGTTACATGGCTGAACACACTGCATCAAATGAAAGCGTCAGAGTAAGATACCAGTTTATGCTATATACAATTTTTTAAAGTATAGAAGAACATATTGTGTTTCCTGGATCAGTTACCTTGCATTACTGGATTATCACAATGCATTCTACATGACACTCTTTTGAAGACAAACCCTAAATTTCAGCTGATGAAACCTGAAGCATTCTGGGTACTTATGGGTTCATAACTATTGTGAGAGCTGCACTGATTGAGAGTTAGCCTTAGTTGCAATTCGACTTGCTGGTTGTCACCTTTAAAGCTCTCTATAGTTCAGGGCCTAGATATTGTCATGACTGCTTTCCCTAAGTTGAAACTGCCTAGTCAACAGTCAACAACTGGAAGAGAGGGTTTGCTGAAGATCTTATCACTGAGAAAATGTCACATTTATGACATTCTGGCTTGAGCCTTCTCAATGATGGGCCCCTCCTTGGGTATACCTTAGACCTAGATATTTAGACCCTTGTCACTACATTTCCAGAGCTGTAATACAGCTCTTCAGAAAGGCATTTAGGAATAAATAACATAATACAAACAGTGGCACATGGACCTGAATTGACATAATTGTAAGAAATGTTCTTTGTTTTTAAGCTGCTGATATTAATTCAGTAAGCCAGTCTGATTCTGGAAATGGACAGCATATATGTTATAGTAAATAGTTTTAACTGTAAATACTAGTAAATAATCAATACTGATCCTATTGAACCTAGAATTTATTAAAGTGCTGTACTGATAGCAGGTTTTGCAAATAATGCTTTTATTGCATGAGTATTGATCTTTATGGTTTTGGCCTGGGCCATTTTTTGCACCTTCTCTACCTTATTACCACACATCTTTGCAAATCTAAGAGATCTCCACTGAAGCTTCCTCATTTCTATGGGGATCAGTGGTAGATTCCTAAAGCCAAGTACTTATATCCTGTTTAAATTATATGGCTGTCATAAGCTAAAGTCATTGAATAGTTGTTTTTAGTTTATAATTTGTGTAAATTTTCTTTTTCTACTCTTAACCTTTTATAAATTGAATCCATTTACTTTCCTAGGCTAGGATAACCTCTGGCATACAAGAGATTCCAAGAGCTGTGCTTATCTGGTAAAGATTTGTCTAACAATAGCATTTTTAAAAATTCAGTAATTGGAAATAAGGTGAAGCTTCTTAAGATGTAACAAACAGTGGCTTTCTGATCCCACTGAGGAATTAGATCTATTTATCTTTATAGATTATATCTGATTTTCTAAACGTTTTCTAAATGTTTATTTATTCAATTTATATAGCCATCCATCTCAACTTACAATAAACAGATCAAATATGCAATATAAATACAAAAACACATAGCAACATAATATCATAAAAATAACCATCAGGAAAGCCAAGGGATGGGTTTGATCACATACTCAGGGCCACAAAACCAAGTTTTCAGATCCTTAAAAGGGCCAGCAAGGTTGGCACTAGTCTTATCTCAGACGGACTGATCTTCCAATGGGCAGGAACCTTAGTTTTTGCCTCCTTCAAAACAGTCAAAAAATCCATTATATTTCCATCACATTCTGAATGGCTCATTCAGATGTGTGGAGACAAATGATGGTCCTTTTTAAAAAGTTGTAGATCTCTATCAGATGAACTATGCCTGAAAATCCCAACTATTGTGGAATTGTGCAATGCCTTCCTTGCACATAATTCTGGATGATGGATTTCTCTATACTCTGAATACATCTATACTCTGAATACATATACCAAAAATAATTTTCTCCATTAAAAATCAATAGGCTTGCAGTCCCTCCTTCTTTGCTCCTTTTGACTTTTGACCCTCTTTGCTCAGCCTGCTCCCATCACTAGTACCAGATACTGTCAAGAAGGACATTTGTTTTTGCCCTTTAGTCCTAAATCTTGTCTTCTCCAGATGTGCTGTTTATCCTCTTCCTGTTCCTTAAGGTCATAGTATATCAAATATATTCTCCCATTAGTTATTTGATAACTTTCTGATTTAAAAAATGGATTACCCAGTGTCTCCTTAATGTCATTTTCTAGTTTCTCATTTTCTGTGGGATAATGTTTTCTCTCATTAACTGAGGCCTCCTTTAGGGGTAATATAAGATTCATAGATCATTTATTGTGAATACCATGCCATTTGTTTTTCAAACTTTTATTTAATGGGAATGTGCCTTGGATCCTCATTCATTTTTAGTCATCTGGGGATAAAATTACCATCACATTTTGTCCCTTAGAGCACCTGCATGGCTTTTAAAGTCATAGCTCTTACAGCACCCTTTAAAAAAAAAAAATCACCATGAAATTCAACTACCAAAAAATGGTTAAGACTATCAAAAAAGAAAAGAAAAAGAAAACCATGGCCAAAAGAGCTGTGTGTGGCCTGTTCATCAGAATAACGAAATGTATCTAGTTCAATTTTAGCTAAGTATTATACAACATACAAATGTAATGCTCTAACTGCATACAGGCTTCTAGAAAATTT
The DNA here is from genome assembly GCA_009733165.1 of Naja naja. Lineage (NCBI taxonomy): Eukaryota > Metazoa > Chordata > Lepidosauria > Squamata > Elapidae > Naja > Naja naja. The sequence continues at coordinate 73,114,773 of CM019149.1, forward strand.
TATGGTAGTATTCATCACATTTTTATTGCGGAAGTTTGGTTTGGAAAGGCAAGAATATGGAATGAGTGTGGGGAGTACATTTACATGAGAAAATGGAGTAAGTGTAAATGAGGATGATGTGACATGTATCCATGTAAGTCAAATGTATGTTTGATTTTGAGAATGTCTACCATGAGTTCTTTTCCAGTGAAACTAGAGCTACCCATTTCAGTTTATGGTCACGTTTACTCTGAGCTGTAGAATCAATGGTACATTGTTCCCCAAATGCTTTGCCTGGAGCTATTTGTAGCAGGCTTGTCTTTAAAAATTAAATAACATGTTGGTATTAATGGATTAGATCAGTGGTGGGATTCAATTTTTTTTACTACTGGTTCTGTGGGCATGACTTGGTGGGCGTGGCAGGGGAAGGATACTGTAAAATCTCCAGTCAGAGGTGGTATTTGCCAGTTCTCTGAACTACTCAAAATTTCCACTACCGGTTCTTCAGAACTGGTCAGAACCTGCTGAATACCCACCTCTGGATTAGATCTTTGAAAAAAGCACAACAAATAGAAGTGCAACAAACACTCTATGTCCAGCTGAGTAATTATTAAGAGTGTTAATGTAATTAGCTGCCATGTAAGAGGAGCTTGAAGGGCAATTATTAGACTTACATGTCAGATACTTTTCTGTAGTTCGGTGGACACTCAATTAAAAGGCATCGGAAATTGCCTTGAATATTATAGCAAGATTCTGTTGAAGAACAGTTGTGGGTTCCCATTGCACATTCATCAATATCTGAGGATGAAGCACACACAAAAATGGCAATTCAGTAGCATCCTTCTTCCACAAGTGAACAAATCATACCGACTCCACTGGGTTACATATAGGAAAATCAATCATAATGACTCATTTTATTAATAAAAAGAAAGAATGCATGCACTCATCCCACCATGTTAAAGGTTTCTGTTAAATTAGTTAAACAGATTGTAAGTTATGGACTCATTTTATAAACTGCTTAAGCAAGAATGTAGGCACTTTTTCTGAATTACCTTAGTATCAGTATTTGGTAATTGAAAGCATTTATTTATTAAGTTAAATAAATAAATCCAACCACCCCAAGCCAGTACTTTTTCCACGGTCAAAGGTTGTACTCCTATCACCTCTGGGATAGTCGTGAATCTTAAATGTAGTTAAAATTCCCTGTCCAAAGTCAGAGAAATAGCCAGGGTGAGAAATTTGAGATAGAATTTCTTCTCTCTGTTGGTGAAGATGTCCTGGAAAGTCTAAGGAGATGTATGGGTTACATTGGGCACTCCTATTTTGACTGAACCAAAAGCCATCCCTCACACCCTCTGATAATTCTGTTATTTTTCACTGAATACATGGAATTTCACTGAATAAAATGAAAAAGAAACAGGTAAGGAAAAAAGGCACCTTCACACCTGACCCAATCCTTCCTAAGCACTTTGTAGTCCTCTATGATATGGTCTTCACTACAGCCAACCCCAGCTGATTGAGAAAAAACAAGACAAATCAACACCCCCTCTAGCTGAATAAAGGTAAAGGTTCCCCTCGCACATATGTGCTAGTCATTTCCAGCTCTAGGGGGCAGTGCTCATCTCCGTTACAAAGCCAAAGAGCCAGCGCTGTCCGAAGACGTCTCCGTGGTCATGTGGCCGGCATGACTAAACTCCAAAGGTGACGGAACGCTATTACCTTCCCACCAAAGTGGTCCCTATTTTTCTACTTGCATTTTTACATGCTTTCGAACTGCTAGGTTGGCAAAAGCTGGGACAAGTAATGACAGCTCACTCGGTTATGCGACGCTAGGGATTCGAACTGCTGAACTGCTGAACTTTCTGATCGACAAGCTCAGCATCTTAACCACTGAGTGAATTTAAAAAAATTAGTGCTCAGGTCTCTAAATTTCTACAACTCCAGGAGCAGTAAATGAACATCCCACCCATACACAGAAAGAGAGTTGGCTAACTCCAGAACCTCTGAGTAGGGGAAAATTTTGGTAGCAGTCAAGAGGATGGGGCTTAAAAACAATATTTATATAAATTCCCATTGAAAGCCTAGCATCATTCTTTTGCAACCAGGAGCTCTTCCCCAAAGATGCATTCATAGATGTAAGTTGTTGTGGAGGACCTCTATGGTTTGGATGGAGAAGAAGGGCTTGCTTGAACCCAGATGGTGTAAGTGGGATAAAGTAAAGAGTTCAGTATATGTTGCTTATACTTAAGCTGAAAATATTAAACTGAACAGTTTTTTTAAAGCAGGAATTATGAAACTACTGCAAAGTGTACTAAAGAGAATAAGTCTGGATAAACTAATAAATGTATCTGTGACATCTTCTGGAGATCTCTGAGTGCAGGTGGGGTAAGTCAGGATAAGGCAAAAAGTAAAAGTCTTCCAATTCCTGCAGAGCGCAAGCATCACAAATCATAACTTGCAAATTGTAGTTTGAACTGTTCAGCACTGCAGCCAGTAGAGTTATCTCAATTTCCAAAAGGGGATGAAAACATACAATGACATGGGACATGCTATTCTTGCAGAAGTAATACCAAAGCTCTGGGTTGAAGCATGCAGAGGCAGGCAGACACAAATCACTTTCCATTTCTGCCTGCAATCTGCAGGACTTTTTAATTACATGACTGAATAGGATTGCTTTTAAGGACGGACCTAGATATAGTTTGATTTCCCTATTTCTGGATCTCCAACTGCTGTGGAGGCATGTTGATATTGATAAAATAGCTGCAGAATCCTTGTTGCATATATACTTCTCTACATGGTTGGGAGGCTCACAGATTTTGTTTTGAGACCAGCATTTCATCAATTCAAGTTATATCATTGTGTTTGAGGGATACAATAATTCATTTCTACATATGATACTTAAGAATGAAAATCTTACAAGAAAATCTTTGAAGAGCAAGATAACAAAATAGCAATTTGTTGATTTGTGATGGCTGCAAAAGACAAGGAAGGAAATCCTGGCTTAACTCTTTAGTCATTAAAAAAAATCTCAAATGTCTAGACAGCATTCAGAGGTTTGCCACTGAAATAAATGCTAACAGACAATCCACAAGCAAAGGATTGCAGTGAAATCTGCGTTTTTACAGAGGAAACACTCTCCTAAATCAACATTACTCTTGCAAGGAGTGTGGCTTGTTTAAAGCCATAAGAAAAGAAATTAAATGGGAAGTAAGAAAACTGACTCCATTGCTGAACAATTTTATGTGTACATTTTTAAATCTCTGCATTAACGTCTACATGTATTTTTGTGCACAATTTCTAATACACACACTTTTGTGATGCTATAGAAGATTCCCTAAAATTGTGTTTCAACATTTTTCACCTAATATATGTATTTTTAAATAAGTGGTTTTCCCCAATACTTCGTTTGAGTATGAAAGGTTCATTTGCACATACTTTCCTACTTTATGTTTAGCTTCCTATCCTTTATTGCATTTTTTTTAAAAAAATAAAGATTTTATTCACATACAGAGATGGTAAATGAAAATTAGGTCAATTCATCATGACCTAATGGCAAGAAACAATTTTCTCCCTCTCATTTTTACCTCGACAAGTCCTTCCGTTGGCGGCCATAGTATATCCTTGATCGGGGCAAGCACACTGATAACTCCCAGGCACATTGAGACAGCGGAAGGTGCACAAGATGCCTGCACTTTGGGCACATTCATCAATATCTGGAATTGGTACATTAGCAAACATGTGAGGGCAATGGTTTTATTCTCCCAGAGAAATGTACACTAGTGCTTCAGTGGAACAAATGAGATGTACCTTTACAAGAATGGCTGTCTTCTGCTAGTTGGTAGCCTTGCCTGCAGTAACACTGATAGGAACCATAAATATTAGCACATTCTTGACTGCATGGATTATTGTCACATTCATTGACATCTGTGTTGAAAAATGAGTATCAAAGAGATGTTAAAATCAGTTGCTGCCACGTATCTGTCATTGAAGACAAAGTAGAAAAACCCCTTAACTAAATGGATTGCCTTTAAAAAAAACATGGAGCATCTTTAAGCCTGAAGATACAATATAACGGATGGTGGTTTATACACGCAGGAAATATATTTGATTAAAATACTAAATTATTAAATTGAGATAATATTAATAAGCATTTGAAAGTCACAGATGATTACTATAACTATAACTTAGATGTAGGATATATCATTTATGGTATCTCTAGGTCTATAGAAAGTTGTATCACACAATCCAGAATTAGATGGAGCCAGGATGTTTTCAGGAAGTTTAAATTTCACTGAAAGTCTTAAACTTTTCATATAAACTTATGCAAAGTACAGATAATTCTCACTTAATGGCTGCCAAGTCTAGTGTCTATTCAAAGCTACTTGCAGTTTGTCTATGAGCAAATAGGTCAGGAAGTGATGCTGTCAATATGGCATTGCCTTACAGGAGGAAGTGGCTCCAGGACCCAAAGAGATGCCAACAGTCTGCACACAGACCTGGGCTATTTTTTCTCCACCTTTGACTTAACAGTTATAACACCATTTATTTTTATCATGCTATTATCATTGTAATGTGGTTCAGAACAATAAACCTGTAGTGCAAGTTAAATTAGACTCGTTATTCCTTTTCAGTGAAATACAAATACATGAAAAAGGGACCCAGTGGCAGTTAAGGCAGGGTTTCATTTTTATATTATACCATAAAAAGTACATTGGAAAACTGGGGTGCTAATTGTGACACGTAAAGAATAGAATAATATAAAAGAAAGCATAAAGGTTTCTAAACCTGCATTTAGAAATGTGTTGCTTTTGGCAAGACATTTCCCACTGTGCAATCCAGTCTACTGACTTCTTTTTTTTTTGAGATAGATTCATCTAGAAATACCTTCACAATGTTTCCCATCATATGCCAAGCGAAATCCAGAAGAACATGAGCAATGATAGGATCCAGGAGTGTTTTCACACGAATGCTGGCAGAGTCGGCCTGGATAATTCCAGCATTCATTTATGTCTATTGCAAAACAAAACAAAACTGATAATCATAAAATACACCAGGGAAATTGTAAGGCAGAAAAAAGGGCAAAGGTGTTAGTGGAAGATTTGTGTAATTGTTTCCATCTTGGATGTTTACATTTCCTTACTTTATTTGCTTATCAGTATAATGAAACAAAGAAGTATAGAAAAATGCAGCTACCACCTTATCCAGTAAACCGGCACTTCATTTTTGCAAAGTTTTCTACATTTATATTCTATGTTTTTGACTTACCAAATCACTTATAGCACAGAGAATGGTTTTGGAAGCCTCCAGAATATGAAGTTATGCCAATGGATGTGTCCCACTAGATAGGACCAGTCCAAGGAATGAATTGCACAGAAAGGTTAAAACCACTTTCATGCAAGTCTGATAACTCCTTTTCCTACTTGTACTTCAGTGAATTAGGGACATGTCTATTTGAGTTGCTTCTCAATATTATCTGACTGTTCTGGACTTAAAGTAAGTTTTAAATCTTGTTGCTTTGGCAATGGAACTTGCATACCTCTGTCAATGTCATATTCTTTTTTCTCTATAATTAGATAATTTTAGACTGACAGTTCATGAATTTTAATTTTTGGTAAGCAAGGTAATTCATTAGCTAAAGTTAGGGACACAACCTCCTTTTTCAACTGTCAATCTCTTACAATTTCTATCCCATCAAAGCCCTGTCCCATGCCCCAGCAATGTCAGTCTACTTGTACTACTATTAGAAGGCTTTGGCTCAGCACCCTGAAGCTATATAAGCTCCAAGCCCTCTCTGTTTTTGTTTATTCCAGACTTTAAGCCTCATAACCTTTAAATCTGTCTGTTCTAAATCAGCATTGTTAAGATTCCGTTCATGTACATTTTCTCAATCATGACAAGTGTGAATAAATAAGTCCTCTTATATATTCTGCTTCAGCTGAAATCATTTAGAATCCAGAGCATATCCAACCTGGAGTAGAAACAGACTAGGAGGGGAGATAATCATTATAGGGGTCTAGAGGTTTACAAGCAATTCTAAAGTAAGAGTGTTTTGCTCTCCCTTTCCTCCCCTCTTCTAATTTTTTGAAATTGGAATCTCAAAGGAGCACAAACTGGCTGATTGTTTCTGAGATTGCCAGTTTCATTCACTTATTAATAACATTCAGAAGTTCCTTTAGCGAGGTATAATCTATAACATGCATTGTGTATAGGAATTTGCAAAGGTCAAAATCTTCAAGCATATCTCCATGGTCATCTCATTCAAAGCTCATTTCGACTTCAATGGGGAAGAAAGCTGGGGAAGGGAAGAAATGTTCATACCATTCTTTCTAATTCCAGGCAACCTTCCAAGCTAAGCTTAAACAATTATGCTGTGTGAGTGTGTGTGAGTGTACACAAAGTTTTGCAAGAATCTGCCATTCATTTTTGTCTAATTAAATTAAATGACTGGACTCATGTGTCATAAGGAGGACTACAGCACCTACTTGCAATGACTGGGTTACAACATCCACTCAGAAATTGAATAGCTGGTAGATTGTTACCTAGCATCAGAGGTGCTATTCAGCAGGTTCTGACCAGTTCTGGAGAACCGGTAGCGGAAATTTTGAGTAGTTCGGAGAACCACCTCTGACTGGCCCCGCTCCCATCTATTCTCTGCCTCCTGAGTTCCAGCTGATCAGCTGGGTCTTCTTTTGTTGCCCTTCACAGGAGAATGGAGCTGGAAAGCTGGTTAGTGGTGTGGGGAGAAAATGGGTTTTACAGTATCCTTCCCCTGCCATGCCCACCAAGCCATGCCCACCAAGCCATGCCCACAAAACTGGTAGTAAAATTTTTTGAATCCCACCATTGCCTAGCATCCACATCACTCAGGACCTTTTTTTTTTGCAAGTGTGAACATCCTTAGTAAAACAGAGATGGAGCCTTTTTAGCTCATCAATAAGTACTGGCTTAGGTTCATTTCAATCAATTGCTATACTAGAAATAAAACTGGAGCATGCAATTATCAAACAGACAAATTAGTCCATGTGCATGAAAGGTACTTCAGAAGCAATCGTGCTATCTTATTTGAGCTTTAGTAGAATTAATACTTATGCTGAAATCAATAGCATATAAAATCGGACCACAGGTCCATATTTCAGCAATACCAATTCCCCTGTGTCATACTTACCAGTGCAAGTTCTGCTGAATGAATCATACTGATATCCCATCTTGCAATCACAGCGGTAGGCTCCAGGTAGATTGTGACAAATCTGTCCTTCTCCACAGCGGTGTGTGGCAGACTGACATTCATCAACATCTATAGAAGCAAAAAGTGGCAATTACTCTAAGCACCATGAGCCAGTTGATGATCACTCTCCTTTTGTATCACAATTTTCAGCAAATGTGTGGAATGAAGGTGCTTGCAGCCTGAGCATGCAGCAGGAGCAGAAGTGGGTTAATTTTCCCCAGAAACTGCAGGTAGAGTGATTAGTGATTACAGTTCCCTTTGCCAAAGCTGACCTCCTGCAGCTCTGTGGTTCTTACAGACAAACCCTATAATTTAAAATAAAATAGAAATTCAAGTTGCAAAGCCTTGGAGTGCACTCTATTTTGGGTCCAAATGAACATTAACTTCCTTTTAATTTTTTTTCTTTACGATATTGAACATAGAAACAGCCATTCATATCTTTAATTATCCTATGTTGTTTGGAATGTCCTGAATTATTATGTCCTGGGCATAGGCAAGAAGCAATGGATGGAAAGTAATCAAGGAGAGAACCATCCTAGAACTAAGAAAAATTTCCTGACAGTTGGAACAACTAATTAGTGGATGCTGTAGGTCCTCCAATACTGGAAGTTTTTAAGAAGAGGCTGAACAACCATTTGTCTGAAATGGTATAGGGTTTCCTGCTTGAGCAGGGAGTTGGACTAAGACTTCTAATGCCACTTCCAACTCTGTTGTTCTATTATTCTGTTCTGTTATTAAACCGGCATTTTCAGATAATAGGAAACAAATTGAGATCTGTAAAATAAAAATTTCAAATTGAAATCTTTCCATGATCTCTTTCCATATCAATCAAGCAATTGTCATATACTCTGAGGACTGATAATATTCTTCATCCATTCCCATGTGCCCAACAAATGCTTTACATTTTTTAAATTAATTTATTGTTTGTTTGTTTGTTTGATTGAATGTTTGATTTACATCTGGCCTTTTGTTCAAGAACTAAAGGTAAGGTATATAGCACTTCCTTCTCCTATTTTTACTGCAATAGCAACCGTATGAAATAAATTGAACTGGGAAAAACAGAGCTAATTCTACTCAGTAGATTTCCATGGGTGTAGTATATTTGAATTCATATGACCTCCATTCCAGTCTAATATCTTAATCACTAAATAATATTGGCTCTCAGTACAGGTGTTAGCATCACACTAGGCAGTAGCATATAATATCGTGAGCAGGGATAACAATTGCTTAATTTTTATAAACTTTGGGATCCTTGGATTTATTTGTAGCCAACTTTATTTGGAGATAAAGAAATTATACCAGAATTTCAAATACCATTTCTATAGCCAAAATTATAAATAAATGACATATACATCTATAAATTTACAAAACCTGAATTTGGTTAGAAAGATGTTCTTTTAATTTATTTTTAATCATTCTTGTTTTAAATGAGCCTAGCAATATATGTATAATGAATCAAAAGCTGATTTTTTAAATTAAACCATCATCTCTTTGCATCTCTGTTCACTTTACAGCAAGCAGTAATATGTTAATTTTAATAATGATTTAAATCTGCCAATTAACAACATAAGTTGCCTTTAATTCATTTGTTCAACTCTTTGATTAGTTTTTTTGGAAATTGTGCATTCCAATCACTTCTTCTTTTAATTACTTTCAATACATTATTCTGTCAAAAGAGCATCCCATTTCATGACAGTTACAGTGTTTTCCAGCTAAATGTTGGAAGAAACTGCTGCTAATCACTCTATTGCATTAAAAAGAATACATTTGTTGAGAATTCTCTAAGCAAAAAGAAGCAACCACAATGACTCCATTCTTCTTCATAACTTGTGTCAATGATCCATTTCTAGAACCATAAGTTTATCCAATCTAAAATTTAATTATCCATTGTATTATTTCTTGCAAAAGAAAAAAGAAAATTAGAACCACAATGAGTTTTTATTTGGTTGCTTATGTTTTCACTCTATTGACACAGACATGCACACACACACAGACACAAAAGCAATAGTGTTTAATGTCTAAGTATAGGAGTATACTTACAAGGCCAGAGGTGCAATGTTTTCATTACTAATATTACAATGAAGTTTGAAGTTTCTAGATACAACAAAGCTCTAATTTCTATAATTTCAAAAGTTTCTCAAGAAGTCTTACTAGCCCTAACCAAGTTAGGTAGTTGATAGGGTAAATGAGCAAGATGAAGAATTTCACACCAACATCAGCATTCCACTACTTTAGTACAGCAGAGATATTTTTCAAAGCACTGTTTTGTTCCTAGACTGGTTAATGATAGTTGGCCAAGCTGTTCTTAATTTCCTTCTAAGTCAGGACTCTCCCAATAGAACACATTCTTATTACTCAACTGAACTGCTGTTAAAAACCTGACATAAACCATTGAAGAAATCTATATGATTTTTTTACATACAATTATGTCATATACTTTTTCTATTGCGTTACACCACCATCACTACTGCCTAGTCAATATTCATCGATGGATTTAACAGAATACCAAATAGCTTTGATTCATATACTCAAATTACTGAGATTACATTTGAATTTAAAGCCTCAGCAACTTCCAGTACTGAAGCAGCCACAGTTTTGCCAAATTTCAATCCCATGGAAGCCATGGCTTCTGGATTTTGCATGAATTCTTTAAACTAATCCATTTGAGCAAAAAAAAAATGTTCCCTACACTATGATAGAAAATTCCATCCAATTCAGGGTTACAAACAATCAAACAGACATGAGAGGTTTAGGGTCAGATGAATTTGACTAATCGTGTTCTAAAGCTGAGACCTTTGTAGGTTGAGATAGTGTGAAGAAGCACCTTCTTTTCTGTAGCCCAAATATAACTTGATCTAACTGTTAGATAAAGGTGCTTTTTTTTTTTAAATTACATTTATATGCCACCCTTCTCCGAAGACTCAGGACGGCTTACAATTTTTGGGATACAACCCAGTGTGCTCAGCAATAGCCTTCATTCCATTGTATATGCCTGCTTATTACTAAGCGGCATTTTTACAAGGTCAGCTAATTGCCCCCAACAATCTTGGGTCCTCAGTTTACCTACCCCGAGAGGATGGAAGGCTGAGTCAACCTTGAGCCTGGTGGGATTCGAGCCTACAGTAATTGTAAACAGCTGGATCTTAAGAGCAGGCACTTAACAGCCTGAGCCACTTTTCATAGATATAAAGAAAGAATCTTTACTTCTTCTAAGTCATGCATAATTTTACTTCTATTATTTTAGACAGTTTTTCCTGTTTCTTAAATATTTTCATTTCTTGGAGTTGGTCATTTAAAGCAAGGCGGAGAGAATGAATATGTAAGAGATTGTATGATCCAATGGGCAAAAAAGTTTGGTTAAAGAATAATGATTGGCCAATGGGAAAAGTTGTCCTGTAATGGATTGAAGTTCAGATTGAATTATAATTTGAAACTTTACATCTCCAACATAATTTGAACTTCTGTAAGATGATGTATCATTGGTATTTAAAACCAGAGAAATTGTCAAAAATGCATAAGGAAGTTTCAAATATATGTTAGAAATGAACTGCAAAAAGGGTAGTTTTTAATAATCTCTGATGGACTTGAAATATAGCCAAGAACTACTGAGATCAGATTTCTACTTTATTTCAGCAGATTCTTAAGATAAATGAAAAACTGAAAGCAAAAGTTTTCCTTTTAGGTTTGACGGATAAAGAATTTGAAAGAAAATCTGGAACATTATTACTGTATAAGTTGACAACAGTCAGAATTTTATGTGCACCGATGGAAAGATACACTAGTTCCCACAATGGAAAAATGGATGGTAAAGGTGACGGAGTTTATAGAATGGGCTTAAAATGTGAAATGTAAAGCAAAAGGTTAGTATTGTATTATTTCTGTTGCACCAAAGACAGAAGTCATTGTTTTTTCTCTTTTCTTCTGTACTTTTATCTTATAATAAAATTTTTAAAAATGCAAATAAATAAATAAATAAATAAAAGGAGGAGAGAAGATGCAATACAGACTGTTCCAAATGTGGATATGGAAGTGAGCTGAAGAAAGGAGATTCAGTACTGTAGTTGATACTACTTCATTGGATGAATATGGTAAAAAAAATAATCCTAAATTGGAAATGATTCGCACCTTATTAATAGTTTTATTTAAGTGTGTGGTGTGTCCATATTTGAAAGATTGTGTAAAGTTCTGTCACAGACAGTATCTCCAGAAAGATATTGAAGCACTAGAGCAGGGCTGTCAAACTCACAGCCCACGGGCCGAATCATACACTAGCCACACTCACACCATGGTTTAGCGAAGGGGGAAGTCATGATACATCACATCATGACAATGCAAGTTTGACAGCTCTGTACTAGAAAATTGCAGAATGATCTAAGGAAACAGACTAATGAGGAAAGATTTAATGTTTGGGATGTACCTACAAATACACATAGATAACTTTTTGTCCAAGTGTACTTCACTATAAAATGAATTGCACCAAATCTTGTTTTCATGCTAATGTCTCCTATCATTGTTTGAAAAGATTGTTTTGAAACACACCATATTCATTTTATGTTGCTTGCAAAGTTTATCTCTCACTATTCATATATGATTTGGAGTCCATGTTCCTGGGTGACCTTATTATTTATATTCATCCTTTTAAAAAATCCTGTTATTTTATTCCCATTCTCTGTGTTCTATAATAAAACTTACTGATCCATAAAGGGCATTTCTCATGACCCAGTTCATGCCTGAGTTATGCTTGCTTCAGTTTTTAGAAATCACAAGGAACAGAAGAAGCATGAATCACTAAAATGTCTATAATATTGATACATGTATGTGTCTTATATTAATTCATAGAAATAATTATTTTACATTTCCTTTGTTGGCATTAACAAGGACAAGAGTAATTATTTTGGTAAACACTAATATAAATGTCAACATTTCCTGATGAATAACACTGCCTAGTGAAAAGCAACAGCGATCAGTAACACTGTTCACTGCCAAGCATTTGGCAGACTTGTCTTTCTCACCTGTTGAAGTCTATTTTAAGATTTAGCAGGTAGGCAATGTATATAACTCAATTTCTTTTGGATGGCAACTAAGGCCTTCCATTATAAGCCAAAGAACATTGAATGTAACTCTACCAGCACCACAAAGATTTGCAACAGATGCTTTTATGTATGCATTGGAATTCAAAACATGCATGTTTACAGAAATGTATCAAAACTCTTTGAAAATGAGATTAAAGAGAGACAGTAAATCTAACCATATCTATAGCCCAGTTTTTTAATCTGACTCTTACCAACACATCTGGTTCCATCTTCACTTGAATGATATCCCCTGCTGCATATTAAGAGGTTCTTCTGACAAGTGTAAGACCCAACAGTATTGATGCAATTGAATCCAGCCTTACATGGCTCAGGAAGTGATGTACATTCATTAATGTCTGTGGAATAAATATTAATATATTGCTATCAGTCTTTAATTTAATCAGCAATCTATCTTCCAGCTGTTCTTCCTTTCCTGTTCATTTGGCCTTGATTTAGTGTGCAATAAATTCCAGACCAATAGAGTTTTATTTAGCCCATAGTTAAAACTGTAATATTTCAAAAATCTTAATATTTACTTCTTATTTTATTGTATTTTAAAAGGGAATTAATTTGAGAATGGGAAAACAGTATAACATTAAAGATGACTGAATGTAATGAAATGTACCGCAGGTGATAGAATAGTATCTGGAACTCATTAATTGAGGAATAGAAATACTCACCGACACAGTTTCCCTCTGGATCTTGTAAAAATCCTTCCATGCATCGTTGCTTTGATTCACAGTAAAACGATCCTTTTGTATTTTGACATGCAAAGTTTATCTTGCAGCTGTGAGTTCCTCTTTCACATTCATCAATATCTTTTGTAAAAAAAAACCGAAACAATTTAGCTATACTATTTCTAATACTCTTGAGGCATCTTTTGATTCATATACATGTGTAAGTTTATAGAGAGCAATGCTACAATGCAAAATGCTATTAATATCTAATAGTAAATGTAAAATACTTCAAGGCAGCAATCATTCGTTTTCTTGCCTGACTCCATTTGGAAAGAATATTTGCGATATGGACATGTAAATATCCTGGAAAATTATATGCAATCCTTTTAAGGGAATTCAACAAAATAGAAAACCAGGCTTCTACATTTATAATCAAATGTGGATGCAGAAATCCAAAGTCAGATACTTAAATATTAGTCATATGTGGATTATTTTGTTTGTTACTCAAATTTTCAGATATCCTTGGTGAAAAAAATAGAGGATGAACAAATACCCATTTATGTTTGATATCCAAGCTCAAATGATCCTACTTTGGGCATAGCTCTCTGGAAGGTCTCTAATTCTGGTAAATGTAGAAGGAAAGAGAAGTGGACAACCCATAACAAGATGGATGGACTCAGTTACAATGGTGATAGGTGTACTGATACACTCATTAATGTCAGTGGATTGAATATCAATACATTGCTATTGGTCTTTAATTTAATCAGCAACCCATTTTCCAGCTCTTCTTCCTTTCAGGAACAGAACATCATGGAGATTATTCATCTGTAGGGTTATAGAGAAATGATGCTGACCTGATGGCACATAATCATAGTTTAATACAACAATATCACACCATATGCAAAAGCATGGGTGTGACAGAAGATAATTAGAATTTGCTTAATACAGTAATTGCTTTTTTTGAGTCAAGTTTTTTTATTTATATATAAACATTTTGAATACAGTGTATTGTCCAGCTTACCATTTTATAAAAGAAATAGAAAAAAAGAAAGAAATAGTAACATATATACTGATAACAATAGCAGTAGTACAACAGAATAATTCTAACCTATTTATAATTATGTTAGCTTATTTATAATCCTATTGATTATATTACCATACATATAATTATAAACAATGTTCATGTTTAATTTAGCAGTGCTCTTTCTTCATCTAATTTCTACCTCTTATCTCTAACTATTGATAAAACTTTTCCATGTTAAGTAGTACTATGTATCTCCTTTATATTTTATTTTCAATGTCAATCTATCCATCTCTGCACAATCCAATATTTTCCTAATTATATTTTCATCTGATGGGGCATTCTCATCTGATGGGGCGTTCTCATAAATGCTTATTATAGACCCAGAGTCTAGGAATTAACTGGAAAACCACACAGAAACCTGTGTTGTCATTTTTAATATGCTAGACTAGGATATGAAAAGTGGCTGCTACATGCTTTTAAATAAGGTAATTCTCATTTAGCAACCACAATTGGGAGTGGCAACTCAGTCATTAACCAAAATGGTTGCTAAATGAAACCATGACTGTGCTGTTACATCAGGTTTTCCTTTGCTTTTACATTCCTGTGAAGGTCATAAATGCAGGATTGATCACAAAGTTGCTTTTTCATCCCCCATTGTAACTGTGAGTGGTCATTGTCTGAGATAGTTGCTAAATGAGGACTACTTGCACATAGGAAATCTGTATGTCAGATTTGTCAAAATGTATTTTTTAAAAAGCTTTGGAATTCTGATCACTCTCAAATATAACTTTTGCCTTCTAATAATGCTTATATTATCTGTAAAATCAGTGCCCACTGCTGGGAATGATTCAATACTGTCAAAAGAAAAGCCCACAGTATCTAAAGTAGCAAGAAATTGCTAGGGTATTTCTTCGCATTGTTGCTTCAAAATGTTGGGTCAAAACATGGAAGGGAATAGCATACAGAATATTGGCCAGACCAGCCTTTCTCCAGGGTGGGCTGTGTGTTAATTTATATACACAACATTAATTGTATGCATCACAATTGAGATAATTCCCATTAAGTCTAGATTCTAAAATTACCTAGCTGTGCCTTTATTCAGGCCATTGAATTAACTTAAAGAAGGGGTAGCAATTTTTGTTTTCTGAGAAAGCTTGAATTTGTCAACAAAGTAAATCACTCTCACCAATTAGGTCTTCTTGCATACAAAGACCACTGAAAGCATTGCAACAAGTAGGTAGGCGTTATGATCGTTTCTTCTTTGTTTGCAATATGAGAATAGTATCACAATTGTTTTGAGTATTCTGAAATAATGCCTAAAAAGTTACAATCCCCATTGTGCTACATAGGAATGGATAATTACAAAGCAATTCTATAGTGGGAGCATGGAAAATTTATAAAAGTGCAATCAGTATTTCCCAAAATTTGGTAACCTGTTCCCAGTGAGATAAATATAAGCATTTCCCACTTTGTCTGGAAAGTATCAAACAAAATTACAAGCTAAAACTGAGTGAATGGTTTTTCCCCTGTATTATTATCAAAGCATCAATAAAGAATATTCAAATGTTACAACAATATTTTGGGGAATATCTCTTTCCCAACCATAAATTCTGTAAATCTTGTCCCAGGATCACAGATTGCTATATATTGTTTTATTTAACAATTCATTTCTTTTCCAAGGTGGAGGGGTTTTTTGGTTACACAAAATAATTCATTTAATTTCATGAAAACAATAAATGTAATTATAACTTTAAATTTCATTTCTTCAAAAACAATATGTACTTCAGCTCACAATTTTGACAAATGAATTTACAAACTGCTTGAAAAAAAATAAATTCTAATCTTACCAACACATTCACCATCCTTAAGTTCATATCCTGATTGGCAGCTGAGTTGTTGAAGACACATAAATGATCCAATTGTATTGATACAATGTTCTCCTCTCTTGCAAGTATGAGTATCTGATACGCATTCATTAATATCTGTGAAAAGACCACATGCCAGCATATCATATCGCAAAGAATAGTCCTTTTTCAAATTTAGTACAGAATGAGGGGAAACACCATAAAGATATAGCATAAATTATTTGTCCAGAAAGAAAAGTTTATATGATTGCATTTTAAAATTTCTTGCCAATTTTACAGATGTTTACAATATTTTAATTTACAGGGAATTCTAGGAGATGTTCTACTTTTAGTTTTGCCTTGAGTAATGCATTCAGCCAAGGTCATTATGTAATCAATTACTCTAATAGGACACAGAAGTTAGGAAAGTATGAATGCAAGCACACATATTACATATAGAATATTCCTAATCTTTATAGCAAGTATAATTCAATTTTACAAGGGAAGCAATCACTTCATCACCACAGGACACAAAAGACATATATGAATAATGTAACAAAGCAACCAAGGAAGAACCACAGGAATGAGTAGGAAGGAAAAATTATGCTTTGAAGCTCATAAGAATAACTTGTGTTATACGATCAAGTAGGAACTATAGTGAAAGCTTGACACTTGAAATGGAGCATAATCATTGCCATAATTTTGAATTAGGTAGTATGTCTACAGTGGTATGTTTCATGCCCAGCATGTGTTAATGAGAAATGAACCATGTCTGTAATCCTAGTGTGACTGGCAGCATATAGATTATTAGGTTGCATGGATCCTTATATATCTCACATTTTATTTTTCCAGCTTCCTTTATAATTTTCAATCCCAGAAATGTTTTATTGTTATCATTACATGCTGGGCACGAAGTACGCCACTATGGTGGACATACAATCTAATTCAAAATTATGGCAACGATTAGGTTACATTTCAAATGTCAAGATCTTGCCACAACTTCTACACATGAAGGACATTAATTTGTAATACACATATAGCACAATTTGATACACAAGGGTAGGAACAGCAAAAGGCTGGGTCAGAGAAACCTTTCAGTTCTTTTCATTTCATTTCTAAACCCTCAATCAATTTAGTATATACTTCACATGCACAATGGACACACGAATAGTATGGGCCCAAGAAGAAAAGTTACCAAAACATAATGTAGCTTTTTATGCCTTCTCCTCAAACAAACTTGCATCCAACAGCACATTTTACAGATAGAATAATTGTGTCTCAGTCAAGCAAAGTATATCTCTAAGATAAAGTTAAAGGCAGAAAAGTAGTAGAAATCTCATTTAGTGGCAAGGAATAAAACAGGCAATCAAACCCTGCAATCAAGAAAAGATAACAGGGCAGAAGAAAGTTCCTGTAATACTATGCATGACCATACAAGAAAACAGAGAACCTTTAAGCAAGAATAACAGATTTCAGCTAAATAGAGCAAACAGTTGTAGAGTAAGAAGTAACTGGATAACAGAAACAATTATCTGCTGATTATTGCCCTTTCTTACTAGAGCTCTTCAAATAATGGAGAGGCATCCTAGCACTTGGATTTCCTGCCCTAAGCAAAGGAACTTTCTCTAATCTGTTGTCCTTTAAGTCTATTAGAGTTTTAATTCCCACTAGTACTCAACCAGCTGAACTGCAATTTCAAAGTATCTAGAAAGTACCAAGCAGGGAAAGGTTGACCTACAAGTCTATCCTCCACAAGCCACGGCGTTGGTCAAAAAGCTTCAGAGATTACAGGTGAAAGAAAATAGAATGCACAGTGAATCCCTAAGTGACCTTGAATATTTAATCAAAACTCAAACGATATGGAAACAAGAAAACAGAGAAGTGTCCAATTATTTTCTGCATCTGCAAGATTTATAAATAGCTTCTCCTGGGAAAATGTACATGTCAAAGCAATTTCACAGGTTTTACTTGCATGTTGATTGATTTCAGCTGAATGCAGGGCCCTGGTTGGGGAGAGGAAATGCAAAATGTGAACTTGTCTTCAGCAGGAAGGAAAATACAAACCACGAACATCTCTATGAAGAAAATCTTTCCATATCTTTAGTATAAAATGAACATACAACATTTCCAGTAATGTAAGCAGAAGCAAATTATGAAGTACTTGGAAAAATAAAGTTTAATTAAACGTTTAGAGAAAAGTTAGTTTTTAGTCTTGATTCTATGCCTGCTGACTCAACAGAGCTCATAATAGTATTATATCTTAATCACTTATAGAGTGATGAGTTACAACTTCCTCAAAATATTGTTATAGTTACAAATGAAGTCTCGCTGATTTACCACTTAAGACAGCATCTCTGAGAAGTTCTGAAGAATAGCCAAGGGCCCAGAAGATTGGAGAATGGCTAGTTTTTCAATAATAATCCTTACTTCAAGTATTGGGCTCAGTTCTACACACTCCAATTTAAAATAAACCAGAGTAAGTCTAGAGACAGATTACCAAGATGGTGAAAGGACAGTGAATGACTTGCCTCCAGAAGTTGTAGAGGCTCCAACACTGGAGGATTTTAGATATTGGACAACCATTTTGTCTGGAAAGGTATAGGGTTTCCTGCTTGAGCAGGGGGTTGGGTTGAAGACCTCTAAGGTACCTTCCAACTCTGTTATTCTGTTCTGTCATTCTGGAAACCAAGTCCTACAAGAAATGGCTAAAAGGCCTAGGTATGTTTAGCTTGCAGAAGAGAAAGTTGAGAAGAGACATGGTGGGTTGTCATCAAATTACTGAAGGGCTGTCCCATTGCAGATGGTTAAGACTTACAGAATTCTCACTTGCTCCAAGGGGTAAGATTAGAACAAAGGTGATGAAGTTTCAAGGACACAGATACACACTAGGAAGAACTTCTTGACAGTGAGAACTATCAATTAGTGGAAGAGATTATTGATTGGAGTGGTTTCTTTCCTTTCATTAGAGGCTTTTTAAACAGAAGCTAGGTTAGACCTCTTAGGCTCTTCCAACTTTAAGATTCTATAATAAATCTTTCATATTCATTTCTATAAATTAACTTATAGTTCTGCTAATATTTTGAAACCTGAGCAGAGATTTTAAATTGAACCTTTTTAGATATTAAAGAAAGTTTTCCTAAGACCCACTCTGCATCCTATAAACACAGCATCCTATAAACAACTGGATAACCAAGGGAAATAGCAATGAAAAAGAAAAGAACAATAAACTTCTAAAATGATGGATTATGGAGACAAGAGTCTGTGACAGCAATTTGGACTATTAAAACACATCATCCATTTGTGGTTTACTACACACTCAAAAAATTCAATAAGGATGAACAATAACAAATGTATTCCATGTGCCACGACATGTACAACAGAGGTAAACACACAATGCTGTGACTTGTCACAAATATAGGAAGCCTTTTACATGTTAAATTAAAACTGAAGAGAAGGATGTGGATGTGGTAGCTTAACTCTTAATATGAAGAGCACAGTCCTGTAAACTATCCAGTGAGATGGTAGAGGTCCCCATATACACAGAGCTTCATGCAAATGGGAATGGTTGTTTCAAGACCTCCTTGCTTAGATGAGTTGTAGTCTGTGGTTGCCATTTGGCTTTCCCTTTTGATGTGTGAAAAGTACACCCTTTAGCACCCTGACCCAATCTTTAGAAAAGCATATCTTGTTTATGCATATTTGGGCTACTTTGCTTAACCTGTTCTTTGGAGAAAGCAATTACTGTGAATTATCTACTCTTGCTTGAAGTTCATTCTTTATAGTTAATGTCAGGTCTAGATTGAAAGAAGCACTAAATACCTAAACTTGCACTGCTGAAGAAGTGAACAAGTGCCAGTCAGAAAGAGATTGTGCAGAATACAACCCCTACAGTTCTTTTGTACCAGTTTGCTCATGTTACTTTTTAATGGGATGAATAGACATCAAGGCTGAACATCATGAGCTTCTTTCCAATCCTGGTTTGGAAAGTGAACTGGCTGGGCAAAAAGTCCTGCCCTAGTAAAGCCCTAACAAAGTCCTGCCCTAGAGATTTTAGAAGTCTCCTGCAAACAACCATCTAGAGGGAAAATGGGGCATTGAATGGAAGAAAGACAATTATGTTGCCCTTTATGTTGCACTTCACAGAAGCAATGGCCCAAAAACCTATGGGGCAAAAAATAAAATCTAGCTTACAAATCTTAAAATAGGCTCCCTCCCCAAGCATTTATAAATTTTGCTCACAGTTGACAACTCAATTACTCTTGCATGGAAATGGCTCCTATTAACAGAAATTCCATCTAAGGGTTTTGTTAATTACTGAAAGCAAATGGAATGGTCAAGAAAAGAGCAACCCATTGGGATCTTGGAGTTCTTTAAGAACTTAATTTCTCCAGACCCTTGCAGGTCTATTGCCTCTCTTGGGTTGGCATAAATTATTTTCAGTCCAGATTCAATGGTTCACGTCTGCTATTGCCTGAAAGCCTGACTAACTACTTCCTTTAGCTATTTAGTCACCAGAACCAATTTATAGACAACCAGAATACTGATCCTAAATGCAAACAGTTTCTATACCAAGGAAAGCTATAATAGTTTTCATTGACATAACAAGAACACCGATTCTCCCACATTGTAGCAGGAATCATACTGGTATTAGCTATCAGCTACACTGAGCTTCATTGGCTGAAAAATGGGATAATGCAATAAATAACAAACAATACAATATAGGAACCATTTCCACATTTCAATATTACCTTGTAGCACAGAACCATGAACCAAAAACACCAATAATGTTAACATAAGCCAGAAATGTTATGACATTTTACTAATACTATTAAACTGTCAGAACAAGAGTTAAAGTATCACAAAGTTAGTCCAAGTTTTATAATATATATGTATATGTATATGTATATGCAGGTCTTGGCGTGTTCAGGTCTTTTCCTGTGTAAGATTGAGAGTATCTTGGCAATGTTTCAACGAGGTCCCACTCGCCATCTTCAGGCTGGTACTTTCGGCTTCGTGCTTGTGTATGTATATGTATATGTATCTATGCATATGTACATTTTTAACATTAAAAGGAGGAAAAGTAAAATTGTGTAAGTAAAATAACTTGGCTGTGGGGGGGTTCTGTTGTTTCATTATCAAACTAGGTAACATCACCTGTGCTAAAAGAGAGTGGGTTTTGCTATCTGTTTATATAGAGTAGCTGCAGGGGTGGGATTCAAATTTCTTAACAACTGGTTCTGTGGGCATGGCCTAATTTGTGGATATGGCTTGGTGGTCATGTGACTGGGTGGGTGTGGCTTGCTGACTGGGCATGGTTTGGTGGTCATGTGACTGGCTAGGTGTGGCTTGTTGGACATGTGACTGGGGTAGGTGTGGCTAGTTGTCCATGTGACTGGCAAACCAAGTATAAGTGGTCCTCGCTTAATGGCCAGTTGCTTAGCAAGTGTTCTAATTTATGACTGACCTCCCCAGAGCTACTTGACCTCTTTTTTGGTGTTTTGACAGCCATGCGTGCACACACACACGCACACACACACACACTTATGATCAGTTACAACATCCCACACAGTCTTGTGACTGAGGTTTTCTATGTTTTTTGCCAGTTTCCAACAATTCCTTCTGGTTTCCAGTTAAAAATGTCCATTGGGGAAAATGGACTTGTTTAACAACCACAGTGTTTGCTTAATGACCACAAGGTTCACTTAATGACCATGGTGTTTGTCTGACCTGGGGTCTGCAACCTTAAACACTCAAAGAGCCATTTTTCTATTTTCTTTTAATCAGGTATCTCCTTCTGTCTCTCTCTTTCTTTCTCCCTCTTTCTCATCTTTTTCTTTCTTCTCTCTCATCTCTCTGTTTCTTTTTTCTCTCTCTCTTTCCCTCCCTCCCTGTCTCTCTCTCTCTCTGTCTTCTCTCTCTCTGTCTTCTCTTTCTCTTACCCTCCCTCCCTCTCTTTCTTTCTCCCTATCTATATGTGTCTTGTCTCTCTTCCCCCCTTTCTCTCTTTCTGTCTCTTGTCTCTCTCTTTTCCTCCCTCTCTCTCTCTCTGTCTCTCTTTCCTTCCTCTCCCTCTGTCTCCCTCTCTCTCTGTCCATGGGGGGCGGAATATAAGTCACTTTTTCAGTGCTGTTGTAACTTTAAATGGAGGCTAAACAAATAGCTGTAAGTCAAAGACTCTCTGTATCTACGGCTTTAACCTTCCAATTAGCATCTAACTAGATTTCAGCTGCATCTCTACACCAGGCACATAGGATAATTTCCTTATTCTCAAAATGCAGGAAAATAACCCAGGCTCACAAGAAGTTGTACTCCTGAGTATTTTTCAAGCTTAGCAACTTTAAGATATGTGGACTTCAATTCCCAGAATTCTCCAGACAATATGAGACCTGATCATTTGATTACTCCCAAGTCAGTAACATGAAAGAATTACCAACTTGAAAGATACTGAGCATTGTATCTCTGTATGAATTGATTTAATAATATCCCATACTTACCACACTCATGTCTCTGCTTGGACAGGACCATCAAGGCACTTCTACTGGATTGCCCCTTGTACCAAGGCTCTGATTTAATATTGCCTCCTCCTCACTAAATGCATGGATTGACCTCAAATGGATGTTACCTATTTTCTACTGGTGGATTAATTTATAAAATGTAATATAAACTGCCCCTTCATCACAAGGACACAGCTTTAAAGAGTAAAGTCCCCACCCCTCCAAGGGATACTTGCTCTAGGCTACTTTAAAATGCTTTAAAGCCCGGTTCAGCTCCAACAACGCTTCCTGGAACTTCTCCATGTAGCACTGAGCTCTTCGGCTTTTATTTTGAAATCCAGCACTCTTGGGCTTCAGCAATGGATTTTAAAAGGCAAGCAGCTATTCAGTGCTACAAGAAATGCCAGGAAGCCAATGAATTAGTCAAGTAAATAATACTTTTAAAATACTTTCTCTCCCAGCAATCTGAGCTGAAGCAGAATTAAACAATATCTGCTCCTTTGTTTTTTGAATGGATTTTATAGGAAGGAGGCTTAATTTCACACGCACACACACACCAGCTACTTCCCACTTGATCTACCTCATTTAGGAAGCATGGAGGACGTCATCAGCAACAGCAAAACTCAATATCTTCCAAATGGGATAGGCGCAGGTGGTGGGGTAGATAGAAAGGGATTCTTGCTGCAGGCTTAAAGCCCGGCAGCTCCAGCAACATATCTTTAGTCTCATCAGAGGCAAGAGACCAGGAGGGGAAGGGGCGGGGCCAGCCAGGGGCATGATTTGCCGGTTCTCCGAACTGGGCAGAATCTTAACATCTGGTTCTATAGAACCGGTGGGAACCAGTAGAATCCCACCCCTGAGTAGCTGCCCTATGAGTGTTGGTGGGAGTGTTGCTGTTCCAAAGAATTACCAAGAAGAAACTCGCTGATTTAGCAGAAGTACAATATTACATTGATTTTCATGGCATAATTTACATTTACAGTACATTTATAGTCAAATCCCATTTACAGATAGGTTGGGAGTGAAGATGAAAAGTAGCTCTACCAGAGGCTTTTAAGAGGTAACTACTCTGCCTCATTCAAAGAGGAGTTTAATTAACCTTTCCTTACAACTGAAACCTTCCCATGTTTTCTTATTACAGAATATCTATTAAGGATAGATACATGGAATAAGTGTTTCTTGCCTTTCTGTTAGGCATGCTAGGTGACAGCCATATGGAAGCAACCTACAAATTATGCAAAATTGAATTATATATTTTGCCCAGTGAAGGAACTAACTTTCATAGTGTGACTAGTTAGAATATGCAACGCATGTAGAGAATTGTAAATGAAGGTAAAGCATATGCTTGAATTGTTTTACAACTATTTGTAAAATAAATAGACCAAAAGCTGTTTAGACATATAATATGTAGGCTTTAAAGGGATATTTATCTTTTTGAGTAACTAAAATAATAGAACCATTCTGACAGTGTCTAAAGGTCCGTCAGTAGGTAGAACTGAGAAGTAAGGATTTTGATTTCAACAAACTTACCTTCACAGGAGACACCATCTGACAGGAGGACAAAGCCAAGTGAACAAGAACACACAATTTCCCCTTCCACCATATTACAAATGTGCTTGCAGGGACCATTATCTGGAAAACACAATATTTCAAAACACTTTGAAAACAATTAAAGTGAATTCCTTTTATATTATAATTATATCCTCGTCATCACATCAGAAAGTAAACATGCAAATAAATCACATACCCTCATATGCTGAATCATTCTTTAGAATATTTCTTTTATTTATCAACACACCTGAGCTCAGCTTATCTATGAGGCTGAAATCACTACACACAGCTGTGTTGCACAAACAACTCTAAACAGCTAATATTAAATAACCTTGAGTTTTCAAGTTAACCTCCAATTATGCAGCACATTATCCTCTGAGCTTCTGATTTTCTTTTTTATCAACCTACTGGAAGTATTGAAATAAAAATCGCCAAGGAAGCTTTTAATGATTTTCAAACACATGAAAAACAATATATAGAGTTGCATGTTCTATGAAATGTGTGGCTATATAAATTAGATAAATGAATGAATGAATGAATGAATACTTATCTCCAGCTCCCAATTAGACATACCTTTACATTTATCTTCTTCTACTTGTAAAGTGTTGTTGGTTGCAGGTTGAATATTTAAAGCTTCTGGAGCTGAAGTGGCTTTCTCTTCTAAGGCAGTATTTTGTGCATCGTCTTCAAAATCTAAAAAAAGTATACATTATAGAAATATTGTGATTACATTATTTCATATCTTTATATTTCAAAGAAGATTTTCTTTGGAATATTCAAATAACTCTGTAGTTTACTGGGAAACATAGTAATTAAACTCTCCCACCTTGTGAGATACAAAATGAAATAACACAAGGATGCTTACTGTCTCATGTTTTGTTTATTTTGATCTTTCAAATATTAAATCTATAAAAAGACATGAGGATGTGGGAGCAAAGATTTAACAATAAATTTATAAGTCAAGGGTTTTTGCAGATGACTTGGTCTTGAGTTTGGAAGATCCTTTAAGGCGAATTGAAACATTAAAGGGAAAATTAAAAGAAGTTGGTACACCAGCTGGTTTTAAAACTGATAAACAAAAAAATGAAAATTTTAACAAAAAGATGAAAATAGGGAATTGAACAGAACTATTAAATAAAACAGGTTTTCAGATGGAGAAGAAAGTCAAACAGGTGAGCATCACCATGACAAATATTAAAAATGGTAAACCCTCTCAGTCATGTCCAACTCTAATTGTGTGCTATTTAAAAATAACTATGGTGAGAGATGGAATGAAGTTAAAATGTTAAGATGAGAGAAATTACAACTATCATTGCTGGGGAGAATGTCTATGATTAAATACCAGATGTTACAAGATGCAAAGGAAATGTATCATTGATATATGTCACTAGAGACATTATCTAGAATGTATAAAGGCACTTCAAATTTATGTTGGAAATGTGAACAACAAAAAAGGTTGTTTTATTATGCTTTGTGGAAATGTAAAAAAGCTATAAAATGTTGAATTGTAGAATTCCAATGCATATACTGAATCAGTAGCTTTGAAAGATAAATATATACCTGAGACCAGAAGTCTTCCTCTTAGGATTGATAAATAAACAGTTGGAAAAAGTCCTGAATTTCCTTCCTTCTCTCTCTCTCTACCCCTCCCCCCCTCTGTGTGTGTGTGTGTGTGTGTATGAATAACTACAGTGAGATTTTTGTATGCACAAAGATTCAAAAATTTGGCCATATGAAGGAATGATTGATAAAGATGATTGACTTTTTTGATCAGAGAAAAGACAATATGTTTATTGCTGACTGAAAATCCCTTATGGACTTTTTGTGTAAAATGGGGGGGGGGAGTAAGTTTTTGATGATTATAGAAAGAAGAGAGTCATGCTATAACTAGAGAAAGTGATAAATTTATAATTGTACTTATAACTGCTGCAAAGATCAGAAGCCATTTCTTTGTATTTTTTTCTATTTTTCTTTTTCTTTCTTGCACTTTTAGTTATCTTTGATTTTTTTTCCCTTTTCTTTTTTATGTCTTATTCTGTATCATTTTTAATTTTTGTTTTAAAAACTTTTAATACAATTTTGTGCAAGTATGTGTATAATTTTTATATAATTTTATATAATAAAATATATGTATAACAAACTCTCCCATTTTGACCTTTGGAATTCATGATAAAACAGCTGTCATATTTCTCATATGACCAAGACTGTCTTTAGCTTTCAGACTCTTTGGACTACTTTAGACATCATGCAGTGGAAATTTCTTTTGCTCTTCTACACCACAATATCCTTGCAACAAATATACTTCAGAAGGTCTTGTGGAATAGATTTAGAGTATAAAGGGGAGACTAATCCACTATCAATGTATGTTCAACTGTTAGACAAACATAGTTAGGTATAACTCCTTAACTTGCAACTCCTTAACAGGAACATTTAAAGAAAAAAATTGAAGGTAAATAAAAATAAATAAAAATGAATTTTAAAAAAATGTTCAAATGCCCCAGGTGGCATTCATTAGGGGGATTTCATTCATTACTTTGATCTTAGGAATGCCAACAGGTGTGCAATCTGATTAAACTATAAACATGGTCCATTCATGAATATCATGGAGAAAATCTATTCATGTGGTCACTAAGATTTGACACTTACTTGATGGTACATAAACAATCTTTTCAGAAATGAACATCTGAAATCCATTAAGCTGATTACAAGGTCATAAAAAGAAAAAAAATATTAAGTCTGGATTTAAGCATTTTTTTACTTCAAGTAGTACTTAAAGTGTTAAATTTTGACTTCTGTAGAGACAGAAATGGATGTGAATAGATATACTTTGAAAAAGAAAAATGCCAATATTAATCCACTATGAAATTAGTATGACAGAATCAACACATTCTGCTTCACATATGGATTTTTAACTATGAAACTTTTATGTTACACTGAACTTTGCATTATAATCAAATATTTTTAGCATTGTAAATACTTAATAAAAATGGACAAATAATAATAGAGGAAGAGTTGTAATGTTAAACGTCAAGTTTTATATTTCTGATTTGTTCCTTTAAGAAAACAAGTGCAATAGAGTACATCTAAGAGTGTCTATTTTCCATAGCAACAAATTTAATATGAACCTGAAATCACAGCACAATTTACTCTCAGATTTGAATCTAAATTTAAAACATCAGCATCTACGACAAGATCTCAAACTATAACATCAGAAAGCTTTTATCTTTATTGCACAAATTTTAAGAACTGCACACAGTATGTATTTAAAAACAGAACTCCAATGAGGACAATATGCAAAGAAAAAATAAGCTAATGTTATTTGTTCTCCCTAATTAGAATGAGTGTTGCCCAATTTAACTGGATTTCTAATAAAAGCTACTGGCTAAGACGAAATCAACTTAAATTAATTTAATTTTGTCTATTTTATTTTTCCTCCTTAATTTTGTGTGGAAATATTCTGAAATAAACTGAAGCAAAAAAAAATCTCTACTGAGGATACAGAATAAAAATAAAAATTTAAACCAAATGAATTTATAGAGATGGGATAGAATGGTAAAAATAAGATGCAACACATGGCTAACAGACTGTCCATTTTGCACTGAATCAAAATCTTGTTAATGATTCTTCAAATAAAACACAACTTTTTCTAAGGATATTTTCTTGAATTTTCCTCAAAAGAAGAAGCAAAAATGGGACAAAAACAAAGAGGGGAAAGTTTATTGGTGTTGACAGGGAAAAAATAAAACTTTTCACAATAAAAAGGCTTGAAAACATACAAAGGAACACATTTTCACATTATCTTGAGGTATAATTAAGAGCAGATATGCAACAAAGTTTTCTGGATGAGGGAATTGTATTGGACTTCATGAGTCCACTAGGTTTATATTGATTCAATCCAATTCACTCCAGAACTGCAGTGCTTTCAGTAGAGAAGATAGTTTTATAAACATCTGAATGCTTTCCATTTCCACTGGCTCATGGAACCAGCCAGCCCCAATCCTATCTTGTCATAAAAGTTGGATGACTCTCCCATTCTCTGCCTTATGGTTAGGACCAAAAATTAGAAAGTGGGTGCATACAGAGAAGCAGAGGGAAAGTAATCTAATCATTGTGAATACAGTTAGCACTCCCTGAACAACCACAATTGGGCCAATAACTCTGTCAATAAGTGTCACAGTCATTAGGGGACTGTGACATCACAGGACTTTGACTTGCAATGTTACTGCCAGCTTCTCCATTGACTCTGCTTGTCAGAAGCCAGCTGTGAAGTGCACAAGGCAATGATTGTGGGATGCTGTAATGGTCTTACATGCCAGCTGTTCATCTGGTGACTGCAGGGATGCTGCAATGGTTGTAAGTGTGAGGACGAGTCACAGAGTCATTTTTTCAGTGCTGTAACTTTGAATGGTCACTAAACAGGGCAGTCATTAAGCGAGGAAATCACACATGAATTCCAACATTTGCTGAACAGAGGAAGGAAAGGAGAGGTTTAAGATAGTTCTTTCCTATATTTTCTTCCCATTTGAAAAAGAATTGAAATCATTGCATTGAACAGAGAGCTAGAGAGTTTTCAGGTAGATTCTACTTTCCAGGAGTATTTGCACAAGTAACTTCACAAGTAAGGATTATTTTACCCTTAACTATTTCTACTGGGTTAATTTTGAAAGTTTGTGTTTGCGCACAATATATTCATGTGATTGAATCTGTTCAACAGGCTAAGCTTAAATATGGTTTGGTTAGTTTCTGACTGACTGTGAATAGAATCTCTGATTTACTCCATAGCATTTTTCATACCTACTTTCTCTTTGTGCTATTTACTAACCAAAAACTCAAAGGAAACTAATCCATTTGCAGACCTAGGCTACATAAAATGTATAGTTCTTTCACTTCCATGTTTCTTCACTCCCTCCCCCCCCTTTTTTTACTTTCCATGTTCAGTGGAGCATGTGAAGTAGTACAATGATACTTAGCTGAGATTATGAATGCACAGTTCAATAATCTCATGACATATGCTGTGTTTATTTCTCTATTAGGTTGGGAGAAGAAGGAAAAAAGACATTTGAAGTGTCAATTTAAACTCTTTATCAGCTATACATGAGCCTGATGGTTGTCCTGGAAATGCCTACGTGTTTTGGATTTTAGTTTTTACCAGTGTGATTATTTCCATACTTTCAGCAGGAATGGGGGAGAATTTTACTTGGTTCTCATTTTAATATTTATCTACCCAATTTGCATCCTGCAAATTACAACATAAACCAGAATGCAGTGATAATTTGCTCTTCTACTTCTACAACTTCTGAAATGTAGATCTCTGATTTTTAAAACATATATAAAATATATAGTTTTAAAAAGACATGTAAAGTCATGCATAAGTTATACAAAATACCATACACTATAAAATATATGTATTTATTGCAGGGAGCTGCTTGTAGAACTATTTGTATTAGGAAAAGCATATAAATATTAGGAGGCCTGACAAATTGAAAATACAAATTGTGGTGCAGTTTTTTTCCTTTAAAAAAAAAATCAGAAACACTCAGAAGTGGAAAACCGACAATTTGTGCCTCACAGTGCAGAAAGTGAATAATCATTATAAAGATAAGATTTATAAAGATAGGATTTATAAAGACTTACATTTAGATTATTGGAACTATTCATAAATGTGAATTAAATTTGGAAGGTATTCAGGTAGTCCTCAACTTACAACCATTCATTTAGTGACCATTCAAAATTGCAACAGCACTGAAAAAAGTAAGTTATGAGTGAACCTTGCATTTAGCAGCATCCCCATGGTCACATGATCAAAAATTGGGCATTTGGCAACTGGCATGACCGGTATGTGTTTATTGCCATTTGCAACTCTCCTAGCCAGCTTCTGATTGTTGTAAGTTGAAGACTACCTATAGTACAATGTCTACTGGTAGATCTTAAGAAGAAATTGCTGGATTAAAGGCAATGTTGGTTACCCAAATAGTGTTCAGAACCCCAGAACCCTCAAAAGGACTGCTGTTTGCTGGTAACTTCCATTTCCCAGCTATATAGCACACTGCCTCTGGATTCTGGAAACAGTATGTAGTTATCGCAACAAATAGTCTTGCAAAGTTATTTAAGTTGGTGACCCGCTTTTCCTCTTTCAGTAGGATTGCACCTGATAGATGACTGCTAGAACATTTGCCCTATGGAATGAACCAACCGACAATGAAAAATAATGTCTTACTTTCACCCAGATGTTCTTGAAGACTGTCATCTGATTGATCCAAAATAATAAAGCCATTCTGGTTGCTTGAGTAGAATATATATTCAAATACCCACCATAAAAGTTCACTAGTTGCTAAACTAGTTTCTACTAAGTAAAACAAGATAGCTAGAGCTGCACATCACTGGCAGTCTGGTAGAGATTGTTATGAATTATTCAGGATGTAACAATGTTTGAATAAAAAACAAGCCATAGAAAATAAGAAAGAATGTTAAATGTTTGTCGTGGGCTATTTAGTTGGTTTTTGAAAAGGATTTGTATTTATCTACTTTTATTTATTTATCCAATTTATTGGCCACCTATCTTACTACAAGGTAACTCTGGGTGGCTTGCAATATTACTTGTTCCTGGAGATAGTGGAGCTATTGAAGAAGGGTTCATATATAGGTATTCTCAACTTGCAATGATTGAAGCATTATGCAATGTCTCATCTTTGTAAGAGCAAAGATAAAGATAAACAGACAAGCAAAAAATGCTGAAGATCAAAGGTCACCAAATACTTAAGTCGCTAAGTTATGAATATATTTAGAAACTAACGAGTACTGCATTAATGAAGGAACACTAAGTATGAAAGTAATGCTGTCACAGTTAGGTCCAAACATACATTTTCTCACCTGGGTTTATTTTCTCACCTGGATTGCAGCTGAGTCCATCATCTTGCAAAGTAAAGCTTGGGAAACATGAGCACTTGTAGGACCCACGAAAGTAAGACTAGCACTATTTTCTAAACCTGCCCTAATATAAGACCTACCGAAAATAAGACCTAGTGTAAATCTCCATC
Source organism: Naja naja (assembly GCA_009733165.1). Classification (NCBI taxonomy): domain Eukaryota; kingdom Metazoa; phylum Chordata; class Lepidosauria; order Squamata; family Elapidae; genus Naja; species Naja naja. The sequence continues at coordinate 73,145,676 of CM019149.1, forward strand.
CAGGAAGACTTTTAAGCAACCGTGAAACACCCCCTACAACTCACACCCACTATTTCATAAATATATAAGACCTACCCTGAAAATCTAGTGTGTTTTTGGGGCAAAAAAATATAAGACAGTGTCTTATTTTCGGGGAAACACGGTAGGCAAAGGTACAGGATAAGATATAGAGATTGACCCTTGAATTAAGATTTGGAACAGGTCAGAGGTTTGGTGCACGGAGAACAACTTTATCTATCCGTCATCTATCTGTCCATCTAGCTAGATAGCTATCAAATCTCTACACCACACACCGTGGTTTACAAATAAAGATTATTCAGATAACATAAAACAGAAGTCAGTTTGTGAAAAAAATAAGGTTCATATTCAATGAATGATATAACATATTACAATGATCACTTGCAATTGAGGCAAAACAGAAAAAATACATACATGTATGTATGTATGTATGTATGTATGTATGTATGTTTGTTTGCTTATTTGCTTGTTTGTTTGTTTGTTTGTTTGTTTTTAATGGTAAACATCTTTTTTTCAAGTTCAGGTTAACCGTTACAAGCTTGCAAGCTCTGGGGCAAGCTCAAAACATGCCGAAACATTAACACATGGGATATATTAGCTCTTCTCTTTTCATTGCTATGAGTTGGAGAGGGAAGGGAAACTAAAGGGTAAGCATTATTGATGTAGTAAACCAGCAGGAGGAAGAACTCAGACAGGAGGGTTGAACTTTAAAATGCCCATTGATTAAAAGCAATTGCTTCAGCTCTAAGTACACAGTTCATCTGGTCAGCAAATACAGAGGGCAAATGGAAAAAGGGAAATTGATTTTCCTCTGGTCATACACAACAGGCAGTGGCCCATATAAATTTCACCATCTTCTGATTGAGCTGATTGTACTCTCGCTTTTCAGACTTAAAACAAGTGAGTTTATAAATGATAAGAACTCACAGCTGTTTTGTGTTTGTGTTCCTATATATGAGTACATACGTATGTATGGGTTTCATGGAAGGTTCACAATTTTTTCCAGACTGTGGGTGGCTGCATTTGTCCTATGACTGATATACCGGGGACTATACTCAATTTTATTTATCAAAAATATAACAATTACTCTCTATCGCATATTTAATAATTTTACATTTCTGTCACATTAAGAATCAGACTGTTGTGATCCTTCTAAGAGGAGTCCAAAAGTTTTCAAAGATTACAAACATCAGGTGTCTCTGACATAAAAAGCTGATGCTTTCTTTTAAAGCTTTTATATCACACTACCCTGACTGATCTAATCTAGGTGTGTTGTAATACAACTCCTATCTTCCTTGGTCAGGAAGGTAATTAGTTAAGATGACATGAGCTAAGACAGAACTGCTGGTGGAAATAGCAAAAGCAGATAAAGTTCAGATTTTTTTAAAAATGCTCAAAACATGAAGAATATGAAATAGAGGGACCCACCCCTAAAAACCCAAGGTTAATCCAGCACTGTGCCTTCTGCTCAAAAGTCATTCTTATGACTTCATGTCAAAAGCTACCTGGCTTATTATTAGAAACAGAAAAATGCTCTTTTAAAAAATTGAGTAACATGACAATTTACTAATTTTTCTAGACCACCATTTACCCAAAAGAATACACAAGGGAGTGTTTTTGCCTAGGATAAGGGTTAGGGTTAGGTCAGTCACTCCCAAAGCATTGAATAAATCAAAGCAATATTAACAAGCAATAAGCAACAGAATAAAAATAATTCTTGCATTTCTGATATAAGGAGAAGGCATCCCAGGGCAAATACAACACAGCTAACAAAAAGGTCCTGTTTTTCATCACTTCTAATCCAGGCAAGTTCCATTTGCTGGTGAACCAGCAGAAGGATTCTGAACTTATCCATGTAGGTATCTGGACTAAGTTTCAGATAACCAATTACAATATAGATCACAGTTCATACTTTCAGCCAATACTTTTAGTACCTTAGCTTTTAAAAATACATAATGGCTGCTGTTCGCGTGCAACTTTCAATTACCATGTTTTAATTTAATTTAATTTAATTCAGTTTAATTTAATTGGAGAGTGTTTGCAGATTTTTAATTAGGGAAAGATGAACCCTATCAGATTTCATTTGATGCAAACATCTAAGCCACTGAGAAGTCCAGTGGAAACTGAACAGCTAAATTTGCTCCTAATGGAATTCATGCTTGAATACTTTTACTGCTCTACTTTTTTGTTGTTGTGCTTTGGGTTTGTGGTGTTCCTTAAATTTCATAGTTATTTATATGAAAAAAAAATAGAAGGGTGGAGGGAAAAATGAACTTTTTGAGACTGGGATAAAAAATATTCAATATGTTTTAAAAGAAAGTTGAAGCAAGAGGAATCCAATGAAATCTCATTTCTTGGAGTTTGGATGCCTGTCTCTATTCAATGATATATAGCAAAAATCATCTTGGCTTAAAAATGACATTATAGCATAAACAGAAGTCATTTCTGCTCAGATTCCTATCCAGTTTCTATAGGAATCTACTTCTTAGCTGTATCTTTCCACTTCAGATAGCTCCCACAAAGATCTGGATGACTGCCACCAGAGGTTTCTGCTTAGATGGAATTCCTCTGGGCAGGTCATATGCTCTTCTGGATTATCCCTTAATTTGAGGGACAATGATATAGGAATCAAAATACTGCAATACAAAAAGAGAATGGGAAAGAGCTAGGGATGAAATTCTTTCCACCATGCTCCATATAAAAGCCAGCTTGGTGCAGTGGTTGAAGCACCGGGGTAGACACAAGGATTTCCATTCCACCTTAGACACAAAACCAGTTTGGGAGAGGGAAACAGGACTTTAAGCCAGTCACTTTTTCTCAGCCCTAGGAAGGAGACAATGGCAAACTACTTAAAAAAAATCTTGTCAAAAAAACTGCCAGGACTAATCCAGACAATTGCCAGGAGTCAATACTAGCTCAAATGCACCTTCAGTCAAAATACTCCATATTTAATACATGCAGATATTTTAGTGTTTCCTTTTAATTTTTGGTTTTCAGACAATGTGCAAATTCCTGTTTACAGTTAATCTACCAAGTCTGGTAGGCTCGACTACTGCAACGCTCTCTATTTGGGACTGCCTTGCATACCATCCGGAGATTGCAGCTGGTGCAGAATGCTGGTGGTGATGGGAGTTACCCGGTTCTCCCATACACCCCCTCCTGCACGGCCTTCATTGGTTACCGGTTGCGCTCCCGGTGAGATTCAAGGTTTTGTATTAACATACAAAGTCCTTCATGACATGGGTCCTCAATACTTAAGGGAGCGTCTTCTTCAATATCAAATACGGTCGCCCTGTGCGAGCCCATAGGCAAGGACTCCTCGTCCGTCGGCGGGCCAATGCCGGCTGGCGGTTCCCGACGACGAGCCTTTTCTGTCGCCCCTGACCTTGGAACCAACTGCCTTTGGGGCTCCGCCTGGCCCCCGATCTCCGCACCTTTCGCCGTGAGTTAAAGACCTGGTTATTTGACCAACCCAGGCTGTGACCCCTTGGGGGAGGGATGGTTTTAGTTTTTATAATGTTTGAACTTATAATTTAATTTAATTGTTTTTTAAGTATTTATTGTTCCTGTTTTAGTTGTAAGCACCGAGTCTTCAGAGATGGGGCGGCATATAAGTTCAAATAATAAATAAATAAATAAATAAATAAAAGGAAAAACTTCAGCATAGCTGGTGTTTCTTTCAAAACTGCAATAACTCTACTTTTCTTTCATGTACCTTTGACTTTCCATAGCATCACCGACTTCCTTTTCTTGAATTTCATCACGTTCATGTAGCAGCTTATTTTGTTAATAGGTATATTTACCATGAAAATAACACCACACATTTAAAGTAACTTTATTTTAAACCTTCCAGAGTTTCTATAGAGTTTCTCATTCTTCTTAAAAATAAAATGCATAATTCTTTCTGCTATATTATTTCTGGAATAGATTTCCTTATATTACGTGACTGAGTCCTGTTTTATTTAAAACCTAATTAAGTTTCAAAAACAAAACTTCATTAATTATTGTCTAACTCTAGAAATATAATTTATGCAACATTAATGTAAAATAATTTAATTATGCCCATATAGCCTTTACAGGAAAAATGGGCATGTTCCAAGCTTCTGTTGTAACTATTGAAAAGACTACATCTATCATTTATCATAGTGGATGTAATTTGGCATAAAATAATGACATCTTTCCACTTATTAATCCCAGAAATAAAGCATTGGTGACTCAGATCCACGTATAAAGCAAATGTGTATTTTCCCCATGGATTAAGTAATTAAAAGATGCCAAATATTTATTCTTTATTTGTATGCATTTGTTGCTATGTCCAGTCAGGAAAGAAATTGGCTGCAGTTACTAGAAATAACAGGTCAGCTCTCAACTGAGGACAGCCTGAGAGGCTCTACATGGAAGGTTCTATTGACTTCATAAGAACTTCTATGGCTGTGTTGTAGTCATGTAACAAATATTACTGTACTGTAAAATGCCAGCCGCTGAGTCTAAAAGCCAGGTGGATCATGGATTATAGCATCCTCAAAGTGGGGAAAATAATTTGATATACCCAGCATGCCAATATGCTGCTATGGTTTTCTTCTTTAATAGGATCACCATCCATAAGTGATGGATGTTATGCAGAATTCCCCTTTCTTCTTTCAACTGTACCAAGGAAAGTATGTTTCTTAAATTTAGATTTATTTTATGATAAAAATGACACCTTAAAATATCATATTGTCCTGCACCATTAATTCCAAGTTAGTGACTACACTATAAAAATTATACTACCCATACCTGTCCTATGATAGGTTTTTCCCTATGTTCAGTATAGCAAGATGGATTTAAGTACTCTTTAAAATACTATTGTATCTGAGCATATTGGAGATATATTTTTATAGTATCTAGCTTTACAAACTAATTGAACATCTTTCTGTTTAACACGAAAAGTATATCATGCATGGCGATAAGATATGCTTTAACTTTAATACTCTTTTTGATTATGCAGGCACCTGCATAATTTTCTAATTAATAATGAAAAAGACCTAGGTGTATCTACTGTCTTCTTTGGAAGATTGTTTTTTTTTCAAGATGTGTTTTTGTTCTTTATGATTTTGTTATTATAAAATTCAAAGCTGCCATTTGCTAATGAATGTATGGAAAAAGAGAGATACAAACATCTTGCCTTTATGTAAGATTTGTTCCATTTGATGTATATATTCTAGGAAAGGAAAATCATGAAGAATCCAACCTCAGCAAACTGCCTAGGCTATATGGGAAGCATATGATATAGGATAACAACTGCATCATGAAACACATGGGATTATATATATTGCCCTGACTTTTGTGTTAAAAACTTGCCGGCCTCTCCATAAGTGTCTTTCAATAACCATTTAGAAGAAATAAAAATAGAATAAAATTTTTCACAAAGAAACATTGCTATAGAAGTTAAAAGTCATCTGTACTCTTGGATCTGATTTGCCAAAAAAACAGGTTGCTTTGGTGACAAATGCAGTATTTTGTGTACCTTCAGGTTTGACTATTTTTAATAGTGTGAAAAAAGAAAGAACTTTTCTGCATCTGCAGTAGAAGAATGGCAGTCAGGCTGAGCTGAGGTGATTTGAGGTGAGGCTCCTCATTGCCTCCTCTCTCAACATATGGGTGCCAATTTCAGCCTATTGGTTCGGTCCTCCACAATAGTCCTAATTTCTCATGTGGCCTGTTGGAAAAATTAATTGCCTTCCCCTATTGTAGACAATAATAACACTCTTACATTTTTCAGGTGTCACTGTTGACAGTGGTTCAGGCTGTCTCTTCAGTTCTGGAGAGATAAGATGGTCTTCTCCATCACAACAGGAAAGCATCACATGGTTGCAAGGATAGCCAAGATTTGGGTTCGACTCACAGGTTTGACCCTCTTTTTTTACTTGTTGGCCCAGCATGCAGCAGTCACAACATTGCTGAAAGAAAAAGATGCCATTAGCATACCAATTATGTTTGTGTAACTTAGTACTAGCAAAATGCTTTAAGCTGATTGAAATGCATGAATATCAAAAAGTGCTACTGTGTGGCCATATTATGAACACTTCTCTCACAAACTCATAGAGAATCCATAGGGATTTTCAATTAATTTATAAATTTATTTCTGAACCATCTTTCCAGCCAAAGAGAAGCCAGTGTGACACAGAATCTAACTGTCAGGATTCCAGCCATCGCTCTAATTAAATCATGATTCTGGAACCAAACTTCAAAAAACTTCAAAGGATTAATTAGAGGTGATATACTGGCACTGTCCTGTATGAAGCCAACTCTGGCATACGTAATTTACAGTCACCTGTGACCCTGTTTCCGCTGACCCCTGGGTGTCTCATAAACCAGATTCTCCAATTGAGCACATTCACAGGCTGGGTGTCACAGGCTGATAATCACCTATAAAGCCCTGTATGGCTTAGGGCTGGGGTATTTGCAGGACCATCTACTGCCAGCAACACCCTCTCAGTGTCCTGTGCGCTCCCACAAACAGGGCCTCCTTGGGGTGCCATCGGCCAGACAGTGTCATCTGGCAACCCCCAGGGGGACAGCCTTCTCTGTGGGTGCACCCAGCCTGTGGAATCAGCTGCCCTTAGAACTGTGGATGGTCCCTGATCTCCGATCCTTCCATCGCGACCTGAAGACATGGCTCTTTCTACAGGCCAACCTGGACTGAGGGGGTTTTTTTTATTGTTTTATCAGCAGTATTGGCCATTGGTGTTTTTAACTAGAATTGGGATTTCGACTTAATCATTTTTAAATTTTAAATTTTGTATTGTTTTCTTTTATTATTGTGAGCCACCCTGAGTCCTTCGGGAGATAGGGCGGCATATAAATCCAATAAATAAATAAATAAATAAATAAATTCACATTGCAAAATTCTGGTATTTTAGTTACAATCTTTTAAAGATAAGATTTGGAATGTACTTTCGCTTTCAACTGCTCTTCCAGATTTCCTTCCTCCCCCCCTTTTTTATGGCAACTACTAAAACAGGCATAGGAAAGTTTTATGAGTTGACACTAATATTATTTACAGAATCTAATACTATTTACATATTTGCAAACTGCCAAAATTAAGTACTTCAAAATCATAATTAAAAAAAACACTCAGAAGTCAGAAGAAATAATCCGTCTTATTTTTATAATTCACCTTATAATTCACCTAAAAAAGAAGAACTTAGTCCAGTCTTAGAAAGAAAGTTCCAGAACTGACCATAAATCAAACTTTATTTTGTGTTTTGACCAACCCAGCTTTTCTAGATGGAGGAACATAAAGAAGAGCCATAAAGCAGGTCTTAAGCCTGACATAGCAAATCTACAGTTCTCATAAAGCCCTCAAATTCATTTCTGAAGCTTCTGGATCCCTGACATTACAATGTTTAAATGTAGACATTATTACAGGTAGTCCCTGATTACTACCACAACTGGGGACAACATTTCCATTGCCAGGCAAGGCAGTTGTTAAGTGAGTTTTGCCCCATTGTATGATCCTTTTTTGCCACATTGTTAAATGAATCACTGCAGTTAAGTGAATCATGTGGTTGTTAAGCAAATCTAGCTTCCCCCATTGACTTTGTTTGTTGGAAGCCAGTTGGGAAGGTTACAAATGATGACCATCTGATCCTAGGATAGTGCAACTGTCATAAATACATGCCAGTTGCCAAGCATCTGAATTTTGATCACGTGGACCATGGAGATGCTACAATGGTCGCAAGTGTGAAAATAGGTCATAAGTCACTTTAGTGCCGTTGTAACTTCATAGGGTCACTAAATGAATGGTTGTTAGTTGAGGACTACTTGTATATTATTATTATTATATAAATAACAACATGAAGTGACAGCTGTCAGTTCTTTAGTGCAATTGGCCTTCGTATGCACCAAGTTTGCCCCAAAAATCTAGTAGATGATAATGTATCGAGGTAAAATATGCGTGGATCCCAGCATTGCGGTCTTTTGCAATTGACAGAAGGAAACTTTGTCAATTGCAGATTGTTTAAGTGTTGTCCAAGAATTTTTCATCCAGTGTGCAAATGCGGTCACCATAGGCAGTTTACATCATAATCTTTTCACTTTGATTTTCAGATCTTTGGGACTTTCTCCAATTCTTTGTCTTCTATACCACTATACTTCTATACTACTATCCCCTAGCATTGCCACATCAATTATCCACACATTCTTCTTTTCAACCACATTTAAATCTCATTTGTTATGAGCCAAGACTTTATCAGGTTATATTGTATTACAGCCTGCACATTTTTAACCACTTTTTCAACTCCATGTTCCTACCAATTTTCATTACATTTTACAGATGTTCCAGTGAATCATTTTGGCAACTGGGTTATGTCATTGTTTATAATTAGCTTGTACAATCTTCTTGCAATGAGCTGAATATATGATTTATTGCATCTTCTGTTTCTTTACATAATCTGCACTTTGAATCATTTGATGATTTTTTTTAATCTGGCCTTGACTGAATTGGTTCAATAGCTTGCTCGCGAGCAGCCAAAATCAAGCCTCCAGTTTCTTTTTGTAATGCTCCAGTTATAAGTCATTGCCAGGTTTTATCTTTATCAACTTTCCCTTTCTTTTGTAGAAAATGACCGGGTAATTCTTTTCCTTGCCAGTATTCTGTTCTTGGTTTATGACAGGGGCATCAAACTCAAGGCCAGCAGGCCAGATTCGGCCTATGGGGTGCTTAAATCTGGCCCACAATATTGGAAATATCAAAAGACCACACGGTGGTGCCTCTGACGACCAAAAACGGGCCATGCAGAGGTCCCTGGAGGCCCCCAGGAGGCCCATTTTTGGCCTCCCTGGTCTCCAGAAGCACTCTGCTGGCCAAAAATGGCAATTTTTGGCCGGAAAAGTGCTTCTGAAGGCCAGGGAGTACGGTGGAAAGAAGAGAAGGGAAAAAGCACACCTTGAGCCTTTGTCAAATGCCTACCATAGGCAACCTCCCCCCTGGCCACCGAGGTCAAACATAATCTCAATAAAATCGAGTTTGGCATCTCTGGTTTACAGCATTATTTCAGTATTCATATTTTGTTTCCCATGCATTCAGTAAATTCCAATTTTTAAACTGCATCAATGTTTGTTCTTAGCTGTCTTTTACATAATCAGCCAATGCATTCTTTTCTTCAACAGTTAGTTTCACTTGAAGTAAACCTCTGTCTACATTTCTACAGGGCAAGTGTAACCCAGCAATATCACTATGGGGGTATACTACATAGTGAACAGTTATCAGTTTTTCAGTATAAACTATCCAGTTCAGCTTCTGTCCATTAATAATTCCAAGAGTGTATCATATTAAGGGCATGGGCAAGTTACTGATGGCTCTGATGGTATTCCCACCAGCCATTTTTGTCTTAAACAATGTTTTCAATCTTTGGATGTATTCTTTGTTCATAGCTTTTCCATGTTTGATCTTATCCAGCTAAATGCCTAATTATGTGTAGGCTTCATCCAGATGGTTCCTAATGGAATGGTCACTTGGCATTTAAAATTTATTATTTTATCCCAATTTATTGCTAGTATAGCATTTTTTTCTAGACCAAATTCCAGTGCTAAAAATTGATACAGTGTTTGTCAATGGCTGGATTTCAATTTCTGATTATCCACAGAGGTTCAGATCACCCATATAATTTTTTTGACATTTTATTAGTATTTTTTTGCAGTTTGACAGCTCTAAAGAAGCTGCACTGAGCCTCTGGTGGGCTTTATTATACCGAATCTGGTTAAAACATATTGTTCAAACAGCTGTCCTCAAAACTCCTGCCACTCATGGTCATATTTTATATGAAGGGAAACAATTTTTCAAATTCCCTACCTTAGTTGATTCTTGGTTTCATTTTGTCCATATCAGAAAATCATATTCAAATCATATTTCATATTTAAAAACTTTTTTAAAAAAACCACATAGATAATCTATCATGTCATGTGCAAAATTAATACAATTGTAGTTAGACATAATGGGAATTGAGCCTCATGGCTTGTATCAAGGATTCATATGCTATTTCTTCTTCAATGGCTTGTATAGATCTAGGATTTTTCTTTCTCAAGCAACAACATGATTGCTTTATATTTCCCAAGCCATCAGAGATCATCCACAAATTCAATCAATTGCCTTGGAGCTCTATTCAAGCATGAACCCTGACAGCAATAAGGCCAGCAATCTTTTCCACAAGCTTTTCCAAAATGCAAGGTTGGAGGTGGATGAATATTGTCAGGTAAAGCCTGTCCCAGTAATGGCATCTTGAGAAGAATCCACTGATTTCTTAAGAGCAGGCTGAACCCCCTCCCTCTTCTTACCCCACCTGAACCCTGCTGCTTGTTATTTCCAGGAAAAATCTCATTATCCAGGAGGACATGGATCTAACACACAGGATTCAGCAATCTAAGGGCCCTGTTTACTTTCTCTAGTATAATCAAATCAAATTCCATCAGATAGCCAGACAAGACTGATCTCCATCATCTCCACAGGACCAGCATGAGCCATCTAAAACAGGGGTCTTCAACCTTGGCAACTTAAAGACTTGTGGACTTAAACTCCCAGAATTCCTGGAGTTGAATTCTGGGAGTTGTTGAATGACTTCTGGAAGTTGAAGTATACAAGTCTTAATGTTGTCAAGGTTGGAGACCCCTGATCTAAAAGATGTTTAGTGAAATACTTATGACAAACCTGCAAGGAATCCAGAATCATCCAAACCAGAGCCACAAGGCAACTATCAGTAAATACTGTAAACAATGATGAAGAAATAATCAGATTTCACTGTCCTTATTGCCACAAGGTATTCCTTAATACAGGTTCTTACTTGCACTCAAGTCAGACTCAAACTTTGTCAAATATTGTGTGAGAAACAGCCAAAGGAAATAAACAAATAAACCAACAACAGCAATATTATGTTAACTGCTGTTTCTTTTCTTTATGCTTTGCTTTGTTTCTGTTTTACCATATTAACCTTGACATACCATATCTCAAAGGGAAATTATTTCATCATTTTGATAGGTTTTTTCCCTTGGAGGAATTTTTAATATTTATACGTTAGATGCTTTAGAAAATTGGTTCCCAAACCTTCTTTGTGCTGACTATTATATTATCACAGGCAATTTTGAGTGCTATCATATAAAATAAGGATTAGCAAAAAAGTGCCTATGAGGTCTTAAAATTTATTTATCAAATTTAGATAGATACAGTTACCTCCCCTATATGGCATCCGTAAGACCCTAATATTAAATAAGAATAATTATTTTTCAATTATTACATGATCTGTGAGATTTTTGGTGTGTCATTTTTGAGCAAGAATACCTAACGTTTATTTAATGGAAAGTCTCCCAAGATTTTCCTATTTTATGATTATTCTGGCATTAAACACTAGACAATATACATATATTGGGAGGAATTGACGTTTGTGAATAAAAATGGCAAGAGATGATAGAAAGATGATAGGTAGATAATGAACCTAAGCAAATCTTTGCCAATCAGACTTCTTCCTGATACAGTAGGACCTCCAGTCACGACTGTAATCCATTCCATGACTTCGGTTGCAGCCCAATTTGGTCATGATGGGAAGCAAGACTGACTGTGCATGCATGCACAAAAAATGGTGCAGAAGGAGAAATTGGCGCAGAAGGGGAAATCACTGTGGCTGTGTTTGATCGCCACCCAAGTATTTGTTTGCAACCAGATGCAAAAATTTTGTGAAATTGTTGGTCATCACCTGATTTGGTCATAGTCAGAAGCATTCCTGACCAGAGGTTCTACTGTAAATTGGACTTCTAGAATATCTTTAATCCAGCCAGTATGTAATAGGAAAAAATGAAATAAGACTATTCCTCCTCACTTTTTTGGACTGTTCCAGTAAAGCGGATGATGAAAGTTTTTGTTTTGTTTGTGTTTTTGAGAGTAATATAGAAACCTTCAGAAGAGGCAGAAGTTCTGTAGCAAAAGGTCACTGTTTATATGGCAATCAAACCTATTGCTTGAGGGAAAGAAATCCCAGAGCCTAAACAAACCATTGAAAATGAAATAAGTAATCACATATGATCCCTGGTATAAAACATGAAATGAATTTTACATTATATCTTTTATGACATCTCACTAATTTGACCACTGACATAGGGAAAAAATAAAGAATCTGAAGATTCAAGTAGAATATATCATTGATTTTTAAAGAGGTACATCTCAGCAGCCTCAAGTTGATGTTATCTGGGTGCCTAAGCTAACAGGGTTGGTTAATACTTGGACAGAAGATCACAACATAATATTGGGCTTTAGGCTAGACTGGGAAGTCAAAGCCATTTCAGAATAAGGCACTAGCAAATGGTTTCCATCAGTGGTGGGAGTCAAATTTTTTTTACTACCGGTTCTGTGGACATGGTTTGGTGGGTGTGGCAGGGGAAAGATACTGTAAAATCTCCAGTCAGAGGTGGTATTTGCCAGTTCTCTGAACTATTCAAAATTTCTGCTACCAGTTCTCCAGAACTGGTCAGAACCTGCTAAATATCACCTCTGGTTTCCATTCTGCAGCCAATAAAATTGTTCAGAGATACCTGAACTATTCTGTTCATGTTCAATCTGTGAGTTTCCCTAGCTAAACCTTTCTGGTGGTCTGATCATCCACAGCTGCATCTGTCCTTGAGGTCATCCATAGTTACTTTATTGTTAGTGTAATAATTTGCAACTTGCTCTAATAGACCTGTTATTCTTACTGAGAAAGTTAATGTATCTCAGCAGGTAATTATATTTACCCCAAGACACTCAATTTATGATTCTATTCGTAAATTGTTAAATCAAGCTACAGCAAACAGGAGGACTGCATGAAATCTCCAAAGCTGCTTAACTCATTCTTTGCATCAGTATTCAAGCAAAAACAAAATGTAGCTCAACCCACCAAAAACATACCTGTAATAGATAGATCAGAAATAAAAGTTAAAATAAGCAAAAAATAGTAAGAGAATACCTGTCTGATCTTGATGAACACAAATCACCGGAGCCTGATGGATTACATCCCAGAGTTTTAAAGGAGATGGCAGAGGTCATCTCAGAACCACTGCACCATATCTTTCAAAAATCCTGGAACACTGGGGAACTACCAGAGGACTGGAAAAGAGCTGAAGTAGTTCCCATCTTCAAAAAAGGAAAAAAAACAGACCCAGGAAACTATAGACCAATCAGCCTAACCAGAAATACCCAGAAAGATACTGGAAAAAAATAATAAAAAATAGATCTGCCAAGTAAAGTAATGACTAACAGTTAGCATGGGTTTGTTAAAAACAGATCATGCCAAACTAATCTTATTTCATTCTTCAACATAGTGACTAAATTTGTAGACCAGCAAAATACTGTGCACATAATATACTTAGATTTCAGCAAGGCATTCGACAAAGTAGACCACAACCTACTTTTTGGTAAGCTAGAAAAAAGTGGGATAGATAGCACCATCACCGAAAGATTCACAACTGGCTGATAAACCATACTCAACGAGTAGTCCTTAATGGGTCTAAGTCTACATGGAAGGAAGTAAGCAGTGGGGTGCCGCAAGGTTCCATCTTAGGCCCAGTATTCTTCAATATCTTCATTAATACATAGATGAGGGAATAGAAGGGGAACTTACCAAATTTGCAGATGACACTAAGCTGGCAGGAATAGCTAACACCCAAGAAGATAGGCTCAAGATCCAGATGGATCTTGACAGACTAGAACACTGGGTCATATTTAACAAAATGAAATTCAATGTAGAGAAAAGTAAAGTCCTACACTTAGGCAAGAAAAACCAAAAGTACAAATATAGACTGGGTGAAACCAGACTTAACAGCAGTAACTGAGAGAGGGATCTTGGATTCTCAGTGGACAACCAGCTAAATATGAGCCAGCAGAGTGCAGCAGTCAAAAAAGCCAATGCAATCTTAAATTGCATTAACAGAGGGATACTGTTAAGTTTGCATGAAGAGTCAGACGCGGAGTGCTTCAGAGAAGAGTTTATTAGTGACGACAGCTCATAACAGACCCGATTTGGCTGGGCTGTGGCTGCTACTTATAGCCAGCAGCCGCAGTAGCCAGCCAATCAGAGTGCAGGGTTTTCCCGCACTTTTTCAACCAATCATTTCTGACATTTTACAAGAACAGTTCAAACTAAACCAATGACATTCAAACCAGCATACATAACACCCCTCCCCACTAGGTTCAGTCCATACTCAAACCCCAACCTATCTAATGTATTCTTTTAAATAGGTGGGGCTCTTACGTGTACGTTGAGACCTTCGTGGTTCAGAAGTTTTAATGTTCTCACCCAGTGAGAGAGGAAATGTGTCTGCTGACATTTCCCTACTCGGGCTTCAGTGAAAGAAGACCCTTTTTGATTGTTAGAATCTGGTCTCTCCTCCCAACCCACCTCCAACCCAATGTCAGCACCCAAGTCAGGTAGTGATGTGCAATCTTCCACTTGTAAGGATGGATTTTGGCATTGTGACAGGTTTTGGGATGGTTCCTGTTGTAATGGCTCATTACACATGGGGTTGATTCTTGCTTGCTGATTATCCTCATGCTCCTCCCCCTCCCCCCTAGAAAAAGCATTAGGTATGGGAACTAGAGAGGAACAATTGCGATGTTCCTGAGGTAATCTGGATCTAAGCTGATCAATGTGCCTGCTCCAGAGGACTCCATCCTCTGTTTGTACCCTGTAAGAACGAGGGCCTGTGATTTGAGTTATTTCAGCAGGAATCTATGAAGGGTCACCCATAAGGTTCTTAGCATAAACAGAATCACCCACACTGACGTGCGAACTTTGCTAGTGGAATCTAGTGGTGCGTTGGGTGCGTAAGTGGGATGAAGCGGTCAGGGAAGACCTAAGTTTCCTACCCATCAACAACTCTGCTGGGGATAAGTTAGTTGATGGGTTAGGAGTGATGTGCTGAACACTAAGAAGTTTTCACTTTTCAGTGATGTCCCCAGGACCCAATTGCTGAAGCTTTTCTTGGTAAAACGTACCATTCGTTCATCCGCGTTAGCGAAGGGTGCCCAGGGGCAGTCAGGGCATGTCTGATACCCTGTTGTGCTAGATAGGATTCAAACAGGTTGGATGTAAATGAGGGCCATTGTCAGAGACAAGAACATCAGGAACCCGTGGGTTACAAAAGCTTTTAAGCTGCTTGATGACAGCATCAGTTGTGGTGGATGCTATGGGGATGACCTCTAGCCATTTGGAATATGCATCTACTATAATAAGAAAAGTGTGCCCTCTGGTAGGGCCAGCAAAATCACGTGAATCTAGACCATGGGCCCCTAGGACATTCCCATTCCTGTGTGGGGGCGAGTTAGTTGATGCAGGTTAGGACCTGTGTTGTGCTGACAAGATGCAACTTTCCCAGTCCCCCACCCAATTGCTGAACTGGCCATTACCTCAGGTTCAAAGTCCTCAGTGTGAAACAGAAGTGGGCAGTGACTCAATGCATCAGCGTGGCTAATGTCTTTGCCAGGCTTGTGGATGAGCTTGTATGAATAAACAGTAAGAAATTCAGTCCACCTCAGCATTCTTGGTGACAGGATAGTGGGTGTAGGTTTGTCTCCTGCCACAATGCCTAACAAAGGTTTGTGATCTGTGACAATGGTAAATGTTCTCCCATATAGATACTCATGGAATTTCTTGACAGCTGTAACAATTGCCAAGGCTTCCTTGTCCAGTTGGCTGTAATTTCTCTCTGCTTTGGTCAAGGTGCGAGAGTAAAATGCAATAGGGGCTTCCCTCCCACTGGGAAGCAAGTGGCTCAAACCCCCACCACCACCCCAAAAGGGGATGCATCACAAGTCAGTACAACAGGCAAATTCTCAGAGAACTGTATCAGTACAGCATCAGATGTGATTAGTCTTTTAATATTGTTAAATGCTGATTGTTCCTTCCTGCCCCAGACCCAAGCAGATTTTTTGTCCAGTAATCTGTGTAATGGTTCTGCAATGGTTGCCTTCTGAGGTAGGAACATGTGATAAAAATTAATAAGTCCAAGGAAGGCTTGCAAATCTGTTTTACATTTTGGTCTAGGGGCACTACCTTGGCATCTGTTGGAGCATGCTTGTCCATATAGCCCAAGAACTCAACCTGTCAGTTCTAAGAGTGCATTTTTTTCCATTTAACGCTTCTTGAATCGGTAAGATTCTCTGAGTGCTCTTGTTTGAGTGGCATTTTCAGCAGAGTCACATCATCAAAGTCAACCCTGCAGTCCTTGAGCATCCTTTCATAAGGCTTTAGATTGGTGCATTATCCAAAGCACTGAAGGACCTCTATGAGTCACAATGGTTGGGCTCTGCAGTGGCATCATCAACTGTTAGTTGTTGATATGCCTGGGGCAGATCCAATTTGGCAAATGATGTACCACTGCCAAGTGAATGGAAATGCACCCTGGAACTGTTGTTGTAGTGCATGGTTCAATGTCCCTTATAGTCTACACAGATTCTTACTGACCCATCAGTCTTGACTGGTGTGACTATGGGTGTCTCCCACCTGGAGTGGTCAGTGGGCTCCAAAACTCCTTGAGCTATTAGTTTATCTAATTGTGCATCAATTTTTTTCTTTAATGCAAATGGGACCCTTCTGGGCTTTAAACAAATTGGAGGCACCTTGGGATCTAGGTTGAAAGTGATAGGGGTCCCCATATACTTGCCCAATCCATCGCTGAAGACCTCTGGAAACTCAGACTTCAAGGCCTCCTCCCATTTAGTGTTGCTCACATGATTGATGCCAGCCACCTCGATGCCTAGTGGATTGAACCACTCAAGTCCCAGCAAGCTTGGGTGATCCTTGTCCACGATGGTCAGGGGCAAACGTTTGGTGTGGCCTTTGAACTTCATGTTGAATTCTCTTGTTCCAATTACTGGAATCTTGTTCCCTTGGTAGTCTTTAAGAGTCAGTGCTTGCTTCTGGAAATGCTTCTTCTGAATGTTTGGGAGTAGTCTGTGAATAGTGTCCCATGACACCAGAGATAAATAGGAGCCTGAGTCCACTTCCATTTGGCAAGGCCTTCCTTCAATTAGTACCTTCACGTGTACTTTTCTGCTTCTTAAGTGTGAAGAATGACCAATGGTGACTGTTTGATGAGTTTCATTCTTCCCATTTGCTTCTGTGTTGCCCCCCATTTTCTCACTGAAGTTGTTAGGCTTGAATTCTTTGTCAGGAAATTTTTTCTGTGGGGTGGAGTTCTGGATGATTTGCAGACTCTTGCTAGGTGACCTCTTTTTTCACAATGGAGGCAGATGGTATCAAAAAACTTGCATTCAGTGCAGGGGTGCCCCCCCCCAACCTCTGCAATAAAAGTCTTGCCTCTTTCTTCCCAGGTCTTTCTTTTTCCTCTCCATTCTGAGTCTATAAATTCCTTCCTCCACCTCACTACAGTCTGACTCAGAATCTATTTGCTCGCAATGAGTTGTTGTGGACTCTTCCACATCAGGATGGCTTGAGGCCTTGTTAATTTTCTTCATGGCTGCTGCTGAGGACTTGGTGGCTTCTGCTGAAGAGGCCTCTTCTATTGCTTCCTTCAGCGTGATCTTAGGTCTCATTAATAACTTGCTCTGTAATACCTTGTCTTTAAGGCCTAGAACAAATCGATCACGCATGGCCTCTTCCAAGTTGTTAAATTCACATGCACCCCCAATGTCCCTTAAACTTGCCACAAAGTCATTTACGTTTTCGCTTTCCCCTTGATCGCGACGGTAAAACTCATGTCTCTTAATGAGGCGCGATACTTGTGGCGCGTAATGGGCTCTTAACAGCTTTTCTAAGTCGGGCCATTCCATTACCTTCACGTCTGCAGCTCCCGCCAATGCCTTTGCCATCTTGAAAACTGCCGGACTGCAGTGCGTAAGAAAGACCGCCCTCTTCCACTTCTCGGAAATGTTGGCGAGATCGTTTCCCTCCAAATACATTTGGAAACGATCCGCATACGAGTCCCAGTCTTCTGCCGTCGGATCGAATGGGGCTGGGGGGGTGTTCAGCGCAGCCATCTCTCTCAGCTTGTTTTCCGCATCGTCTTCTCTTCAGGAAGGATCCCACCTTCGTTGCCAGTGTTAAGTTTGCATGAAGAGTCAGACGCGGAGTGCTTCAGTGAAGAGTTTATTAGTGACGACAGCTCATAAGGACCCGATTGCTGGGCTGCGGCTGCTACTTATAGCCAGCAGCCGCAGTAGCCAGCCAATCAGAGTGCAGGGTTTTCCCGCACTTTTTAAACCAATCATTTCTGACATTTTACAAGAACAGTTCAAACTAAACCAATGACATTCAAACCTGCATACATAACAGATACAATCAAGATCAAGTGAGGTACTAATACCACTTTATAAAGCCTTAGGAAGACAACACCTAAAGTATTGCATCCAGTTTTGGTCACCACACTACAAAAAAGACGTTGAGACTCTAGAAAAAGTACAGAGAAGAGCAACCAGGACGATTAGGGGACCAGGGGAGACATGATAGCAGTGTTCCAATATTTGAGGGCTGCCACAGAGAGGAAGGGATCAAGCTATTTTCTGAAGCACCTATAGGCCAGACAGGTGGAAATAAGGAGAAACTTTCTGACAATGAGAACAATCAACCAATGGACCAGAAGTTGTGGCAGCATCATCACTTGAGACTTTCAAGAAGAGATTGGACTCCCATCTGTCAGAAATAGTGTAGGGTCTCCTGCTTGGTCAGAGGGTTAGACTACATGACCTACAAGGTTTCTTCCAACTCTGATTACCTGTTATCTGTTAAGTACAGCCATCACCACAAAGACTAATAGAAGCTATTTCCTAATCTATGATATAAAGATTGAGGTATTGAGGAGGGGGAAAGACATTTCTCAAAAAAATGCAAAAGAGCAAAAGTATACCAACTTATTCCAAAATCATGTTTCACGTGTTCAATACATAAAATCTTTAAAAGAAGATATTACATATACACCCCAGGCAAACTTAAAAGACCCATTTTAAAAAGCCATTTAACCTGAATTCTTCAGACATTCTTCTTCCAAACTGCTTCAGTCAGAATATATTTTTATTCCCATAGCTCCCTCCCCTAATGGCTTTACTGGTTACATGGTTAATGAGGGCATAATAAATATTTAAAACAGATTCTCAACCTTAAGCATATTTCACTGCATTCCTCATCATGTCTGCAACTGAATTAAGTTAAGAAACCACACACAACAGGTTTTAACTCTCCTCAATTTAATTCCAAGCTACACTTTAAAAAACCTAAATTCAGCATTGACCCAGAACCATTTGGCGTCCATCTTCTTATTAGGACATCCCTAAGAAACAATGTTTTGAAACCATGTAGTTTGTGCACAAAACATTACCACTCATGTAATATCTATTTCATGACTTTATTCTAGGGTTGGGTCAATCTGCCTGATCTTTTCAAAGATGACCTACAACTTCCAACTCTGATTACCTGTTATCTGTTAAGTACAGCCATCACCACAAAGACTAATAGAAGCTATTTCCTAATCTAGATATAAAGATGGAGAGGTATTGAGGAGGGGAAAGACATTTCTCAGCAAGTATACCAACTTATTCCAAAATCATGTTTCCGTGTTCAATACAAAAATCTTTAAAGAAGATATTACATATCAAAGACCCATTTTAAAAAGCCATTAACCTGAAAAATATTCTTCTTCCAAACTGCTTCAGTCAGTCTGTCCCATAGCTCCCTCCCTAATGGCTTTACTGGTTACATGGTTAATGAGGGCATAATAAATATTTAAAACAGATTCTCAACCTTAAGCATATTCACTGCATTCCTCATTGTCTGCAACTGAATTAAGTTAAGAAACCACACAACAGGTTTTAACTCTCCTCAATTTAATTCCAAGCTACACTTTAAAAAACCTAAATTCAGCATTGACCCAGAACCATTTGGCGTCTCATCTTCTTATTAGGTTTAAGAAACAATGTTTTGAAACCATGTAGTTTGTGCACAAAACATGACTTTGTTCTAGGGTTGGGTCAATCTGCCTGATCTTTTCAAAGAACCTGTCCTAAAAGTTTTGTTCAGTTGTCTTTTCCAAAAAATAGTGTCTGTTTGTTTGGGGAAAAATATTTTTAGCACCTATATCGTTTATATTCTTTTTTATAATGATTGTAATATGGTTGTTTTGTTTAGACGACCACTATAATAAACAATTAATGAAATATGTTACTGCCTAGAATTGCAAACCAACCAATTATACAGAAATTCCCTGAATATTTAAAAGTAGGTTTTCATGTTTTTATCTGGCAACAAAATACATACATCTTTTTGTCTTCTAGTTGAACTTGGCTAGAAAAAACTAAGCATTGTCAAACCTAGCTAGTGCTTGGATACCCAGGAAAAAAACAGAGTTCTAGATTACTGGGAATTCAAAAAGCATCACTCAAGACAGCAATAAACCATTTCCATACTGTGGCCAAGCTAACTCAATGGGCCTTTCCAAAGAGATGAACTCCAACTTATTGGTCTTCTTCTATTTTAGATATTATCTGTGCAATAGTGCCATTATCTCTACATGGAGGGTTTTGATTATACTGTTTTCACGGAAGTTCCATTCTATTGTACATCATTGTAAACCACAAATTATTCCATAAGGCTTTAGAATTTAGAAATTTAGTAAAAAAATTTACAAAATATTTGCAGGACTGTCCATTGTATTGTCCTTGAACACACATATTCTAACATGACATTAGGAGATTTCAGAGGTCCTTCTAGTACACCCTTAGAGAAGAAGTAAATCAGCAGAATAATTCTTTGTAGAATGGATTTTAAGTTCTTTTCATTTAGAATGAAAAACATACACACAATTCCATCCCCTGCATACATATGGAGCATATAGAAGACAAAAGAGACTATGCTAACCCAGAACATATGTTTTTGGCTAAAATTACACTACAGCTTATTATGTCCATCCATGAAACAGTATACTATGGTTTATTACAGTTGCCATGGGGAGCATTATCTAAATCCATTACATGCTGACTACAGAACAAAACAACTTCTAATACCAGAACAGGTACAAAACTACCTTAAATTATAGCAGAGAATCAAATTATTTATTCATTTAATGTTTTATATGTTATTCTTCCTCCAAACGTTCAGAGTGAATAGAGATTTTCTCCTCATACCATTTTAACTCAACAATTATGAAAGCAAGATTAAATTTACAATCAATTTTAAGGATGAATGAGAATTTGTCTGACTGTCCATAACTGGCACACATTCCTATACACAATAAATACCTTGCTGAAGGTGGAGCAGAAGGAATCACATTTCTAGATGAAGTTTCTTTGCTGAGTTTTGTCTGTATGTAGTATAGGTGTGCCATGTAGAACTAAAGTTTTTTATAAGGGCCTTGGTGGTGCAGACTGCTAAATGCCTAGCACTTAAGTTCCAGCTGCCTGCAATTATTGTAGGCTCGAATCCCACCAGGCTCAAGGTTGACTCAGCCTTCCACCCTCTCGGGGTAGGTAAACTGAGGACCCAAGATTGTTGGGGCAATAAGCTGACTTTGTAAAAATGCCATTTAGTAATAAGCAGGCATACACAATGGAATGAAGGCTATTGCTGAGCGCATTGGGTTGTATCCCAAAAATTGTAAGCCGCCCTGAGTCTTCGGAGAAGGGCGGCATATAAATCTAATTTAAAAATTTTATATATATATATATATATATATATGTAGGTCTTGGTGTATTCGGTCTTGTCCCGTGTAATTGAGAATACCTTGGCAGCGTTTCGAATCTCAATCTCAAATCTTCAGGCTTGTCTTCTCTTGGGATATATATATATATATATATATATATATATATATATATATATATATGAATTAAACTCTTGGCATTTCATTTTATTTTTCACTTACTGTTTTCTTCATAAGGAGTATTGATTTAATAGTGATATAAAATAAGATAGCAACAAGAATAAAACAGATCAATTTATAATTAAAAATTGATATTTTATACTAGTGGCCATATTTTGTTTCTGTTATTATTGAATCAGTATCATATATATGAAAAAACTAAATTCATTTTCTCAAAAAGGCAAATTGTTTCATTCATCTCCATCATAGGGCAAGTTATGATTTGGCTGCTACACAAAATACTAATTCAGCAATTAAAAGCAATTTTGAATATAATTGAAAATGTTGCTTTAAAAAATTACCAATTAGAAATATACTTGCATAGATTGAAAAGACGTTAACAGAATAAAAGAGTACATGAAACAAGAATAGATAGCATAAGGACAAAATGTATATAACTATATTTCTCTTCCCCAAATATGTTGGCACTTAACAATGTAAAACTGAATTTGTGCAGGAAAATGTAAAAACATATTCTTCAGTGGCGCAAGAGAGAAATCTGCAGGGATATCATTTCATAAAGTCAATTCACCAGTGCAAATGGGAATGAGGCAGCTAACAGGGTTAGGGCATCAGGTTGGAGATTAGCGAGCCCACATTTGGGACTTGAGTGTTGCTGTGTGGCAGGGTAAGGTCCTATCATTCATTCCAGCTTCTTGGCAAGGACATCAAAGGAGCCCCATGGGTCAAGATTCACTCAGACTTTTCTGTCCTATCTAGATTCTAAATTCCTGGGCAGTGGGATAGGCATCAGTGTATCTTGTGGTGACAATGCTGGAAAATCTCACTCACTGGCTTCATAGAGATGTTAAACAATAATAGACACAGGACTGACCTTGTAGGGGCCCTCTGATGTAAGGGCCACCAGGATAGCAATAGCACGTAGACTTATATACTGCTTCACAGACCTTTACAGCTCTCTCTAAGTGGTTTACAGAGTCAACATATTGCCCCAACAACATGTTACCAACTTCAGAAGGATGGAAGGCTGAGTTAACCTTGAGCCAATGAGAATCAAACTGCTGGCAGTCAGCAAAATGAGCCTGCAATACTGCATTCTAACCACTGTGCCACCAGAGAGGATGACCTCTCTTCCCCCACCACAACTGCTTGAGACTGTCCAGTGATGAGGAAATAGAACCATTGTAAAACAGTGCTTTCGGTCACAACTTGATAGGCTGTCCAATGAAATACTACAGCTGATAGTATCTGTTAAGTTTGCATAGAGAGGCAGACATGGAGTGCTTCAGCTCTTAAGTTTATTGTGACTTCAACTCAGAACGGACCCGACTGGCTTTGCTGCGGCTGCTATTTATAGCCGGCAGCCGCAGCTGACAGCCAATCAGAGTGCAGGGTTTTCCCGCATTTTTTAAACCAATCACCTCCAACACTTTACAAGAACAATTCAAAGTAAACCAATGATTTCAAACACTGCATACATAACAGTATCAAAAGCCATTGAGATATATAAAAGGACCTGGAGAGTCACACTATCCACATCTGAGATTCTCGGAAATTTGAAACAACTATGTCAGCAAAATGTGGTGCAAATTGATCTTAATTATTTTTAATAGAGAATTGGTCAACCAAAGCAAGGTTATTAGACAATGGCCCTATGACACTATAAGAGAGGAAAAATAAAAGTGATTCACTTCTCTCATCATCAAACATGAGTGTAAACTTATGTTTAATCAGTATATTTTCTCATCTTTCTCCACTAGCACTTTAGGTATCCTTTCTGGTACTTTATTTCCCAGAAGTTCTCGGTAAACCAAAGAGCCTATTAAAATAGGCTAGCAGAAAGAAGTTGCTTGGGGCAATCTTGTCTACCACTTGGCTTGTCTCTCATTGCCAGTAGCTCATTCAATCAGAACAGCCTACTAGATTGCTATGGAACTCCCCAAGTATCCTTTGGGAACCTGCTGGATCCCTCAGGTACCTAGGGGTAGGCCATCTGAATGGCACTTCTGTTGTGAAGGTTGAGGATAACAGACCTAGAAAGCAGTCAAAACCTGATCTGAACATTGCAAAGGGAAAATGGAAATCTCTCTCCATATCCAGATCTCACATCTCAGACACAAACATAAAAAAGACCACTTACATATGTTGGTATGCACATGGTTGCAGTTTATGAAGGTGAGGGCATCTTTTTTGAGACTATGAAAATGAAGTGCTTCTTTGAGGTACCTTGGTGCCACATAGGTACAAGACACTATCTGACAGATAGGCCAATGCTTGCATATTTAAGCATTTGGAATGGAATAATTAAGTTAGATTGCTCTGGGTCCCAGAGTATGTTTTCCTAACAACCACAGAAGGATAAATGCTAAGAAAAATAATAAAGTGCACTTCATATTGCGAAGTATTATTTAAGAGATAGATATAAATGCATTAGGCGAACAATAGAAACATTACTATTTAATCTTTCTTATTTTTCTTTATGTATTTTGAACTCCATCACCCCAATCTTCACATCCTTGATGTGGGTAGTAGAAACTTGCTTCGAGGGCAAAGATAGGAAGGCTACAATAAATCAATATACTAAAGGCTTCATATAATTATCCGATATTTGAGGTACTCCAAATACAAATGAAATAGAGTTCACTTTTCATTTCATGCTTAATATATATCTGTATCACAATGACTTCTACTCTATCATCACTCTATCATCATAGGCATCTACCCTAACCACAATAATCTTAAACAGGCAAAACAGGCACTGTGATCACAGCACAGCTCTGCTCTTTCAGCCTTGCATCAGGACATCACACTCACATGTGTCAAAGATTCTAAAGCCACAAAGCACATTTCATCCTTGGCCCCCATATGGATATCTTAGCTTTGTTATTTATTCATGTTTCAGAAAACATTAAATAATATTTTCAACAAATCATTCAGTAATTACATCTTGAATTGCCCCATGAATTGATTTGTATTTTTTTTCATTCTGATAAATGTATTTGCAAGATATTTGGATATTACCTAATGAGGCAGGGTTAATGCATATCTTAATAATTCTATACAAAATATACTTATGAGAATGAAATTACTAAATATCAGGATACTGAGGATAGATACTCAAAATATCCTACTTTGGACACATTATGCAAGTAGCTCTAGTTCTCCCAAAAAGGTTCTAACATTGAGAAAGGTGAAAGGAAGAAGAAAAGAGGATGACCAGCAACCAGGTGGATGGACTCAATAAAAGTGACAATGAGTATACCATTCCAAGGTATTAAGGACCAGGGACAGGTTTTGATGGGGGTGGGAATCTATATGGTCACTAAGAGTCAACACCAATTGTAATCATTCAAAATTATTCTGTGCTCAATATTAATTTTGCAATCTTTTAAATATGGTTAAGATCTGGAAGAAAAGGTTTCATACATAAGGAGTCACACCTTGAGTTGCAGAAATTAAGCTGTATTGAAGGTTTTGCCCAACACCACCTTCACAAAGAATATCATCAGATAAAATATTTTTAAAGTTTAAATCAGTTTAATTGCTCAGTTTATTTTTAAGCTAATATATATGTCTAAAACACATGTGGAACTCAACAATTTATCTATAATGTGATCGTTTTTTAAAAAAATCCTGTCATGCTGTTCACTATAATAGTGGAGACAGACTACTTAAGCAAACACTAATGAAATTCTTTATCAGCTAGATAAATTGTACATCTGGCCTAAGCTCTGAAATAGAGGCAAACAGCCAAACTGCTTAGCTAAGTAACTTTTAAAAATTATTTCCTCCCATGATGCTCTGCAATTGACTAAAATTCATGTTTTTTTAAAAGGTTTTAAATGGTCCAAGCGTAAGCTGGTTTGGATTAGCAAGGATGCCACAAAGATTCAGCAGAATATCTTGCCTTATAAAATGATCCTCCACAGGTATCGCTTTCATCTGATCCACATAAATCTCCTTCTCTGGCAGCAATCATGCCAGCAATGCAGCTATTCTCCTTTAAATACGAGACACAGCACTGCTTTTGAGCAATTCTGCAACAAATAAAAAAAAATATTGCTTTCACGACATAGGCTGCTACTGGCAAATACTCTTATACAGTGAAGATGGAAGGCATACAAGCAGTATCGGTTTAAAATATGTCATCTCAAATTTAAATGAATATTTATACCAAGTCATACAACTGGCCGTTTCTATTTATATCATTTTGCTTAACATAAACTACCTGGCAGGTAGTTAGGCTTCTCTGAATAAATAAAATGGAGCACAACCACAGAAACTTGTATCAAAATGGTGCAGGAAGGTGTTATATCTGAGTCAGTACAATCAAATTTGTGTCTTGCTTTAGGCATAAAAATGCCAGTGGTTAGCACTAACAATGGAGAAGAAATCAAACCTATACAAAACTGAGCTTTGAAGATATACCTCCTTATATCTCTTTAAGCTGTAACCCAAACATGTAGCATTTACATTTTATGATAAATTTCACATATACAAAAAAAAGCAGAAAAACAATACATTCAAGGACACCATTTTAGATGGTGTTTTCCCACACAGCTGCAAAATCCTCCATGTAAAAGAAGTGAGATAGCCTGGCAGATGTTTGTGAGGTTTGAAAATCATGGTCTGACTTGTTTAGGATTCTTGACAGAGGAATCAGTATAATGACAACAATCGATGCTGATATAATTCAAATTATTTGCAGTGTAAAGTGTCTTTTTGAAATTTCTAACAAAATTGGAAGATGAGCCAAAACATAAAGGATGACAAAAGGTGATCTTGCCTAGGACAACCAAATGTTTAGAGCCTGACTGCTAGCCATCCCGCTTGGCCACAACAATCTTGATCTTTAAGGTGAATTGAATTTTTCTGTCTCTGGAAATCTGAGCCAATTAGATAGTTCCCATATCCTGTCATTCTCCTCCCTGCATAGCAATTTCTATGCCAAAATCATCCTGGAATCTGTGTTTGTTCAGCAGCCCAAGACTGCCAAATGGCATCTTTATTCACGAATCATTTTGTTTCTTCTTCCCTTCAAAGCTCAACACGGCTAACTCCCTGCCAGATTCTTAACCCCTGAAACTGTTTGTGTGTCCCAAGCTCTTTTCCTACCTCACCTTATCACAAATAGTTTGTATGGTTGGCAGATCACATGACGGAATGGCAGATGGTATTTATTCTCTCCATTCTGTCACAGTACTGAATGCCATGTTTTTATCACAAGACACTTTCTTTTGCAAATATAAAGACTAGCTATGTTTTGTAAATTATATTATAGTGAGTTGTTTTGAAATTAATAGAATTTTTGGACCAGGCATCCAGCCTGACACTGGCATATGAAATGAAAATAAAGATCCATTAAAATACTACACCTTTTTTTTTTAACTAGGGGAGCATTTTAAATGTGAACTTCAACAATTTAATTTCCTATTGTGCTAGACTTTTTTTTCCTTCTTCACAGCTAGAATAATTAGATTTCTTTTTCTTTACTGGACTACCTCTACTGTTTTAGGTCAGGAGTTCTGTTTCTTCAAATGTCTTTAATAGTTCACTCACTATTAGAGATATATGAAAGAACTGAGCTTTTAATCTGCAAAGAGTCATATCATATGAATGTTGACAGAACATACAACAGGGAACTCCTTGGTACTCTCTGAGCTTGGTTGTTTGCTTGCAGTCATTTTGATACCAGACTTCTTCAGTGCCAGGGAATGGGACTTGCACTCTATTTATATATAGTAGCTTGTCCCATCAGTGTTGATGCCACTATGTTCAGTTATTTGGACTGAGCTTTGCATAAGGGCACCACATTGAGGGTGTACCAGCAAACTACAGAGAATCTGGGGGCACTTTCCTTATTTCCTTACTTATCATATTCCCACAGCAGCCTGTCCCACCATAAAGTGACTCTAGGCGGCTTAAAATAAAAATATTAAAACAAATATAATTAAAAGGCATTATAGTTGAGGTTTTGGATAAAAGAATTTTTAAAAATGAGTAGTCAACCACCTCTGGTGGAAAGAAGGACATCAGCAAATAGGGGAGCCCAGCTTGTCCCTGAGAAGACTTTTGGCAAGCAGGGTGGGCACAGGGAGCAGGAACTCTCTCCATTTCAGGGACACCTTTTTAAAATTTGCCCAAAAGAATCCTGGGCCTTCACAACAACCTTGACATGAAAGCTTAGTATTTTGTAAAGGGTAAGATGCAGATGGTTGCATTGGGGAAAAATATTATTCATGGATGTCTGACAAGGCACAATCCTCTTCCAGAGTTATGATAATAGATGTGAACAGATTTGAGAAATCTGAGTTTTTAGAATGGAGCATTTAAGTATATCCGCAACATTAAATCTAAATATTATTAGAAAATGTCTGAAAAGCTTCATAATAATAATCTAAGCAATATATCTGACAGTAGTGTCACCTAGTATCGACCTGACATAAAGAATATCAAGTTGATTATACTATAGTGTACAGGATATTTGTAAACTCAAATTTTTGTGCTTGGTTTAAAAAAAAAAAGCTTTTATTTTACCTACCTGCAAATATCACCACTTGTTCCACTTACTGGAATTTCCATACATTCATTGTTATCAATAGCCCATTGTTGTCCAGCAGCACAGCAAGTTTCAATTAAATCTTTTGTTGAATCTGAAAAATAGTTATATAGTTACATGATATATGTTTGGGACATCAGAGCAGATTGATAACACCTGTAACAAAATATGATTGTTTAGGGCAAGGGTCTCCAACCTTGGCAACTTTAAGACTTGTGGACTTCAACTCCCAGAGTTCCTCAGCCAGTTTCGCCAAGGTTGCCAATGTTGTAGACCCCTGGTTTAGGGTACCACTGTAAAAGATTCTGGCCACTCCTTTCTATTCCCTTTCCTCCATCCTAGATTTCCTGGATGTAATAATCCTTCTGTTAAATTATTAGTATGCTCAATCAACATTGGGCTTTTTTATACATATATGTTTGGATAAATACTTCCTACCTAGCCTCTATCATAGATATCATGGTAAAGAATATCAATGGAATAAACATCAGTAATTCTTCATAATGTATCTCTCCTAACAATGGGAGAACCTCTTAGAAAAAACCTCTTAGTTGATCTTAATACTTGGGTGAGTGGAACTCTCACAAATTTTTGAGGTTCTATATTAACACTT
This sequence comes from Naja naja, assembly GCA_009733165.1. Classification (NCBI taxonomy): domain Eukaryota; kingdom Metazoa; phylum Chordata; class Lepidosauria; order Squamata; family Elapidae; genus Naja; species Naja naja. The sequence goes on from CM019149.1 coordinate 73,174,691, forward strand.
TGAATTAAGACTGGAAGCTTGGACTTTTATTCCTTCCCCAAACTTAAAACGATTTTGGAATCTTTAAAAACTTGGGATTTTCAAGTCCACTGATACCATTCTCTTACGTGTGAACACAGTACCAGATAGTCATGAAAGCTTCTCAATAATTAGATTGAATCTGATTCTTGTTCCCTCTTGCTCCCCGAATGATAAATTCTAGAAATGTCTAGTGCAGATTCCAAATGATATATTTCAGCAGACTTTAAAAATCTTATTATAATTTAGGCTTCAAACATTACACAAGTTCCAGAGCACAAACCCTATTGAAAATGTCTTATTATTTATAATTGGACTTGTATGCTGCCCCCTCTCCGCGAGGACTCGGGGCGGGTCACAATTAAAACACAATCCCAATACAACTCAACAATAAATATTTTTTAAAAGATTAAATCTAACAAGCCCAATCACTAAAAACCATTAAAATAATTTAAAAACCCCAGGAGGTCAGTCCATCCCAGCCTGTTCAAACAACTAGGTCTTCAGATCGCGGTGGAAGGAGCGAAGATCAGGAGCCAAACGGAGCTCCAAAGGGAGTTGGTTCCACAAGGCAGGGGCTGCAACAGAATAGGCCCTTTCCCGAGGCACCGCCAGCCGACATTGTCTAGCCGACGGCACCCTGAGGAGTCCCCCTCTGTGCATGCGCACAGGGCGATCGGTGTTTGATATTGGTCTTATTTCTAAAATAGACACAGCATCACTCTCCTGTTCTAAAATGTTACCATCCACTCACAAGAAATGGGGATCAGCAAGCTTGAGAAAACAGCATTTCAAAAACAAATTTATATATGGAAATAGATTCCAAATGAATATAGTGAGAACTGTGTTCATTGACCTTGGTTGATTGCTGAACAAGGGAGAGAACAAAAATGCACAGAGTGGAGATGAAATATTATATCCTGGAAAAAGGATGATAGATGAAAGCCCTCCACTCATTCTGTATTTTGTTTCAGACTCCATTTAGATGTAGTACGTACTACACACAGTATGTAATAGCTAAGGTATTAGACTAAGACCGAAGAGAACCATTATAAGTTCATACTCAGGTACAGAAACTCACCAGATGCTTTTTGGGTTATAACTTACTCTTTCAGCCCAACTTGTCTCAGAGGATTGAGACAGTGGGGATAAAATTGGAGAAAGAAATACTATATGAAACTGCCTTGAAAAATAGGATGAAAATGAGAATTGAAACCTAATAAAACCTTTAACATTTTTAGTCAACACATTTTTACAGTACACATGCCATTCCCTGTCCTCTCTAAAACAAGGCTGCACATTTTTTCTCATAGTGCTTAGAAAAGCAGGGTTCTGACAACACACAAGTTATGCCACAGCAGACAGTATTGTCAATGGTAGCACAGGAAACATTTTAGATCCAAAACTTTCTAAAAGCAACCTTTTTGAAAGCTGACTTTTTCCCCCAAAAGAATCAGTCTATGTGATTGAAGAACAGTGATATTTCTTTCTCAAGAATGGTTTTAATTGCAAAATGGGCTAGAAAGTTTCACAAATTTTTTAAAGCATATTTGTGAAGCTTTCTAGGTCATTTTGCAAATAAAACCTAGTTAGATTAACCTCGTTTATCTAATGATATGAATCAAAATGTATTATACTGACCCAACGTTGTCCAGCTATTTAAGAATGATTTCTCTTTTTTAAAATCATTGTCCCAAAATATTACATAAGGCATCACTGATAAATATTAGTTTAAAAGGAAATTCTCCTGGGGTGATGAAGTCCTCTAATTTGATAAAGTCTAAACTTTGCTGATCTATAGACTTTCTGTGCTCAGGCTCAATACAGAAGGTTAATAGGATATATTGAATAGTTTATGGTCCATAATTTGAAGCATACTAAATTAGCTGTCCAGTTGCAGAAATGCATGAAGCTGATGAGCCACTCAAGATTCAATCTATCAGTAAAACAGATATAAATGCCATATTAACATCCAAGGTAAGCCAAGATAAGTATATGCACATAACACTTCCAAATATAAATAAGGTATTAATGAAAGGCTAATTAGCATCACCATGTGGAACAACAAATGAAGGTTGACAAACATTAATTCACAATAATTTGTTGCCGAAGATCCATTTAAAAGTCATTCTAAATATTCTATAGCATTAAAATCTGAAACCATAGGATATCTAGGTTTAGAAAAACGTAGCCATACAGTCACTAAGAAATTTTCTCCTAGTGCTAGATTTCATCAAAATAATTGCATTTTTAAAAATCCCTCCAGTTTTAATTTCTGCTCCAAAGAAAAACCTGGAAAGAGAAAAGTATGTTCTGAATCTGACAAGTACAGCTTATGAAACATAACAGATAATGAAGAAGAGATCAAATTTTTATCCTCTCTAAATGTGAGCCATGATCCAGATAAAGGTCCTTCTGCACATACTTATAAATAAAACAGAAAGGGCAAGGACTGATTAGGTTCCATCTGAAATGGAATATTGTTATGGGAGATACCTTTTCTGAAATAAGTAAAAACATTTTAATTGGTTTAGGAATTAAGGAAATTAAAAAAAATAAAAGCAGAATGCATAGTGCTTACATTACCTTGTTTAATTTATTGCTATGAAAATATTCTACTCTAAATTATCTCTATAATGGAATATTAGTTGATGTCAGTTCAGAAAAAGAGGACCAAGGATGTTTAAATCATCCTGATCACCATATCATTTTTGTTCCCATACTGGATTTTTTAATTTGCATTCTGAAGTCGAACACAGTAGACACAGAGCAAAAATATATTACCCTAAGGCTTACTTTTCTAAGTTTAAGATTAATATTGTTGAAATAAGATGGATCTTTTCCATCATTAGACTATTCATCTTCCACTGTGATGCAGAAACCGAACATTATATTGGCAACAGACATGGAATAGAAGGAGGAAGGAATAATAGGTATTTTCACCACCTTGAGATATTGTTAAAAATAATAAAGGTGGGATACATATAAGTAAATGAATAAAATAACATCTAAATCCTGAAATCAAATCTGGTAGGATTTCTTCTTCAAACACCTTTCCCCCACAATATCCAGGTAATTCTAATGTTCAAATATTTGAATCAAAGACTGAAATTTAGGGACAGGGCAAAATTTGATAATTGATAATTGATCATAGCTTTGTAAAGATCTCTGATCAATCAACCTTAACTAATGATGACTATTGGACACACCCTTAAAATTTCTTAACAATACATGAAAATGAGTTGCCATTGTCAATCTTCTTGTGGAGTTGCCATTGTCAGTCTTCTTTTGGAGTATGCTTTTTATATTCTGGGATATGCTTTTAAGCTCACAGCCCTGGATTTTCCTAGTGGTTTCTCATCCAAATGTTAACTAGGCCTAAATTCTGAGATCAGCTTAGATTACTAGGTGTTGCCTTCTAGTTGAAAGATCATGACCTATTACTGAAATAATTAAATTGTAGATGATTCTAGCATGAAGTGCTATATTGACAACACATCCAAGTGCCTGGACAAATACAAATGCTGAAAATCTGTTTTTTTAAAAAATTACATTTATATTTAAAGAATAATTGATTGAAGTTGTAAAATATCACCACAAGAGAAGTAAGAATAGTTTAAACAAATCAGTTTACAGGCTTAACATGAAGGCAAAAAGACAAATACTTTGGTTGGAACTTTGCTTATGTAGTCCCAATTATGTATACAAGTATTTTTGTACCAATTTCCTTTTCACAATTTTTCTCCCTTTTTGTAAGTTTCTTGTGGTATATCCTTCAAAATTCATGCCTTCATACATTGCTTCCCGCTAGAATCAATCTTTTAGATCTTTGCTCTGCTTCCAGTAATAGGATCTTTTAAATTAATCTGCGTTCAATAAATAATTCATCTTTGCTTAGCTTTTTAAATTAAAAATCTGGAGTTGCAAATGGGACAAATAGATGTATCTCCTTATCTCATGTGCAGAATAGAATAAGCATCAGGCTGTATTATCTGATTGACTTTCTTCCTAAAACAAATGAACATTTAATATTCTCTTGGACTATAGCGATGAATACTTTGAATACTTTGAATTATCTGGGACAGAGGTCAGCTAATTTAGATCTTAGTTTACAATTTCATGAGACAATGGTTTTTAATGCTAAGCTTGAATGGAAGAGAAGGAAGGCTCTGCAGATACTCAAAAGTATTTCAATTTTGAAACCTCTCTTCTATTCTCAGGTTTAAATAACATCTGATATTAACACAGTAGAGAAAGTTCAGAAATATTTCACAAGAAGAGTTCTCCACTCCTCTACTCATTGCAGAATACCGTATGCCACCAGACTTGAGGTTCTAGACTTAAAAACCTAGAACTACACCATCTTCAGTCCGATCTAAGTATAGTATGTGTTAAGTTTGCATGAAGAGTCAGACGCGAGGAGTTCCAGCAAAGAGTTTATTAGTGACTACAGCTCGAATGGACCCGTCCTGGCTTGGCTACGGCTGCTTCTTATAGCCTGCAGCCGTAGCTGCCAGCCAATGGGAGTGCAGGGTTTCTTCCTGCACTATTTAAACCAATACCATTTGACATTTTACAAGAACAGTTCAAATAAACCAATAACATTCAAACCTACATACATAACACCCCTCCCCACTAGGTTCAGTCCATACCAAACCCCAACCCATCTAATGTATTCCTTTAAATAGGTGGGGCTCTTCGTGGGTGAGACCTTCGTGGTTCAGAAGTTTTAACGTTCTCACCCAGTGAGAGGGGAAATGTGTCTGCTGACATTTCCCTGTTGGGACTTCCTGTGAAAGAAGACCCTGTTAGACTGTTAGAATCTGGTCTCTCCTCCCAACCCATCTCCATTCCAATGTCAGCACCCAAGTCAGGTAGTGATGTGCAATCTTCCACTTCTAAGGATGGATCTTGGCATTGTGACAGGGTTCGGGATGGTTCCTGTCGCAATGGCTCGTTACACATGGGGTTGATTCCTGTTTGCTGATTTTCCTCCTGTTCCCCCTTCCCCTAGAAGAGACATCAGGTGAGGGACCCAGAGGGAGACAGGGCGATGTTCCTGAGGGAACCTGGATCTAAGTTGGTCAATGTGCCTGCTCCAGAGGAGGCCATCCTCTGTTTGTACCCTGTAAGACGAGGGCCCGTGATGTGAGTTATTTCAGCAGGAATCCACAAAGGTTCACCTATAAGGTTCCTAGCATAGACAGAATCTCCCACACTAAAAGACGAACTTTGGAAGTGGAATCCAGTGGTGCGTTGGGTGCGTAAGTGGGATGAAGGCGGTCAAGGGAAGACCTAAGTTTTCTGCCCATCAACAACTCTGCTGGGGACAAGTTATTTGATGGGCTAGGAGTGATGTGTTGAACACTAAGAAGTTTTTCAAGCTTCTCAGTGATGTCCCCAGGACCCAGCTGCTGAAGCTTCTCTTTGGTAAAGCGTACCATGCGTTCAGCCGCCATTGGCGAAGGGTGCCAGGGGCAGTGAGGGCATGTCTGATACCCTGTTGAGCTAGAAAGGATTCAAAAATGAGCTTTGGTGGCTCAGGCTGTTAAATGCCTGCTCTTAAGATCCAGCTGTCTACAATTACTGTAGGCTCGAATCCCACCAGGCTCAAGGTTGACTCAGCCTTCCATCCTCTCGGGTAGGTAAATTGAGGACCCAAGATTGTTGGGGGAAATTAGCTGACCTTGTAAAAATGCCGCTTAGTAATAAGCAGGCATATACAATGGAATGAAGGCTACTGCTGAGCGCATTGGGTTGTGTTTGTGTCTTTAAATAATTAAAAAAAATGTTAGATGTGAATTGAGGGCCATTGTCAGAGACAAGGACATCTGGTAACCCATGGGTTACAAACAATTTTCTGAGCTGCTTGATAACAGCCTCACTTGTAGTGGATGTCATGGGAATTACCTCTAGCCATTTGGAATATGCATCTACTATAACTAGAAAAGTGTGCCCTCTTGTAGGGCCTGCAAAATCAATGTGGATTCTAGACCATGGGCCCCTAGGACATTCCCATTCCTGTGTGGGGCGTGAGGTGGAGCAGGTCTGACTACCTGGCAATTGGGACAAGAGGCTACCCAGTTTTCAACCATTTTGTCAATACCTGGCCACCATACATAACTCCTGGCCAAACCTTTCATCCTTACAATCCCAGGATGACCCTCATGTAACATTTCCAAAACCTCCCTTTGCAGTTTTGCAGGAATAACCACCCTGTTACCCCACAAAATACATCCTCTTAATACAGATAATTCAGTTTACCTGGACTTAAAAGGTTGGGCAAGGTGAGGTAGATCTTGAAGAGGCCAACCTTTCTTAATCCAGCCTATAACAGGTGCCAACACAGCATCTTTGGCAGTCTCTCTGGCAATCTCAGCAGCATGGACTGGAAGCTTAGCAACAGTCTCCAGGAAAAAGGTGTGAGTTTCAAGTTCAAAGTCCTCCTTGTGGCAAGGTAGTGGGCAACGACTCAGTGCATCAGCATGTCCAATGTCCTTGCCAGGTCTGTGAATCAGTTTGTATGAATAGGCTGCAAGAAATTCAGTCCACCTCAGCATTCTTGGTGACAGGATATTAGGTGTAGGTTTGTCTCCTGCCACAATGCCTAATAAAGGTTTGTGATCTGTAACAATGGTGAATGACCTGCCATACAGATATTCATGAAATTTCTTAACAGCTGCAACAACTGCTAAAGCCTCCTTGTCCAATTGGCTATAATTCCTCTCTGCTTTGGACAAAGTGAGAGTAAAATGCAATTGGGGCTTCCCTTCCACTGGGAAGTCTGTGACTCAACCCCCCCACTCCAAAAGGGGATGCATCACAAGTCAGAACAACAGGCAAATTCTCAGAGAACTGTATCAACACAGCATCAGACGTGATTAGTCTCTTAATACTGTTAAATGCTGACTGTTCCTTCCGCCCCCAGATCCAAACAGCTTTCTTATCAAGCAGGCGATATAAGGGCTCAGCAATAGATGCTTTGTGAGGTAGAAACATGTGGTAAAAGTTAATAAGTCCAAGGAAGGCTTGCAAATCTGTCTTGCATCGAGGTTTAGGGGCTTCCTTGATTGCTTTAACCTTGGCATCAGTAGGGTGGATGCCATGCTTGTCAATCATGTACCCCAGGAACTCAACTCTGTCTGTCTTGAGTGTACATTTGTCTTCCTTGACTTTTAAACCCGCTTTTCTGAATCTGGTAAGGACTTCTCTGAGTCTCTCTTGAAGCTGAGTGTCATTTTCAGCAGAGATTAACACATCATCAAAGTAAGGCACTACCCCTGGCAGTCCTTGCAGCATTCTTTCCATAAGACTTTGAAAAATGCCAGGTGCCACGCTTACTCCAAATTGTAACCTTTTACATTTGAAGGCACCTCTGTGAGTCACAATTGTTTGGGCCTCTGCAGTGGCATCATCAACTGTTAATTGTTGATATGCCTGAGCTAAGTCCAGTTTAGCAAATACTGTACCCCTGCCAAGGGAATGGAGCAGATGATGCACAACTGGTACAGGGTATGCTCTGCTGCAGCATGGTTAAGTGTCCCCTTATAGTCACCACAGATTCTCACTGACCCCATCAGCCTTGACTGGTGTGACTATGGGTGTTTCCCATCTGGAGTGGTCAGTAGGCTCTAAAACCCCTTGAGCAATGAGCTTATCTAATTGTGCATCAATTTTTTCCTTTAAAGCAAATGGGACCCTCCTGGGCTTTAAACGAATTGGGGGCACCTTGGGGTCTAGGCTGAAAGCAATAGGGGTCCCCATATACTTGCCCAGTCCTTCGCTGAAGACCTCTGGAAACTCAGACTTCAAGGACTCTTCCCAGTCAGAGCTGCTCACGTGATGGATGCCAGTCACCTCGATGCCTAATGGCTTGAACCACTCAAGTCCCAGCAAACTTGGGCGATCCTTGTCCACGATGGTCAGGGGCAAATGTTTGGTGTGGCCTTTAAACTGCGTTGAAATCTCTCGCTCCAACTACTGGAATCTTATTCCCTTGGTAGTCTTTGAGAGTCAGTGCTTGCTTCTGGAAATGCTTCTTCTGAATTTTGGGAAAGAGTCTGTGGATAGTGTCCCATGACACCATAGATAAATAAGAGCCTGAGTCCACTTCCATTTGGCAAGGCCTTCCTTCAATAAACACCTTCACATGTACTTTTCTGCTTTTTAAGGGTGAAGAATGACCAATAGTGATTGTTTGGTGAGTTTCATTCTTGCCATTTGCTTCTAAATTTCGCCCCATTTTTTCAAGGAAATTGTTGGGCTTAAAATCTTTATCAGGAAATTTTTTCCTAATCGGTGGAGTTCTGGATGATTTGCAGGCTCTGGCTATGTGACCCCGTTTCTCACAGCGTAGGCAAATGGAGTCAAAGAACTTGCATTCAGTGTGGGGGTGGCCCCCACCCACAGCCTCTGCAATAGAAACCTTGCCTGTTTTTCCCAGAGTCTTTTCTCTTCTTCTCCATTCTGAGTTTAAAAATCCCCTCCTCTGCCTCACTGCCATCAGAATCAGAGTCTATTTGTTCGCAATGGGTTGTTGTGGATTTTTCCCCATCAGAATGGCTTGAGGCCTGGCTTGAGGCCTTGTTAATCTTTTTCATGGCCGCTGCTGAGGACTTGGTGGCTTCCGCTCAAACAGCTTCTTCAATGGCCTCTTTAAACGTGATCTTAGGTTTCATTAAAAGTTTGCTTTGCTTTTAGGCCTAAAACAAACCGATCACGCATGGCCTCTTCTAAGTTGGTAAAGTCACAAGCACCCCCAATGTCCCTTAAACTTGCCACGAAGTCATTAACATTCTCGCTATCCCCTTGATCCCGACGGTAAAATTCATGTCTCTTAATGAGGCACGATACTTGTGGGGCGTAATGGGCTCTCAAAAGTTTCTCTAAATCGGGCCATTCCATTACCTTCAGCTCTGCTGCTCCCGCCAACGCCTTCGCCATTTTGAAGACTGCCGGACTGCAGTGCGTGAGAAAGACCGCCCTCTTCCGTCTCTCGGGATGCGGCGAGATCGTTCCCTTCCAGATACATGTGGAAACGATCCGCATACGATTCCCAGTCTTCCGTCGCCAGATCGACGGTGCTGGGGGGTGTTCAGCGCAGCCATCTCACTCAGTTGCTTGTTTGTCGCCGTCTTCTCTTCAGGGAAATCCCACCTTCGCCAGTGTTAAGTTTGCATGAAGAGTCAGCGAGGAGTTCCAGCAAAGAGTTTATTAGTGATTACAGCTCGAATGGACCCGTCCTGGCTTGGCTACGGCTGCTTCTTATAGCCTGCAGCCGTAGCTGCCAGCCAATGGGAGTGCAGGGTTTCTTCCCGCACTATTTAAACCAATACCATTTGACATTTTACAAGAACAGTTCAAATAAACCAATAACATTCAAACCTACATACATAACAGTATATAAAATCATACATTGCAATGTCCTACCTGTCAATGAATACTTCAGCTTCAACCATAACAATACAAGAGCACACAATAGATACAAACTCAAGATAAACCGCACCAAACTTGATTGCAGGAAATACGACTTCAGCAACAGAGTGGTCAATGTCTGGAATACTCTACCTGACTCTGTGGTTTCTTCCCCAAACCCAAAAACTTTAACCTTAGACTGTCTACTATTGACCTCACCCCTTTCCTACGAGGTCTGTTGAGGGCGTGCATAAGCGCACCAAAGTGCCTACCATCCCTGTCCTATTGTTTCTTTTATTTTCTTATATTTATCCATGTATTTATAACTATGTTTATACTTATACCTATTATCTTGTAAGCAATTGACTAATCAAATAAATAAATAAAATAAATAAAGTATAACTCAATTCCGGGTGATTTCAAGAACATATCCACGATATTTGCTTGATATCTCCTACTGCTATCTTTGGGGGTGTTCTCATCACTTTCCCAATGATACTAAAGTCGTGGTATTTTTGGTGATTTCCTATTTAAGTACTAACAGGTACTTGAGTGAGAGACCATACATGAGAAATAATTCATTTCCATTCCTTTAGAACTTTTTTTAAAAATTAGATTTATATGCCGCCCTTCTCCGAAGACTCGGGGCGGCTTACAATTTTTGGGATACAACCCAATGTGCTCAGCAATAGCCTTCATTCCATTGTATATGCCTGCTTACTACTAAGTGGCATTTTTACAAAGTCAGCTTATTGCCCCCAACAACCTTGGGTCCTCAATTTACCTACTCCGAGAGGGTGGAAGGCTGAGTCAACCTTGGGCCTGGTGGGATTCGAGCCTACAATAATTGCAGGTAGCTGGAACTTATGTGCTAGGCATTTAGCAGCCTGCACCACCAAGGACTTATTTTGGCAGAACAACTGTGTCACCATTGGCTTTTCAATAAAGGTTTCTGCTTACAGAGCTCCATTCACAAATACTCCTAAATTGGTTCCAGATAAGATGGGGCCAGCTAGTAGGATCATGTGACCTCAGTTCCTTTTTTTAACCTATTGCCTAAGGAAACAACTTCTGAATGTTTTTAAAATGGGATGAAAAAACAATGTACGAAGTCAAACCCTTCTGTTTGTGGATGCTCAGTTTTCATGCCACTAACAATGATATTCAATCTGACCAGGATTATCAAACTACTAGTTCATGTTTAAGTCATTGTTCAGTCTAAGTAGTCCTGGGGTTTAGATAAACATTCTGCTTTTTGGTGCACCGTTCTTTTTATTGCTTGCAAACTTATGCAGCAATCCATGGAAATAATTTTGAAAGTTTATCCTGCCATGCAGATTTTTATCAATTATGGTTTCACTGAAAATATTTTCTGCTGTCTCATTTAGCCCATTAATGAACATTTTGATTCATGTGGAACATAATTTGTTACCTTGTCTAGTCTGATATTAATGCAGCTAATGCTACTCTCCGCAACCAAAATATTAGCAACAGCAATTCCAGAAAGATTAGAAACCCATTCATATTTAAACATTAATGGAAAGTGAACAAAAAGAGGTAAATAACCACATGCAGTCATTTCTCAGGAGATTTGAATCACCGCCCAACTGACTGTTTCTGTATTGTGGTTCTGAGGATACTATACAGGCTTTCATGTGTTTAGTACTTCCAAAACACAAGCATCCTTGATCAAGCTGGTTTTCATAATGCACCCTGAATGCCACATACTTTTCCAAGGGACTCCCAAATACAAAACCAGGGTATCATTTGATGTATGAAAAGTGCCAGGAATATCTATCCTTTTAAACTAAAACTTCTCCAACCTCATCTCCTCTCATAAAAGACATTGTATGAATTTTTTCTGTTCCACCCAACATCCAAAAATGGGAAGGAGACATTTTTGTTTTCATTCCTAATCCAATCTACCCTGTTTTATATATCTCCAACAATTCAGTATCATTTAGAAAGCTTACATACATAAAAGGCATTCATGACAATCACGAGATAAGCATTTTTACTCAGAGCACAAAAAAGGAAAGATAGTAACTCAACAAATAGAGATGTAAGCTAAGAGATGTAAGCTAAGATGTGGGTGTTTATGTATACAAATACTATTCACTACTGTATATTGTTCCATCCTTGCAAACCATCCTAAATTTCACTATGTCCATCCACAAATTCATATATTGTGTTTTGTATTTTAAAGTACTAACCTCTTTTTTAGGTTCTTCTCAACTACATCCAACCACATCCAACTTTCCTGGTCTTTCTTTTCTTTTCAGCTGATTCACTCTTCCTTTCTATATCTGCTGTGCAATTCAACATTCACAAATCTCTCCAAATGATAAACCACCTCAATGTACTTTTTCCCATATATTGTTTGTTCACTTTTGTATTCAGTCCTCTGTCATTCAGCAGTCATACATTCTAGACCCAATCACTTTGTGTAACAAAATTTCTTAAGTACCCCATTTCCACTGTTTTCAATTTACTTTTATGTTTTTCCTGAAGTACAAACCATCACTTCCACATAACAAAATAGGTTCTTAAACCCAACCAGTTTTGCTTCTTTCAACAAACATTCTTTATTTGCAACAAACCATATATGACCTCTTTACATTTGCTCCTTTTTTTAAGCTCCCCCATCTTTAATCATTATTCTATCATGGTACATAGTTTCATCTGTGTGTTCAATTGTTCACCATTTGCACGTAAATTGCAATCATTCATTCTTGATATACTGATGTTCAGATTCATATTCCTCATTGCCTCATACAGTTTACCTAACATTTCCTGAAAATCATTCAAATTCTAAGCCAACAATACAATATTTGTCTCTAAATAACTAAAACAAGAGACATTCCATACCCTTTCTTCCCCCCCACTTCAAAGTTGAACTATTCATCAAACGTTCAGTTTTTTTCTCACAATGCTTTCATTTACCAATTTTATTACGTTCCACCAAGTCCAATTACATACTCACATAGAACATTAAATAACATTACACAGTTCAGCCCAATTCACTTTGTCATGTACGGTCTCTAAAACTTTCTTTCTCACATCCATGTATTTCTCAGTATCCTGCTGAAAAAGAAAATTTGGTCTGTACAGCTCCCACCCAGCTTATGCTTTCCCTGTTTTCCCCTTACAAATTCTACTCATTGTCTCTTTTCAACCAACTTAATTTGCATTCACTCTGATTGTTATTTCTTCTGTATAGGAAAATGATAACAGCAAACTTATAATCATTAGCTTTTGTACCGGTTAAGTAAGTTGTATAGCCACCCCGTATGTTAAACTGTAGGCATATTTTTCAATTTCTGCAGTCATATGTCCTACCTCTGCAAATTTACAATTTTTCAAAATTGTCATAGCACGTATGACTTCATCAATTTTGTCTTGAACACAAATACCTCTAGCATTCGTTTTAGCTACCCTCTTGAACATAGTCCCACCAGTCCCATACAAATTTGCAAAGTATTCCTGTCATTTAGTTTCACCCCAAATTTAGTTTCATTAGTTTTATTTCTTTAAATTCTTTTCACTCTGTGAGGCTCCTTGTTTAGTCATCTTCACTCATTGGAATTCACACATTCCAAAACACATTCCAAAGTCGCATTTTCTCTGCATCTGTTGATCTTAATTGTTTCTTGTTCAATTTCATTACATTTCTGCAACTATCTTTTCCTGTGAATACATATTGCATAATGCCTCTCATCCTCATCTTACAGCAATCATTCTCCTCTATGTATGTTTGCTTCTGGTTGTTTATTTTCCAAAATACTTATTCTGCTTTCCCTTTTTGTTCATTTTATTACTTTACAATGGAATAGAGCTGGAAGGGACTTTGGAAGTCTTCTAGTCCACCCCACTGCTCAAGCAGGACAGCCTATACTGTTTCAGACAAGTGACTGTCCAGTCTCTTCTTTAAAAATCTCCAGTGATGAAGCGCCTCTGATTTCTGAAGGCAAGCTGAACTTTTCTATAAGTATATGCCTAAGGCTTAAGTGTGAATTTCTAATAAGTGTGAAAGAACTATCTCCCTCCCTAGTTACTTGGATCACCTACTTATGTCTAAAGTTTTATAACAAAGGGGATATAAAAGGAAAACAGTCTGCTTGCCTGCCTGCCTGCCTGCCTGCCTGCCTGCCTGCCTGTTGTGCAGAAAAGACATTAGTCATTGTTAACTTGTCTTGGGAGTTAATAATTGTCTCATGCTCCTGAAATATCTCCATCCTTGGGGTTATTGGTAAACAATGGTATATGTGGCAACCTACCTTTTAGCTAATATCACAAACAACAAGGCAGCTGGAGGCCAAGAATTTCTTTGTGGCATCAACTGCGAAAAACTTCAACAGGAAAAGGTATAACTAGGCTGATATGTTAGTCATGCTTACCTTGCAATGAAATAAATGGGATTTCTGCATTCTTGTTTTGCTTAGAGAAGGAAACAGTGCAGTCCTCAGCTGGATGCATTACAGCCACAGATAAACAATAGCATATGAAATGTCACTTCATAAATACGTTTTGAACACCCTGAGGAGTTTATTTTTTTTCCTTCATTCTAATCTTACTCAGAATAGGGTTGTCTGCTGATACTGAATGGCACCCCAACATTTAACAATGCTGCTGGTGAACAATGCAAGGGTTTGTTTGTTTTTTAAAGCAAGAGTTCCATATCGCAAATCTGATTATGCAGTGGAGAGAAAAATGAATAAAAATAATCCAAAGCCCTTTAATCAGCCATTCAGAGAAATAAATATATGCTATAGGTTGGATTTTTGATTTGGTTTCTTTTTAAATTCATACAGCATTAACTACCAATAACATTTACTAGAAAACTTGCTAAGTTATCCAAAACCTGGGATAGTTCCCAAAAATGCATGAGATAATTTATACTTACCATGGTAAGTATCTTAATTTCAGGATGTTCCTTTTATGGTTGTTCAAAGTTTTTTGCTATGGTCAAAGACCTGTTTTGATAGGGATTAGTAGCTGTGAATGCTCTATGTTCTATAGCAGAGGTCTCCAAACTTGGCAACTTTAAGACTTGTGGACTTCAATTCCCAGAATTCCTCAGCCAGCTATGCTGGGAGTTGAAGTCTACAAGTCTTAAAGTTGCCAAGTTTGAAGACCCCTGTTCTATAAACATAGAACGCTGCCTCCAAAGCACAGTGCCAATGAACCTTTTCTCATGAGTGGACAGTCAGTTACCTGACTATCTTCTTCTCATTCTCCATATTGTCCATCCTATGCTTTATATAGAGGCTTTTTAGAAATGTCATTTTTGCAGTAATTTAGCATTTATTTTTCTGCATTGCAAGATTGTTGGTCATGGGATCATTTTTGCAACCTTCTGACAAGCAAAATCAATGGGGAAGCCAGATTCACTTAACAAGCATGTCACTAATTTAACAACTGCAGTGATTCACTTAACAAATGTTGTAAGAACAGTCATAAAAATGGGGCAAAATTCACTTAACAAATTTCTCACTTAGCAACATAAATTCTGAGCTCAATTGTGGTTATAAGTCGAGGACTACCTGTATTAGCAGCTCTCTAATTACCCAAGGTATTGTCAGGTGCTTGTGACAATACCCCAATTCAGACTTTCAAATTTGAGTTTGCCTGGCTTTCTGTTTGCATCAGCTGGCTCGGGACAAAGGATTTTGACCAGGCATGTTCAACCCATAGCCCACGAGCCACATGCAATCCTGGATGGCTAGTAAAATGGCCCCACAAGATTATGTGATTTACATATAGTAACTATATTGTGTATTTTATTTGCAGCACAAGCCAAAAGATTGGACATACATGACTTAGACAGAAGATAAATTCTTTTTTGTCTCATTCTTGGAAATATGGAATATATAGCAAGGTCTCATATTGTAGTCTCAGCATTTGTGAATTTGTTGATGGGAAACAGAATCAAAATCAGGTTGATGTAGTACAATGAGAAAATATTTACCAGGAAATATTTACCAGGAAATATGCCCAGGAACCCCTGAAGGCCAGCACATTTCATTAAAATATGTTTTGATATATTGATTGTTCCAAGGCCACTGTTGGTGGCATCAAAGTAGCAGTTTCTAAACAGAGCTGAAGAAGATGTCAAACTTTCTTCAATGATACAAACTAAAAAGCAGGCATTGCTTAGGTTCAGTTCAAAGGTATAGATAGACATGGTACATGTTCATTCTACACTAAAGCAAATAAATATAAAATCAATACCAGCTAACTACTGAAGCTTTCTCTGTTTATTAGCTTCTGTAATCAATGTTTGTGCACAATTTTGGGAATAGTTTCTGGATTAATGAAAAGTTGAGACCCTTAAGTTGTTCTTTGATTCTTTTAACTAGGAGAGCTCTTAAATCCCCAGGAAATCATTGTGGCTTGAGCTGTAATTGCTGTTAGACTTCATGTGAGAGAGATGGCTAGGAGAGATGGAAGTAATCAACACATTTTTGTTGATTTTTGTTCTGCTTAAAATTCAATATTATGGTCTGAACTGGAAGACCTGTTTAGTTATAGACAAAGTAAGGAAATTATAAGTAAATAGAGAAAATGTATGCGTATGTACATACATACACACACACAATCATTCATACAATCATTGCTTACACAACCTTAATAAAATATTTAGAGAATGCCATATACACTCTGGTACATGGGAAAATTTGTTGCAGCCATCTTGCCATGGCCACCTTGTCAAGGCTAACTCACCACAGCCAACTTGCACCAGACAATGCACTATGGCCAGTTCACTGCAGGACAGCTTGCTGCAGGATAATACAACAATTAGCTATTGCAAGTTGGCCACAGCAAGTTGGCTGCATCAAATTGGCCATGCCAAGTTGACCACACTGAGTTGTCCCAGACCTGGCATTTTCTAGGTAGGCCGAGATATATCTTCAAGTATTCTGACTTCAGACCAATTAATAATCAGCAAAGATGCTTTTCTAAAATGAAGGTTGAGTTCATTAATGTATGCAACCAAGGTACTTCTACCAAGACAGTACTTCTACTTGGTCTTATTTAAAAATGATTATTTTTATGGGGTACAGTAGATTCCATTTTAAAATATTTGAATTAATTTTGTATATATGCCACTTTTCAAGAATGGTACTCAGATCAGGTAACCATAAATCATAATAAAATTAAAGATATAATTAAATTATCTCTGAATGAAAGCATATTTGCTGCTTGACAAAAGAAAGTCTTCTAAATATTTACAAAAGGATGGAGGCATGATCCAAAAGTGAGCACTTCCAGTATTAACAGAAACTGTATCAGAAAGACATTCAGGGGGAATATGGAAGTTTTCCTATCTAAGCTAGGACTTTGTCATAATCTCATGCAACTGAAGCCCAATGGAGAAGGATGCATTGACAAGGGTTTTGTTATTTCCTAACTTTTGTTAGAACAAATTGTTCATTTGCAACTGGTTTATCTTACTGTTCCATCATGAAATCAGCATTTTATAGTGGTCTCTGCATTGCTTGCTTACCATTTTAGACACATTTCTCCTAGATGTAGATGTATACCACATCTGAGGAGCCAATAGGACAAGCCCATACCATTTGGACCAGCAGAAGAGGCCCGCTACGGATCTCATCTGCTAAGGAATTGAAGCAGACAAGGTCGAAAAGAGCTGTGGCCTCCATCTTGATGGAACAATCTACTATACCACCAGTGGTAAGAACTGCCTCCTCCCTTTTGGCCTTACACATTGTATTCACAATGGTTATAGAAACTTGTAACGTAATTAGATGTAATATTTATTTGTGCATTTTATCTTCTGTGGATAAATCTTTATGGTCTGTATGAAAGCATTTACATTTTTATTGAACTAACTGGGGAAAAAAACCCAAATAATATTACAGAGTCATGGCAAATCTAAGATTTAAAAAAACTGTACATAAATATTCTTTTTGAAATGTCTGGCACTATATAACTTAGATACTGTTGTACAAGTGCATCTGTCAATTTAAATATTTTTTGTGTGTGCTAGGAGTATGCATCTATGAGCTGTTTTCAATCAAATGATGGTTTTGAATGGTAACTAAAATAGCTACATAAAATAGCCACTATTCCTTTTTCCAGTTAATATGCATTCATTGGTACCTAAGGGTAAAAAGCAAACAGTGGGTATAATTGTTTTTTGCCTCTCATTCATAAGGTAAAAAATTTGGGAATTTGCAAATGGGAAGCAGAAGTAGGGTTGGGCTGTCAGATACTCTAGGAGAGAGTTCTGTTTAAACAGATGCTGTGTCACCATGGTGATCTTACAAATACATAAACTTGCCACCTATTAAGAACATTTCACTAAGAATCTTGCAAGAGAATTGCAAGATGTTCTTTGGAATGAAGGCAAGCATGATATAAAAAGTGACCTCACATCCATTATTCGGTTCTAAAGGCACTTTTGTCTTCCTTACTGAAATGTCAAACGTGCATAATGGCAAATCAAATATTGCTCTATGCAAAAGAAAAACAAAAAACCACACCCTGGTGTGGTACATATCAGAGCATGTATTTTACTTTTCTCAATTTGATACCTTATTCATCTTTAAAGAATATAAAAGCTTTAAAAATGGGAAAATGCTCTGAAGATTGAAGCATGAGTCACCTGCAAAAATAGCTCTATATCTAGCCAGCTCTGGGGTGATTTTCCCTGGAGTTCGATAATGCATTGCCTTATGGATGATTCCAGAATGGTTCTACTTATTGAACTCTGTTTTTAAGACTCCAAAAG
Source organism: Naja naja (assembly GCA_009733165.1). Classification (NCBI taxonomy): domain Eukaryota; kingdom Metazoa; phylum Chordata; class Lepidosauria; order Squamata; family Elapidae; genus Naja; species Naja naja. The sequence continues at coordinate 73,192,878 of CM019149.1, forward strand.
AATGAGACCTTAAAACCAGTGAGATGGGATTTGATATCACAAGTCAATCGAAAGGATAGATGTAAGTGTCTGGAATTGAATTGTGTACAACTTTTGCTTGGATTGATTGCCATGTTTTCTGTTTAGGTCAGCAATATGTCAATGCACAAATATGGCTTTCTTTAAAGGTAAAGGTAAAGGTTTCCCCTATTCAGTCACTTCGACTTGGAGGGAGGGGGACGGTCATCTCCGTTTCTTAGGCAAAAAAGCCAGTGTTGTCCAAAGACATATCTGTGGTCATGTGGCCAGGATGACTATATGTCGAGCTGTACAGAATACTGTTATCTTCCCATCCAAGTAGTACCTATTTATCTACTTATATTTTTATGCTTTCAAACTGCTAAGTCGAGCTGAGGCAATTAAGGGGAGCTCACCCTGTCATGCAGCACTTGGGTCTCAAACTTAGGCTTTCCAGCTGATAAGCTCATCATATTTAACCACTGAGCCAACCCTAACCCTAACTCTTTGACTTTTTTAGTGCTTTAGAATAGATGTAGGTGAAAATGAATATATCTTTCTGTATATTCTGTCTCAAAAATATACATGCTTTAAATAATATTTCCTTTTCCTATAAAATAATACAAGACCTGATGAATTGGAAGACAGTTGAATCAGTGTGCAGCCTAACAGCATTACAAAGCCACAAACAGAACATGCTTGCATTAATATGTCCTCCAAGAATTATTATGTTGCCTCTCTTACCAATATAGAGCTTATAGATAGAAGTCACTGTCACTTTATCCTTTGAAAATGGAGACTGCCATCTTCTAGGCCATTCAGGTTGGTAGGGATATCTGTATATTTAACAAACTCTCTCATTATATACACATTTTTTAAAAAATAAGTTTATCCCCTCCCACATTTATCCTTGGCCTTTGAGGGTTCTTGCTCATTTTCTATTTAAATAGAAATTAATTAAATAGAATTAAATAAATGAATTAAATCTATGTAGTTCGATCCTTTTCCAATCATGTAGTCAAAGGTCTCTATTTCTATGAATTTAAACATCATATTTTATTAGATTTAGACTCATTTTATCCCTACAAGCACACAATGCCAGCTTATCAATCTGCTACAAAGTCCATGGCTCTACAAATGTTCTTTTTTTAAAAATAAATGGCAAGTGTTTTCAGCATTGGATGGATTAAATTTCAAATATTTTCATTTAAAAATGATTATTTTTTTTCTATGATTGCTTTCCTGATGGATTGTGCCTAAAAGCAATATGGAAAAATACAGAATAGCTGTTCTTGTACAGGACTCACACTTGTACAGGCTCCCTCTAATTCTATGTCAATTCTGAAGTGAGCATATGAAGAAAACCAAAGTCAATAGGTTGCACAACATTTTGAAAAAAGTCAGACTTAGAGAACAAAAGTCTTTTTGTTTTATTTAAGTCTCATTTTTTATGTGTGGTTAAAATCCAAGCTCACAATTCATTCTCTCTCTTTCTCTCTTTCTCTTTCTCCCTCCCCTCCCTCCCTCTCTCTCCCTCTCCTCTCCCTCCCTCTCCCTCCCTCTCCTCCCTCTCCCTCTTTCCCTCCCTCCGTCATTTCTGGAGCTGTGTTGTATTTCTAATATGAAGGCAAAATAGTTTGGTGGTGCAGATGTAACCACTACTGCAACTTCTAAAAAAAAACCTTTTTTTCTGAACTCCCAAGACCATTCCACATTATCCTCTTCTATTCCTCAAACTGTACATATAAAATTTCAGAGTTAAAAGAAAATAAACTTTTATGTACTGCCACACATAGAGATCAGTCCCAACAATCGACTTTACAGCCTTACTACCCTACTGATGAGGCAGTTATCTGGATAGAAAATGATGAAGGAGGGGGAGGGGGGGGAGGAGGGGGAGAAAGAAGTTGAAATTTGTTGCCTGAGACAAGAAGCAAAATGGTTATCCCATACCACATACAAAAGTGAACCTTTTTTGTTAAATGAATCTTGCTTCAAAGTAATAGACACCATTCTACTTCCAAGAGGCCAGCCACCTAATAGGGAGAGCATATAGGGCATAAGCTATACTATTTTGCAAGTACCCCACTTCCTAGCTCTTAGTCCTAGTTATCTACCTCTCTCTATCTTATAGTCCAGTCATCTGATATTCTCTTAGTTATTTGGTCATTATAAGTCTAGTGATATGAAAAATACTACTCTTTTATCTGTTACTAGTGTTAACAATTTATTTATAAAATATAAAGACCACCTCAGTCTAATTAGATCTGGGCAGTTGACAATGTTACAGTGATAGACTGGCATGCTTTTTCCTGTGAAGGGAAGGAACTATTATTCTTTCCCTAAGGCAACAAACTGTTTTGGATGAGTCGTTGCTTACAGGTCAAATTACAGTGTGACATACACAATAAAAGAACACTATAAATAAAACAAATAGGCAAACCAAGCCAAAGTTTCCAGAAACAGCTATAGGAAAGGAGCAATTTGTAGCAAAAGGCAGAACAAAAAATCCCCCTCCTTAATCCATTATTAATATGGCCATGGTCAGGAAAATGAATGTAATCTTATATAATATTTATTAAAAGCCACTCCTATACTGTCATACCTTCTAAGCTATAAAACGAAGAGAATTCTTTCTGTACTACCACAGATTTATAAATGTTTTCCTTAATGGCATCACTTTACCAACTGAAAGAATTAGAGGAAATCAAAAATGTAAAGTGAAAAATCCCAGTTGATGTGACATATTAAGTAGTCAAAAGTAATGTCAACCTGCATGCTTAATGAATATATAGTTGACTCAAGGAATTGGTAGACAGTTTTGATCTTTGGGCTCAAGAAAAGATGTAATATGTTGAAGAAGTAAAGAGACTATTAATCAAAGCAAGTAAGATAATGACAAGTTTAAACAAGGTCATTAAGGTTAAGGATATTTGCAAGACAACAATAAACTGAATCATTTAAGCAATATTTCTTTCCAGAAACAACATACAACAGTAAAAATTGGACATCAAGAAAAAGTGAAAGAAGATAAATGCCTTTGAATTAAACTGACTAAATAAAAGTAATGACCAGCAGACCTTACAGGTTTTAGGCATTATGGTGCAATGGGACTGGGAAAAGTGGATTTGTCCAGCAAGGCAGAGCAAAGTAGAAGAACAGGAAGTCCTTGAATAAGTGGAGATATAATATCAAGGAACTTATTAGAAACTTCTTGAAACAGAACTGAATTATTACTGAAGGCAAGACGTGATGGGAAGCATTTATCCATATAGTCATTTGACAATACACAATTAGTTTCAGAATTGTTTTTGTTTACTTCTTAAGAAAGGAGTTTAATGTTTACATTGATTGGAGCAGTTATCCTTAAAATGGTTTTACCCATACTACTCCCAAGAATTATAAATTAAGAGCAAGTCCATGGTGCACATAGTATACACTATTAGTCAGGATTATATCCAAGAATCTCATCAAACAGCTCTCTGGATAACCATTTTCTAGGCTAAAATGTAGAAGCATTTGAATCATTCCTTGTGTATACAACACTTTAACTGCATTTCAACTGTTTGCAGCCTTAGGGATTGGAAATAGTCAGGATGTCTTCTTCATATATGCACCACAGCACACTGATAATGGCATGGAAACAGACTTGGCTTGGCATTAAAACTTGGCTATAGAGTATGTAAAGCCAGAAAGACGTGAAGCAAATCTATACAGCCATTCCCTAAAGTAAATTCAAGAAACTGTATCATTCCAAGGATTTTACGACCATACAATTAACAGTAATGTCCACTATTTGGAAGTGAATAATAGTTTTCTCAATATAGCAGAGAAGATGGCTATCATCTCGTAAATGCCAGCTAAGAAATCTATAGAGGCTCAAATACAGTCAACCACACAGTACATTCCAAATTCAGTCTGGCTCTGAAATGTAAACAATATGAGAGGCTGGATTGGCGTCTGCAGCCTGCAACTGATTAAATGCCTATTCTGTACCACCTACCAAGGGAAAAACTGGAAAGGAAATAAATCATAAAAGGCAGACTATACAGTTCAAGGGCCAGCATTCTGACTTGTGTCAATTGGCAAATCTATGTCCAGAGCAACACAATCACTGAAATTCCAGGCTGATGTTTTGACTGATGCAGGCTACAAATGTGTGTGCATGTGTGCCCAGATATACTTGTGTGCAAACAGAGAAAGATAGAAATATTTACATCCTGGCTTTCTATGAAAATGTAAACCCAAAGAAGTCTAAAAACATGTGTTTGTTCAGAAGCGCCTCCCACTGAGGTTGATGCTTGCTGAAGATTGCTACCTCAGTTCCAATTAATATAATTGTATGTGCAAGCTAGAGAGTAAAATAATAACCAACGAAGTTCTGTTACAATAAAAGAAGTCAAAGGAGGTATAATAATATCTCTCAGAATTGTGATGAACCAAGATTGATTTTGCAATTAAGAAGAAAGAAAGCCCTTCAGGCTTACTTGGGAAGAAGATAGTCCAACTTCTACAGTGGTTAGCTGCTGAATCCTACATTATTTTTGTCAAAGACATTTTGTACAAGTTCTCTGGGGGTTAATGAATTATAAGATAGGTCAATAATTTTAGTGAACTGACTCCGGTCCTTGAAACACAGCACAAATGTGTTCCAAATAGTTTAATATAGGAGAAGCTATAACTTGAACCAGATCATTGACAGTCCTGGAAAAGGACAGGCAGCCTTCAACCTAATTTCACAAGGATTCTGAGCTAATTTCAGCTGCCCTCTGCGAACAATCAGCTAAGAGCCTTGCTCCTTACTTGACAGTCTGCTGCTGTTGTCTAATGGAAAGGGAAGAGGATGAGAAGATAGATTTCTTGAATCTGTCTCTGCTCACTGTTCTTCCAACTCAGCTGTCCAACTGGCATGTGGTTCATCAGAATTATCACTGTAGTAATATAGTCCATAACAAGGGAAAAAAGTATATTTTTTTCTAAAGATAAGGTTTTAAAGGTGAACATCTGCATTCTGACTTGGTGAAACCAAACACACACACAAAAAGCAGGGACATTCATCAACTTTGATGAAAAAGTGACTGCCATATATTCTGCACTGGTTGTAGGTTTTGGCTGATATTAACAACTTCTTTCCAATGCAAGGACACAACTTTATATTAAATAAAAGCTGATGAAAAGTTATTCATCTGCCCTTCAAACAACAACTTGGTGCTTAAGGTAAGACAAGCACCAACTCAGTATCAAATAGATTTTCATGCCCAACATACCCAGAGTTGTCTGGATCTCAATTATCATTCCATGTGCAAACCGTTACTCCCCCCCCCAAACTAAACATAGGCTACAATTCCAGGATTAGGTAAATATGAAAAATGGAACAGAGTGTCTTTAGCATGTCAATAATTCCTACTTCAAATGTCCAGATATGTATATCCTAGACTACCTTCCAGAAATCTCAGAAATTTTATTTTAGTTTGAGACTCATGCAAATGTCATGGTCTACAGCAGTGTTTCTCAGTCTTGCTAACTTTAAGAATCTTAACCTTCATTTTCAAGAACTGTCAACTTTAAGAGGCATGGATTTCAATCCAGCAAAACCCATGCTGGGTGGGGAATTCTGGGAGTTGTGGTCCACATTTCTTAAAATTGACAAGATTGAGAAATGCTAGTTTGTTTTTTTCAGAAAGTCATAAACAGAAGCATTGCTCCCAATGACCCCAGCTAATAGCAAAGGAGTCCAGAGATTGTAACTCAGCAACATCTGGAGGACCACAAGTTGTGTAACTGACATTTTAAGACAGATTCATGCATATATCCTTTGCAACTGTTACTATTAGAGAAACAAATAAAACAAAACATTGCTTATCCAAGTGAACAATTGCCAGAAAACATTGAAAATGTCATCACACCACAGTAACATTCATAGTAAAAATTCCAACATGTACTTAGCAGCCAAATATTCAAAGTCCCTAAAGAAGAATTAATTTGTGGCAACTAGATTTTTTGGAAGAACTTTTTATGTTCAAGCCAAAACATGCTCATGTTTTCCTTGCGCATTCAGAAAGATAATGATGGCAAAGCTGACATATTTTCTCTAAAATTAGAAATATCCCTAACTTAGATTAGAAGAAAGAATTATATAATTTACTTTCAAGAATGCATCTCTTTAATAATTTTAATCTAGAGTCCTTGCTTAAAAATAAGAATTCGCCCGCTGGAGCAAGAAATCAGCACACCACTGAAATCTGAAATTCTTGCAGTAAACTCTTGAAATGGGAAGATTTTAATTTCCAGATACTGTGTCAATGGGAATTCTGGAATCAACCCATTTGATTTACATTCTCCACATCAAAGCTGAATTCCTAGGTATGACAAATTGGGATTCAACATGGCTTAGAACTTATGGAGACCACCACAACTTGACTTTTAGCATATTAGAGACCTTCATTCAGAACACTGTTCCTCTGCATGTGCATGTGTAGTACATTCTTTAACTATACCTTTAACTTACAAAAAGCATGCCTGTCCTCCACTCAGGTATATAACTTTACAGGAAAAGCTAGTCCTATGAACCATAATTTTCAACTACTTAGTTGCAGAGAAATTGATATCCTGATAATGCAAATCCTGAAAAACCATGCTCCATATAGAGATACAATGTTCTTTCAGAAACCATCAATAAAGATGCTGAGTCCCTCATACTATTCCATCTGTATCAGAATTGAACAGAAGAAAAAGAATTCTCGATGGCACTGCTGAAAATATGGACTCCTCTTCTGCCCTAGATAAATAGTAAATACTTTTTCTTTCCATTTTAAATCTTTGGACTTCATGCTGTTTAATAACTTGACAAAAAGGCTGAGTTTCTTTATTGCATCTTTCATTTCTTCCATGTGGGATTTAATGTATTGTTTCAGTTATACATGTGGTTATTGGTTTTGAGTTCGGTTGTTTTCTTGCAGAAGTTCCATTTCCAGGCTAGGTAACATTATCAGAGTGAGGGCAAATGGAGTGGGCTGATTGTTTTGCTGCTATAGATAGGTCTCAAATATTTTTGCTATATTTTTCCTAATATTTATTTATTTATTTGTTTGTTTGTTTGTTTGTTTGTTTATTTGTTATTTGGATTTCTAGGCCGCCCCATCTCCCGAAGGACTCGGGGCGGCGTACAACCATATAAAAACAATACAATACAAATATCACACAGTTAAAAACTAACTAGAAACCCAATCAAATTTAAAATCATGAAGACAAATGGTTAAAACTCCCATTCCCCCTCCTCAGTCCAGGTTGACAAGTTGGAATAACCATGTCTTCAAGCCATGATGGAAGGAGTGGAGGTCAGGGGCCGTCCGAAGCTCAGGGGGCAGTTGGTTCCATAGGGTGGATGCTCCCACAGAGAAAGCCCTACCCCCGGGGGTCACCAGCCGACATTGTCTGGCTGACAGTACCCCAAGGAGGCCCTGTCTGTGAGAGCGCACGGGATATTGGGAGGCCGTTGCTGGCAGCAGGGTCTCCCGCAAGTACCCCAGTCCTAAGCCATGAAGGGCTTTGTAGGTTAATACCAACACCTTGAATCTCACCCGGAGGGCAACCGGTAGCCAATGCAGCTTGCGCAGGAGGGGTGTAACATGGGAGTATCGGGACACTCCCATCACAACCCGTGCCACCACATTCTGGACAAGTTGAAGCCTCTGGGTGGTCCTCAAGGGCAGCCCCATGTAAAAGCATTGCAGTAGTCCAGCTGGGAAGTAACGAGTGCATGAGTGACTGTATGTAGGGCATCTCGATCCAGATAGGGGCATAACTGGAGCTCCAGGCGAACCTGGGCAAATGCCCCCCCTGGCCACGGCTCCCACCTGCTCCTCCAAACTGAGCCATGAATCCAGGAGGACACCCAAGTTGTGTGCCCTATCTACGGGGGGCAACACCTCTCCCCCCATATTTAAAGATGGAATATCCTTGCTGGAATGAGATGCCAGTACATACAGCCACTCAGTCTTGGCTGGGTTGAGTCGGAGCCTGTTCCTCCCCATCAGGCCCGCACCACCTCCAGGCACTGGGACATCACGTCGAGGGCATCACTGGGCTGGTTAGAGGTGGAGATAAAAAGCTGGGTATCATCAGCATATTGATGATACCTCACCCCAAAACCATGGATGATCTCACCCAGCGGCTTCATATAGATGTTGAACAGGAGGGGCTAGAGAACCAACCCCTGAGGCACCCCACAAAGGAGGGGCATCAGGGTCGATCTCTGCCCCCCTGCCAACACCATCTGCATCCGGCCCGAGAGGTAGGAGGAGAACCACTGCAAAACAGTGCCCCCCACTCCCAACCCTCTGAGACGTCACAGTAAGATACCATGGTCGATGGTATCAAAAGCCACCAAGAGATCTAACAGGACTAGGACAGAGGAATAACCCCTGTCCCGTGCCCTCCAGAGATCATCCACCAATGCCGTCTCCGTGCTCTACCCGGGCCTGAAGCCTGATTGGTGAGGGTCTAGATAGTCGGTTTCCTCCAGGAACACCGGGAGCTGTTGGGCTACCACGCTCTCAACAACCTTCACAACAAAGCGAAGGTTGTAGACTGGACGAAAGTTGTTTAAATTAGCTGGGTCCAAGGCAGACTTTTTGAGGAGGAGCTTCACCACCGCCTCCTTCAAGTCAGGGGGGAAGAATCCCTCACTCAAAGAAGCATTAATTACTGCCACCTCTTGGGATCCCAAGATCCATCATCAAGGTAGGCCGTCGATAACCCGGCAGGCCACACCCAGGATAGAGGGGAATCCCTCAGGGCCTGCAACTCTGCAGTTATATAGGTCCACAGATTTAGATCATATAATTTTGGGGAGAGAGATGACAAGTGAAGCGTGTCTAGATCGAATGGTCAAGATAATCGGTCCAGGCAGAGTCTCCAGAGCAGTCCAAAACCCGGGGGCCCTCTCACAGCTACCAATGGGCCTGATGGAAAGGGTCCTAATGGACTGGCCACTGCGCTCTCACCATCGGCGGCACCCCATCCACTCGCCTGCTCAGGAATACTGTTTGCCATCGCCCTCTCATGGCGGTGGGAACATCTGCCCCGACAAGCATCCTTAGAACCGAAAAAGTGAGAGGGAGGGAGAGACCACCTATCTGGATCTCAAGACTACCAAAGTCTCCAGTTGATACAAGGGTTGATAGAAAAGGCATCAAAGGCCCAGCTGCCCTCATCCATGGCAATATCAGCCAGGGCAAACAGGCAGCCTCCCAATGCCGCCTAGGGGGGACCCCCCTTTCCAACCTCCAGGGGAAAACGTTCATCTGGGCCATGGCATCGTCCACCCAGGACCGAGTCCAAGGCTCATCCAGACCTACACCCACAGCCCCCCAGGCAAATCCAGGGGCCATTTCAGCATACGCCGTAATGGCCTTGGTTCCAACAGTCCTAGCTGACACAAAACCGGGTTTAGGGTAACCCATCGGCCCAAACTTAGGCCGGTAGGCCCATCTCCCAGCAGGGCAGCACGCCCACCTTCTCGTGCCTGGTGCTGGCCTCACATTCAGGATAACTTTTTTTTTTAAATACATTTATATGCGCCTCTTCTCCAAGACTCAGGGCAGCTACAATTTTTGGAGCACAACCCAATGCGCTCAGCAATAGCCTTCATTCCATTGTATATGCCTGCTTATTACTAAGCGGCATTTTTACAAGGTCAGCTAATTGCCCCCAACAATCTTGGGTCCTCAATTTACCTACCTCGAGAGGATGGAAGGCTGAGTCAACTTTGAGCCTGGGATTCAGCCTACAGTAATTGTAGACAGTAATTGTAGACAGCTGGATCTTAAGAGCAGGCATTTAACAGCCTGAGCCACCAAAGCACCCATGATCTTCAGCGCCCGCAGCGTCCAATTCGCCATCCCAGCAGCCCCAAAATGGGACTAGATCTTTGCACCCGCCAGTGCAACTCACAACGCCACAGACGCCACCCCAGGAACCAGCAGGAACAAGCCCAGCGGAGACGTATATTGTAAATATCATTATGTTTTTGTTAATCTGACAATGTTTTCCTTTTCTTTATTTTGTAATGCCAGATATATTGCTCAAAATATATTTTAACAGAAAGTGAACCTGTTACCATTAGTAAATAACAAGATAGGATCATCTCCATCTTTCTCACTTGTTTGTGATCGATTGTTTGACAATGAAATCTTAATAATACTACACATAGGTAAAATATGAGCTTGCAGAACACTATTAGAGCCCAAATGACAACTTAAGTTAGCCTGTATAGTTAACAGCAATATTCACTCACATCTGCAATTCATGACTTAAAAAACTTGGCACTCTCCTATTTCTTATGTCTCTCTTGAATTAAACTGTTATAAATTCCACATATTCACATGTTTTGGTTTAGAACTAAGAAAAGCATAAATGTTATCAGTTGAATCAAACATTACCTGCCATTGAAATGATTTCAATGAAAAACAGCTTGGTATTTGGCCATAATATTGTTAGTGATTTTAATGAAAAGCTCAGATATGATTCATTGTATCGCTATTTGCAATGCCATCATATGTACAGCTCTAAAAAAAATAAATAAGAATCAGACAGAGAAAAGAAAGAAAAATAAGAATATAGTAAGGAAAAGAAAAGAAACATCTAAAGAAGTGACTTTCCTCATCATCACAAGCATAAACAATTTAAGTAATTATCAATGTCTGTTAAAATACAACTTCCCTTATCCCACCTCGTATCTATAAACAAATCCATGAACCCAAATTATATCCAACTTTATTATTTTTCAAAATAACTTTATATACTATGTCCCATCTCCTTAGCTACAAAACTACCATGCTTGGGTGATTAGGTTTTAAGTCACCCTAGTTTGTTTTGGCTGTGCTTTTAAATACCACTTGGCGCTTTTTTCATTGTAGAATATATGTTAACAATCCTATCTGCAATCTGAAAATCATTACAGAGAAATCTAACTTGAGCGTCTGCTGCTCCTTCCCACATTTATCTTGGGCTCTGACAATGCAGTCACTTCAAATTCAATATTAGACATTTTTTATCATCCTTTTTTTTGTATGAAAATTTTTGTTAACCTTTAAAAAAGACTTTGATGGGATGTTGGTCTGGATTCTGGGAGGGAAGGAATGAATTCCAGAGGAGCAAGAGACAACACAGTTTAAATAGTTGGTGTGAGAGAAAGAGGGTGAATATGGCTCCTCCTTAATAGTCCCCAGAATATATGTTTTTAGTGCAAGTAGTCTGCCTATTTCTGTCTATAGACAAGGAATAATAAAGAAAATTGCTCAGAAAAATCTCAACGTGTCTTTCTTGGTTTTTGGAACCTGACAAAAACTTAATCTAATCTGGTGTTTTAAATAGCTTACTGAATATGTTTGTGACTTTGAGTAGGTCTCTAATACAAGTTTTGCCTTGTTTGGATTTTATTATTATTATTATTATTATTATTATTATTATTATTATTATTATTGCTTTCATGTTGTACTCATTCCATATGTTTTATTATATATGCATTTGAATCTTATGAATTCAAATTATCATTCAAAATTTAGCTTAGAACACTTAAGTGGTTGACAAAAGAGGGGGGGACAAACCTCACAGTCAGGTGAGCCAAATTAATTTACACAAGTTTCCCTTCAAACTCTTTATTTCAGTTTTCCACACAGAAAGCTAGAAAGCTTGAATCATGAAAAATATTTATTATTCCTCCTTATAATTTATGCAGTCAAAATGAAAAATACAAGCCAATTTTGAGTTTTTGAATCCAAATATATACAGATTTTAAATAGATGCAATACTGATTTCTACAACTCAGCAGTTCTCTGTTTTACTGAAACCTGGCTTAATTCAGAAATTCATGATGACAACAGCATACACATCCCAGGATTTCAGATATTTAGATCAGATAGAATTGAAGAGACGTAGGTAAAACAAAGGGTGGAGGATTATGTTTATATATCAACAATAGCTGGTCTCAGGATATAACTATAATATATAAATTCTGTGATGAAAACTTAGAGTCTTTACATATCAACTGCAAGCCATTTTATTCTCCATGTGAGTTCTCATTTCTCCTAATAGCTATGTATATTCCTTCACAAGCTTGTGTAAACAAGGCATTATGAACTCTAGCTGATCAAATTATGGAGACTGAAGCCAAACACCCAGATTCCTTTCCCATCATTTTAGGAGATTTCAATCAAGCAAATTTAAGGAAAGAGCTCCCAAAATATTTCCAGCATGTAAACTATCCCACCAGAGACAAAAATACTTTAGACCATTGCTACACAACAGTAAAAGATGCTTATAGGACTTTAGCATCAGCAGATGTGGGATACTCTGACCACTGCATGATTCACCTTGTACCTGCCTACAAAGACTTAAAACCATAAAACCAACAATTAAATCAGTGAGGACTTGGACAGATGAGGCAAAGCTGAAGCTCCAGGCTTGCCTTGATTGCACTGATTGGAATGTTTTTGAAGATACCTCTGCAGACCTAGATGAGCTCACAGATACTGTAACACCATATGTCAGCTTCTGCGAAGACTTATGTGTACCAACAAGGAACCTGTGAATATATAATAACAATAAACTTTGGTTCACAGCTAAACTTAAGCAGCTACATCATTCCAAAGAGGAAGCCTACAGAAAAGGTGACAGAATGCCATAAAATCAGGCCAGACACATATTAACAAGAGAGATCAGAGCAGCTACTCTGAAAGTTAAGGAATCAGTTCTCAACAAACGAACCAGCAAACACGTGGAAAACTCTCAAAAACATCACTGGCTACAGCAAACCTCCTTCCCAGGAAGAAGGAAATCAACAATTAGCAGACGACCTGAATGTGTTTTAGTGCAGTTTTGAAAGGAAACTACAGCCACCTATCTCCACAACCCCCATCTCAAACATACCAACAATAGTAAAGCCTCCTACAACTGACCACAACACATTGGGTTTCACAACCTCTGGTGATCACAGAAAAAGAAGTGCAAGATCTACTTCACAGATAAAAGCCAGGAAAAGCACCAGGGTCAAACAAGATAATTCCTTCTTGCTTAAAAGTCTGCATTGACCAACTGGTCCCCATCTTCACCTGAATCTTCAATAAATCACTAGAAATGTGCTATGTTCCTTCTTGCTTCAAACACTCTACTATCATCCCAGTGCCAAAGAAGCCCTCCATCAGGGAACTGAATGACTATAGACTAGTTGCTCTAACATTGGTAGTTATGAAAACCTTTGAAAGGCTACTGCTGTCCCACCTGAAAACCATCACGGATCCGCTGTTAGATCCCATGCAGTTTGTATACTGAGAAAATAGATCGACAGATGATGCTGTTAATAAGGCTCTGCACTACATCCTACAACACCTTGACTCTCCCCTATGCAAGGGTCCTCTTTGTAGACTTCAGTTCAGCATTCAATACATTCCAGACATTCTTCTAACTAAACTAAACCAGCTAGTGGTACCTGAACACACTTGTAAGTGGATCTTAAGCTTCCTAACAGACAGGAAGCAGCAGGTGAAGCTAGGCAGAATCACATCTGATACCTGTACAATTAGCACAGGGGCCCCCATGGCTGTGCGCTTTCTCCACTTCTCCCTATGTACCAATAACTGCATCTCAAACGATCCATCTGTTAAAATACTGAAGTTTGCAGATGATACAACAGTGATTGATCTCATTCAAGACAACGACGAATCTGCATACAGACAGGAGATTATACAACTTGCCTCATGGTGTAACCAGAACAATCTGGAACTGAACACACTCAAAACCGTAGAAATGGTGGTAGACTTTAGAAGAATCCTCCCATACCACCTCTTACAATACTAGACAACACAGTATCAAGAGCAGGGGTGGGATTCAAATTTCTTAACAACCAGTTCTGTGGGTGTGGCCTAATTTGTGGGTGTGGCTTGGTGGTCATGTGACTGGGATGGGAGTGGCTTGCTGACTGGGCGTGGCTAGGTGGCCAGGTCCTTCCTTAATGGCCAGTTGCTTAGCAAGTGTTTTTTTTGCCAGTTTCCAAGGTCTGGGGAGCCCTGGAGAGGCCCAGGCAGGTGGCCATGTGACTGGCAAATCAAATTTAAGTGGTCCTCACTTAATGGCCATGTCCTCGCTTAGTGGCCAGTTGCTTAGCAAGTGTTTTTTTTGCCAGTTTCCAAAGCCCAGGGAGCCCTGGAGAGGCCCAGGCAGGTGGCCATGTGACTGGCAAACCAAATTTAAGTGGTCCTCACTTAATGGCCATGTCCTCGCTTAGTGGCCAGTTGCTTAGCAAGTGTTTTTTGCCAGTTTCCAAGGCCAGGGGAGCCCTGGAGAGGCCAGGGCAGCTACGAGGAGCTACGGGGAGGGCAAGGCAAGGCTTAGACAGCTATTCAAGAGGATGTAGTGTCAATGTTAGCAAAAATGGTAAAGCAACATATAGATTTAAATTTTAAAACCAGAAATATTTTTGTTGACACCCACATAAATAAAGGGAGTACAATATATATTTAATGTTACACATGTTAACAACGGCTAGAATTATGTTTGCACAACAGTGGAAAAATGAAGAGATCGCCATAGATAAAAATGAAATTAAAAAATTACAATGTGCAGAAATGGATAGACATAAGAGGTAGAAATTAGGCAGATAATGATCATTGCTATGTATGAATTAAATACAGAAGGTTGATAATTATAAACATGTTGATATAATTAACAAATTAGAAATAAGCCAATACAAAGAAATTTAAATAATTTTTCTGTTACACTGCTGTACTTATTGATATTTGTTTCTGCTTTGTTTTTTCATTTATGAAATATTTTATAATACTTTATAATATAAGTATAATAGAAGTACAGAGGTAAGGTAAAGTAAGGATATATTGTTATAGAATAGATTGATGATGATGAAATGAACATTATAAAGGAGATTAAGTAAAAATGGTAGTTTGCTCGCATAAAATGATGTAATATTAGTAAAGTCTAGTAAGTAATTAATAATATAATAATATAAATATATATAGTGGATTTATTTATTTATTTATTTATTTATTTATTTATTTATTTATTTATTTATTTATTAATGGGACTTATATGCCCCATCTCGAAGACTTCAGGCTTACAAATAAAACAACAGCAACAACAAATAATTTAAAAGCAGATTAAACTAAATAAGCCCCATTATAATTACAAATACACCCATAAAAATATCCCTTAAAACTATCCCATAAAAACCATCCCGTCCCAGAAAATCACAACCGATTGGTTAAACAACCAGGTCTTCAGGTCATGGCGGAAGGTGCGGAGGTCAGGGGCCAGATGGAGCTCCAGGAAGTTGGTTCCAGAGGTCTGGGGCAGCTATAGAATAGGCTCGTCATCGGGGACCGCCAGCCGGCATTGGCCAGCCGATGGGACCCCAAGAGTCCTTGCCTATGCGCTTCGCACAGAGGCGGTTGGCATTTGATGTCGGCAGGAGCAGCTCCCTTAGATATTGGGGACCCATGTCACGAAGGACTTTGTATGTTAACACTAAAACCTTGAATCTCACCCGGAGCGCAACTGGCAGCCAATGAAGGCAGCACAGGAGGGGGGTAACATGGGAGAACCGGGAAACTCCCGGTTTATGATATAAGGATTAATGCAAATTGGAAGGGAAAGATTGCAGAGATTGTGCATAACTAATTTGTACCAACCGACATGCTGTATGTAAGATGATGATTTATGTTTTATGGTTTGTTTTGTTTATGTTTTAAAAAAAATAAAAAACTTTTATTTTTAAAAATTCCCATTTATGTATGCAGGCAACTTCTTGTTCCATTGATGTTGCTTATATTGATTTAAGCAGAAACAGATAACAGATAACATCAAATGTCGACCGCCCTGTGCGAGCGCACAGACTGGGACTCCTCCGGGTGCCGTCCGCAAGACAGTGTCGGCTGGCGGTGCCCCGGGGAAGGGCCTACTCTGTAGCGGCTCCTGCCTTGTGGAACCAACTCCTTGTGGGGCCCCGTTTGGCTCCAGATCTCCGCTCTTTCCGCCACGATCTGAAAACTTGGCTGTTTGAACAGGCCGGGCTGGACTGACCTCTCAGGGAGGGGGTTTTTAAATTGATTTTATGTGGGCTTGTAGTGTTTAATTTGTTTTTAATGTATTTATTGTGGTTATTTTTAGTTGTGAGCAGCCCCGAGTCCTTTCGGAGAGGGGGCGGCATACAAGTCCAATTATTAAATTAAATTAATTAAATATAACAACAATGTAACAAGAAGTTGCCGGCCTCATTTTTGGTAAGTTGCTTTTTAGTATCTGTTTTTGTTTTTATTAATCATAAAAACAAAACAGATACTAAATAAATATATACATAAATAAAAATTATTTTACTATTCATCTTGATGTTTCTTTCTCCTTTGCTTTTTACTATTAGGAAAAAGCAAAGGAGAAACAAGTATCTATATATAACAGCAATGTATTGATATAGGAATATCAATATGTATTCCTAACAGGTAAAAGCAAAGGAGAAAGAAACATCAAGATGAATAGTAAAATATTTTTATTTATTTATTTATTTATTTAGTATCTGTTTTGTTTTTATGATTAATAAAAACAAAAACAGATACTAAAAAAATAAATAAATACATAAATTAAAAAAGCAACTTACCAAAAATGAGGCAGGCAACTTGGCTAGCCAGCAATGCCGGGGTCCTCCTCAGTCTTCAAGCTTGCTGTGGCAAGGATAGCTGGCCCGGGAGTCAGCACTTGACTAGGTTGGCGGTGGCAGCAGCAGCGACGGCAGGAGAAGGTAGGCGACCGGTGGAGCTTGCTGCTTTGCTTCCTTGCTCACCAATTGGTGGTGGGAAGGCAAGGAAGGTAGCAACCCTTGGGCCGTGGTCAGCGAGGGAAGGTGCCTCTTCCCTAGCCAAGATGGCAGCCACTGGCCAGCCTAGCCAAGATGGCGGCTGCCGGGTGGGCGAGGCAGCAGCATCCAGCCCAGGAGTTGGCACTCGACCGGGGCTGGTGACGGCGGTAGCAGGAGGAGGTAGGGGACTGGCAGGGATTGCTGCTTTGCCTCCTCACTCACCAATCAGTGGTGGGAAGGCAAGGCAGCAATAATGGAGGGCCGCGGGCAAGAGAAGATGGCGGCGGGTGAGGCAGGGAGTGTTGGCGAGGGCGGTGGGCATCCCAAGAGTCGGCACTCAATCAGGGCTGGCAGTGGCAGGTAGGTGACCGGGTTGTACTTACCAATCTGTGTCTTCAGAGGCTGGGGTAGGCAGTTTGGGCAGGCGAGGATGGCTAGTGGCAGTGGCGGCTGGAGCTTGCATCTTCTTTAATGGCAGCTGCCATGGGAGGCAGTCCAGGCAAGGCAGGCAGGCAGGCCTGGGAGGCAGGCCAGGCAAGGCAGGGCCTGGGAGGCAGGCCAGCTGGGCAAGGGCAGTGTGTGGTGGTGGTGACTAGGGCTTGTGGCTTGCCCCAGCAGGGTGGCAGAAGGCACACAGCGATGGCTGGCTGGCTAGCTAGCTGGCTAGCTAGCTGGCTGGCTGGCTGGCTGGCTGGCTGGCTGGCTGCTGCTCCTGCTTCTGTTGTGAGTGATGGGGCCGGGCAAGAAAATTTTTGTAGGTAGTGCACATGTGCTATAAGTAGGGGTGGGGCAGGGCAGGCAGGGGAGAATGAGGCAAGGATTGCCATGCATGCGCAAAAAATCTCATGCATGCGCAGTAAAAAAAACAGTTGTGGGAGCGTAGAATTGGGGAGAGGGGTGGGGGCTGGGGCCAGTGAAGAGAGGGCGGGTGGGGTAGAATGAGGCAAGGATTGCCATGCATGTGCAAAAAATGTTTCACATGCACAGTAAAAAACCTGGGTTTTGGCCCGTAGGAGCAGTGGAGAGGGGCGGGGCCAGCCAGGGGTCGGTTTTACCGGTTCTAAGAACTACCAGTGACATTAACAACCAGTTCTATAGAACCGGTGCAAACCGGTAGAATCCCACCCCTGATCAAGAGTAGAGACCTTCAAATTTCTAGGTTCTATCATATCACAAGACCTAAAATGAACACCTAACATCAAAAACATCATCAAAAAAGCACAACAAAGAATGTTCTTTCTGCACCAACTCAGAAAGCTCAAACTTCCCAAGGAGCTGCTGATACAGTTCTACAGAGGAATTATTGAGTCTGTCATCTGCACCTCTATAACTGTCTGGTTTGGTTCTGCAACCCAACAAGACATTCACAGACTTCAGAGGATAATTAGGACTGCAGAAAAAACAATTACTACCAACTGCCTTCAATCAAGGACCTGTATACTGCACGAGTCAAAAAGAGGACTGTGAAAATATTTACAAACCCCTCACATCCTGGACATAAACTGTTTTTACTCCTACGCTCAAAACGACGCTATAGAGCATTGCACACCAGAACAACTAGACACAAGGACAGTTTTTTCCCCAAATCACTCTGCTAAACAAATATTTCCCTCTAGTATTACTGTTAATCTTCTCATCACTCCTAATCATCCATCCACTCCCACTTGTGACTGTATGACTGTAACTTTGTTGCTTGTATTCTTACAATTTATATTGACTGTTTCCTTGTATGATTTGATTGCTTATTGTACCCTATGACCATTATTAAGTGTTGTACCTTATGATTCTTGACTCTTGACGAATGTATCTTTTCTTTTATGTATACTGAGAGCATTTGCACCAAGACAAATTCCTTGTGTGTCCAATCACACCTGGCCAATAAAGAATTCTATTCTATTCATATATATATATTGAGTAAGTGACAAGTCACCTTGGTAAGAGCTTGGTGAAAGTCAATATAATATAAAATATTCCCCCACCTTAAAAAATCATTGACTTGCTATTTAAAATCCCTAAAGAGTTAAGATACATTATCTATGGAAAGATCTGAAATATTTTGTTCATCCAGAATAAATGGTCCTATAATAAATTATGAGCCACAAATATAATCTATTTAATAGGATATAAATGAACCATACCTAACAGTGGCTACAGTCTTCAAGATTTTTTGGAAGAAAATATGACAGCTCAGCAGATGACCATACTTACACATTCAGAATTACAATTCTGCCAATTATCCAGCAAAATAACTCTATCAGCTACCCAAACTGAGCATCTCCCCACTTCTGACCAAGTATCTACCTAGGATTGTGCAGCTATGATAAGAGCCCAGGGTAGAGAAAGAAGAGGAAAGATACAACTTTAAAAAAGCATCAGGAGGTACGATATATATGCCTACACTGATTCCTTTTCAACCCCAGAACCAAACACTGTACATTCCTAGCTAAATTAAAATGGACACCCCCAAAAAAAGACCAAGTAGTTTTCTTGGAATTAAAACATGGTTTTGAAAATCAATGGACTAAATGAGGAGCCTACAAAAAATTGAACGGAATAATAATACTTCTGTGTCAGAAGCACCAAAATGCTTCCATGGTGAAAGGATTTGCCGGTGACATCACTGTCACCCAGAAGATGTTGGGGCTCCTTTTGTATCCCATTAAGTTGCCCACCAAAGTGGTACCCATTTATCTATTTGCAATCACCCCTCGGCGGGAGCTGGAGCATGTAGCAGGAGCTCACCCCGCCCCATGGCAGCAACAGGTCTTGAATGCAAAGCTGCCAATTGTCAATCCAGCATTCCAACCTTGTGAGCTGCTGTGCAAAGAATATTACTTTAAATGTAATGAAAATGTTGAAAATTTCAGTGACTAAGAGACTATGTTTAAAAAGTGAATTGTAAAAATTTGTGTCTAAAAATTGAAATAATACTATAGATTTTCCCTTACACAATCAACCATGCTTTTTGAGTGATGTATAAACCCAGTTTTGATGTGTATGCATCTGAATCTAATAAAATAATCCATGTAATTCAAAAGTATTAAATACAATTATTTTTCAGTATGCTCTGAAAAATAACAGTGCTCTTGTTCTTCAAGGTTAAAAAAATGTAATAATCCTGAACAAGTAAAGCATGAGTGATTTTTCTTTCATATGCTCCATGTCTCTTGATGAAGGGAGCTTTACTCAACCAGAGAGCCTCTAAAGTCTTTTCCAACTCTGTTATTCTGTTATTGTTAGGAATTCCTGATTGGGCAGAAGATTGTATTCTCACTACTGTAAACCTGATCTGAAGAGGTGATCCCTTTACACCTGACTATTCAATACAATAAAGCCAAACTATGAAAAGGTAGAATCAACATGCATTATCCTTGCTTAGTAAAGATGACAAAAAGCATAAACATTGAAAAGATGTCTAATTATCATATAGCCTTTCATACCTCTACAATATAAGTTATTATTCTGAAATGTATAGACTATAGTTCATCTTTCTTGGCATTAAAAGCAGGCACTTTTAATTCTGCTTAATTATAAAGTAGAGTCCACTCATTATAAATCACTTTGACTGGTGTCTGTTTCAGATTAGCCCACCTGAACTAACAAAGGGCAATTTGCATTCTTTGACTCCTATGATTAGTTTCCTGAAGGGCTATAACACTCGAAGTTTGCATCACGCTTACATTGTCAGAAAATGTTCCTCTGGTAATTATCTTAACTTACTCCATGCCCTTCAGTGTTACTGTTTCCAAGAAATGCAAAATTATAAAATCAAATGAAAAATGGAAATCATAGAAACTAAAAAAAACCTATACAAATTCAACATTATGTGAAACTTCATAAGTTAAAAGCTTACACATTTCAGAAGCTAAAATCTGAACACTAGGCAGTAAAAAGAAATAAGAAAATGCAGGCAGATGTTTAAAGACATGATGTTACTAACCACATCTGGTTGAATGGGGAGGAGGGCTAAGAAACTTAAACCAATATAGGTAATCCTTGACTTACAAACACAACTGAACCTAAAATTTCCATAGGTAATGAAGACAGTTGTCAAATGAGTTTTGCCCCATTTTTCAGTGAATCACTGCAGTTGTTAAGCCAGTAACATGGTTAAGTGAATCTGGCTTCCCCATTGACTTAGCTTGTCAGAAGGTCGCACAACTCTGGGATACTGTAACCATCATAAATACGAGTCAGTTGCCCAGCATCTAAATATTGATCATGTGACCATGGGGATGCTTCTACAGTCATAAGTGGGAGGAAAATGGTAATAAGTTACTTTTTTCGGTGCCATTGTAACTTTGAACTGTCACTAAATGAACTGTTGTAAATCAAGAACTACCTATATTTCCTTTCAACCATGATAAAAGTAGTCCTTTTTGCCAAGCCATCATCTCCTTGCACCACATGCCCAAAGCATGTGAGTTTCGGCTAATCACTGCCTCAGGGAGACAGTCAGTCATCTTGTGTTCTTTCTTTTTCAGTATGTGGCTTTCACAGACATGCCTTACCAATCGGAAAGTCCATTGTTTTAACTATTCTGAACTTTATTGCTATTGAAAAAAATTCTTATCTGTTGATCCTAAAATTGTTATAGCCCTTCTTTTTTGTTTCATTTTTTTTGAAAAATAAGCATAGCAATAAACTATAAAAAAAGACTTCATTTTTAATTGTTCTTGAGTCCAAGTATCTACCACAGGGTTGTCAAACTCATAGCCCATAGGCCATATACATCACATGCTGGCCACACCCATGCCCAGTTTAGCAAAGGGCAAACAACTGATACAAACTCAAGGTAAACTGTTCCAAACTCAATTGCAGAAAATATGACTTCAGCAACTGAGTGGTCAACCCCTGGAATGCCCTACCAGACTCTGTTGTTACAATCTCAACCCCTCACAGTTTCAACCTCATACTGTTTACTGTGGACCTCACCTAAGAGGTCCTTAAAGGGAAAAAGCATAAAAAGCATAAGCACACCAGCATGCCTACTTACTGTCTTATTTCTCCATTTATCTGTATTTATTCCCTTTGTTCTTGTTTATGTTCATATTTATACTTGTTATCTTGTACATGTTTGACAAACAAACAAATAAATAAAAAGGGGAAGTCCCAATACATCATGTGATGCTGCCCTGATGACGCGATTTTGACATCCCTGATCTACCACCTTCAGTTCTTCACTAATCACATTCACTAATCATGCCTTATGCTAAATAAATAATGAACAATCATGTTGCCTAACATTGTTTTTATCTTCTTTATATGTTTTCCTTTTTCTCCTGTCATTATGAGCTCTTTGCAAATTAGTTTGCCAGTATATATCCAGAACAAGCTGTACCCAGTGTAATTCAGAGCTAAGTACCTTTCCTAAACTCCTGTGAATTTGATAAAAGTCTACCACTTTGGAAATGCATTCCCCCCTTTAGCTGGGCTCAATAGGAATCCAAGTAAGAATTCTAAACTGTCAAAAAAAGGGAATTAATTTACTCAGGAGATTGCTTTTTCAGGAATGTCAGAGCCTGTTAAGCTAGGAATGGCTAACCACTTTCACCTTACTTAAGCCAAAACTGGGAAAGGTGAAAGACAGAGGAAGCAGTGCACTTAGCAACTGACCCTTTAAAAAGATAATTTCATCCCTCTTGTCAGCAAGGATAATCACTCTGGATTTCTAAAGCACCACAAAGCATTTTTTAAAGCATTTCTCTATCTTGCACTCAAAATGTCACTGAAGGTAAAGCATCCGACCATTCTGTCCCACTGATTTTCCTTTTTGCAGCAGCCGTCGTTTGTGCTGGTTCAAGGAGTTGCAAAGAAAGAAACACTGACATGTGTGTTTAATCATGAAACACATATGGATACAGTCAAATGAGTCACTATTACTTCCATGGAAAAGAACAAGGATCACCAGGCGGTAATCTGATTCCACTCCCAATAATGAGAGAAAGCAATCCTAATTATGACATTCTTTATAACATTCCTGTTTTGAAAAATAAAGTGTCTGATCACCTGTTTTTGTAAGAAAATATAACACAAATGCTTTGATTTGTGAAATGTGTACAGTCCTGATTATGTACACCATTGTGTTGTTGCAACATTTCTACTGATACACAAACAAGAACAAGTCTAATCAAGCTTATCTTGCACCAAGAACTCCATTCAGACAACTGCTAGCATTTATCTACCTGCCTTTGAAGTTGGCCTGAAACTTGCAGCTGTTCCAAAGGGCAATAGTTGAAATGTTAAGAGAGAGGGCCTTTCAAAATTGCTTCCCTGGAGCCCAGAACCTAACTAGATACTTTCTTCCACCTCATTCAGCCAGATGCTAAGGTCACCTTCCGGCCTTTCTGTATATTTTAAATGTTGGCCTTTTAAAAACTAATTCACATATGTTACTTAGTCTCTTAAAAGTGGACTCATTGCAGAAATTATGTAATTATTTTAATCAATATAACCCAATTTGAGATCAATGAAGGGTGGATTTTAAAAAGCTTTAAAATGCATAGAAAGTTTTATTTTTAATTTCTAAATCACCAATTTGGGTCTTATTTCCAATGCTCTGAGTTTATAATTGAAATTGCTCAGGATGCAATGAAGTTAAGCATTAGAAGGACAGAATTGGGGAAAGGTGTAATCATGGTCTAAAAATTATTTCTGGAGGTACTAGCTATTTTTATATTTCTCTCATTGGAGCCTAAATTGTTAATCTATAGCTTAGAAAATTCACTAGTACAGCTGCAAAACTTTATCCAGTCCAACATCAACAGACTGTTGCCAACCTTTTAAATTATGCCAAATGTCCTCACAATGCCTATACTGGGATCATTAGTAGGAAATAATTGGGAAGACTAATGAAAATTGAGTAGCACCTAAAACAGCAATGAGAACTATTTCAGTAATCTCAAAACATGACAATGCAAGTAAGGTTTATAGTTGCAAGAAGTACAATCATTTATTTATTAGAAACACATTTACATACCTCAGATTTAAACTAACTGATATGTCACAAATGAAATACACAAAAAGTAAACCTTCCTTCAGTCTGAGCCAACTTCTTGATGACTTTGTGAACACATCCATGAAGGTTTCTTGACAACATTGCAGATATGTTTACTTCCTAATTTAGCCTATCTCCTATCTCAGAAGCCACTTTCATCTGCTTTGCTTCCAAGTCCAAAGCTGGCTAAGTGCCACCACTTACTACAAAGCTTCATGATCAATTGTAGTTTAATAAAAGTGCTAGATCAAAGTAAAGCTAGATCAGCCAATATCACCTGTAGGGAATCTCCCCCCAAAAAATTCAAGATAGTGGTAATGAAAAAGAAACGTCATCCCTTTTATACATGTGTGCAATGCAAAAAGGGAAAAGCTTCCATCGTGACATACTTCTAACATCTTATGTATTTTTTACATTTATTTACATTTCACATGCATGAATATTGCTTTTTTATCTATTTATTTATATCCCTTTGTTATTTTTATAAATAACTCAAAACAGCAAACATACCCAATATTCCTTCTTCCCATTTCCCTGAAACAATAACTCTGTGAGAAACCTTTCTTGCTGGAGATGTATATATTTTCCAAAAAACATAAAGGATTCTTAGTTTAAGTTGTAAAAGTAATTCCTCATAAATTTTTACCTTTTTAATTACTTTTAGCTTGTTCTCTAACTTTGATTTAAGCTTTGATCTTCGATTTGATGCTGATCTCTGTGGCTTAGGCCTAGGAATTTCCAGTGGCTCCAGGGATGCAATTGAAATGGTGTAATAACTGGTTCGGTGAACCACACTTTGCGTACGTGCAGAGCATTTGCTACTGACCTTCTCCAGTAATCTCTGTGTGTTAAACAGCTGATGTGCAGCAATCCACTGTGCTGCACGAATTAGCTGAGCTTGAAAACCAGGATATAAAGCTCAGACTAGAACTGGGGAGGGTGAGTGGAGCCAACAGTTGATCGTTGGAGTGAACCGGTTTGCTCACAGCTGATCTACGGAGCTACCAGTTCACCTGAACTGGGCTGAAATGGTAGAATCCCACCCCTGAGTGACTATCTTAGGCAGGATAAATGATACCAAATTGCCCGTGAAAACTACAGTCTTTTCTTTTTAACATCTCTACACATAAACATCTAATAATACCTAACATCATGCCATCATAATCAGTGGATACTACTTGCCAAAACTGGACACAGTACAGTAACATCACAGCTTTCATATCGTCATTGAGAAAGCTTTGTCACAGAGAATGTTTCAGTTAGTCTGACTGGAAGCACCAGTATCCGGTAAAGCACTACTCTATCCTAGGATACAGAACATGTATTAAGCAGTGTTTTCTTGAAAGGGTTATATCCTACAGCAGAATCTGTTAGTCACCAAAGCCCTCGGTTCAAATGTTCCTTGTTCCAGATATTGTTTCTTTCATCAAGGCAGACTAATAAAGAAAAAAAACAAACATCTACTTCTTATAGCAGTGTGGGTATGGTTTACAGAAAGTATGGAGAAATTGTTGCTGAGTTACAACTTCCACCAGTATTCATCATTGGTCTTGCTGGCCAAGCTTGCTTAAAGATGTAGCTCTGGAGGGCCATGGTTTCCCTATTGGAGGAGAGATGACCAGGCTGAGCCCAAGGGATGGGTCAAATGCATCATCATTCATGAGTCCCTGCATGCCCAGAAAAGATCTGTCAGGCCCACCTTGAATTCCTTTCTATTCTTAACTCCTGTTAATTTCCCTTGACTGTTACTAGTTCAGATTATTGTAGAGAGCTTAAGCTTACAATAAATCTTTATACACATTTGAACTGCCTGATTTCCCTGGTGCTTGACATCCCTGCTTGTTCTGAATAGCAAGAGTGACTGAATGAGTAGTGAGAACTTTGGCAGGGAGTGGATTTGTCAAGGTACAAGAGAATTACTGAGGATATCTTGCTCAAGAGTCTTCTTTCTCAAAACCAAGGGTTCCTATCTTGTGAAATTATTTCCACATGCCTTCCACTGTATAAAGGAAGAATGGGTTGCGTACTCCACTGGGAGTTTAATTATGCCAATATGCAGAATAATCTCTTTTTCTTTCTCTTTCTCCATAGATATCTTCTTCTTCTGCATTGTGCTTTAGGTCATGAGATGGCAGCTTCCCAACTTTAAAGCTCAGCAGCCAAGAATTTAGCCTATTTACTGTACAAATAAATGGATTTTATCTTTTGGCATTAGACATTTTTTTAACCTGAGTCAGGATATTATTTTAATGAAATCCAAACCCATAAGGTTTCCCTCTGATTAGGATGGCAAGCATGACCAATTAAGTTAGACCTGGCAATAAAACACATGAAAAATGCAAACATGGAGGCTCTCTGAGTGACAGGAAAGGGAGCGGCAAGCCCAGCAATCTTTAGATCACAAGCATGGTTTATTTTGGGCAGCATCCATTATGATCTGATCTCACTTCTCATCTTATCACAATGGGAACAGGAAGGGATCATTTCATGGCTCATTGTTACAGAGAAGAAATGTAACAAAAGTCAAGCTCCTTAACAATCAGGGTTTCCTGTAAGTTTTTGCAGATATGTGGCATGGGCATAATTGAATATGACAATCAGCATATTAAAATATTTTCATGCCAGCAAAGTGATATCAATTTGTCTTAAAATAATAAGTAGTGTAATTAGAGAGGGAACTCCTTAGTACTGTAATGCTCTTTGTTTTAATTACCCTAATTGCAACCTCATTCTTGTCACTTCCAGACCCAAAGCTGGACTTTTTTTTTCTTGAAGCCATTTTACTTCTCCTCCAAGAAACTTCTTTAATTCTGACTGAATGGTGGAGGATGAAAGGATTTACATTTCTTGCAGTCAACTGGTCATTAGCACTCTTTCTTTTCAGTGGCCCTCAGGATCACCTCAATAGTGCAAATGGGTATGCAATGATCAATGTTTCCAGCTCATTAAGATACCACCTATTTTCTGTTTACAACAGTCCTTTCAGCAGCTGCAAGAAGGTTTCACATTCATTTGCATTATTCAGGTGACCTTGAGGGCCCAGATAAATCTCCAAGGGGGCTTAATGACTCTCAGAAAGAGTGCTAACAATCAGATGACTGCAAGGAATATAAACTCTTCCATCCTCCACTATTCAGTCAGAACTGAAGAAGCTTCTTGGATGACAAGCAAAATGTCTTCAAGGGAAAACAAAATCCAGTTACCTTTTGAAGAAGCACCTTTGGAACCATGACCTGGATGACTGAGAATCTCTATAGATATGTCACTTCTAGAGTTTCCATAACATATTTATTTATTTATTTATTTATTTATTTATTTATTTATTTATTTATTGGACTTGTATGCGCCCCATCTCCAAGACTGGCTGCTCACAACTAAAACCACAACAATAAATAATTTAGAAAAGATTAAACCACGCAAGCCCAAAAATTACAAGAATAAAATAACAATAATTAAGATATTTTAAAAACCCCATCCCCCCCAGGGAGGGGTCACAGCCCAGATTGGTCAAACAACCAGGTCTTCAAGTCATGGCAGAAGGTGCGGAGGTCAGGGGCCAGGCGGAGCCCCAGGGGCAGTTGGTTCCAGAGGTCAGGGGCCGCGACAAAATAGGCTTGTCGCTGGGGGACCGCCAGCTGACATTGGCTTGCTGACGGGACTCCAAGGAGTCCTTGCCTATGTGCTCGCATAGGGCGGTGGGCACTCAATATCGGCAGGAGTCGCTCCCTTAAATATTGAGGACCCATGTCGTGAAGGACTTTGTATGTTAAAACCAGAACCTTGAATCTCTGAACATAGACTGACATAACAATGTATTAACTCCATTCATGCATATAGGATGGTGGCATCTGGCCAATTTTGCCATGGGAGCATAACCTCAGTGTTCCCTATGGCAATGGATGACTGGCTTACTGGAAGTACCCACTGATTGGATGGAAACATTGATCACTTTTCTGTTTCAATTTCAGAAAAAATCTAAAAGTTATATCTTTTCCATCAAATCAAATGGTTCAAAAGTCCAAATGTTAGATAACCTCTCAAAGAAAGAAAAAATGGTAAATTACATTACAGCTGACCAGCTATCCACCCACTTTGACTAAAACCATGCATCACTATTCTACAAAGAGCTAGTATTTTTTGTGACCCTCCTGAGTCTGCAAGTGTCAGTTAGACTACAGGTAGTCCTCAACTTATGATCATAATCGACCCCCAAATGTATGTTGCTAAGTGAGACATTTGATCAGTGAGCTTTGCCCCATTTACAACCTTTCTTGCCACAGTTGTTAAGTGAATCATTTCAGTTGTTAAAATTAGTAACATGGTTGTTAAGTGAATCTGGCTTCCCCATTGACTCTGCTTGTCAGAAGGTCACAAGATCATATGACTCCCAGACACTGCAGCCCTCATAGATATAAACCAGCTGCTAACCATCTGAATTTTTATTACAGGACCATGAGGATGCTGCAGTGGATGTAAGTGTGAAAAATGGTCATAAGTCATTTTTTTCAGTGCTGTTGTAACTTTGAACGGTCACTAAATGAAGTGTTGTGAGTTGAGGCCTATCTGTACATTTCATCATTGCAGCAAACAGGCATCAGTCCTACTTTACTGTTTACTGATTAAGGCACTGAAACCAACATCTTACCTTCTGATAATTTGGAGGGCGTATGAACAGAGTTGGGATCCACGTCTTCACCAGGCCTGTAATGATAAAGTGTTTGAGATTGTTTGGGGGCTATCCAATTACGGTCTTCTTTCAAAGCAATCAGTGATGATGGTGTCGGATTAAATTTGACTTCAGGGAAGTTATCTCTTTTGGATTCCTTGAAATCCAATGATTTGGGTACTTTTAATTTCTGGTCTTTTTTCATGTTTAGTTTGACTCTAAAATGGGGATTTTGCTCAATTTTCTCATGGTTGATCGCATTTTGTCTCTCTGCTTCCAGCCCATTCCGGGGTATCTCAGTTGTTGCCACGACTTCTTCCTTTAACACACTGCTTGTAGTGGTCATCTTATATCTTGGTTGTGCTTTGGTTGTTGATACTGTGCTTGTATTCATCCTGACCTTGCTATTTTCATAGTTGTTCCTGTTTACCAGATGATTTAGGAAAGGGATATTTGTGCTGGTTGGTTGTTGCATTGCTGGGTCTGAAATAGACTGAGTCAGTGAAGGGGGAGTAACACTGCTTGCAAGGTAGTCATAATCCTCACTTTGTTCTTGGCCTATGCTCTCTTGTTCCAACTGGGTTGAATAACTGTAGTACTTTTTGGGTGGCTCCACCTGAGTGGTGTCTCCTTCTGGTGCCTCTTGGTCGTAACTGTAGGGATCATCATAGTGTTGCTCTGCTTCCATGGATTCAGATGGATTAGGGGAGGTTAACGTAGATTCATTACAATCTGGGAGCTGATAGCACATGAGGTCACCACCAGAATTAGGGCAATGGCACACTTTGCATGTAGGCATGTGGAATGTATGTCCTGCAGCATATTTTTGGTCTTCATGGACGCAGCCTATTCTTCCACATTGGGGACATCCATCTGCTGGTAGAACAGCATCAATGCAGTTTTGTGGAAGGTCTGGACATAACATAAACTGGCAGCTGATTTTACCCCCACCTTTGGGACAAGAACATTCTGTGCTTCCAAAGTCGACCAAATAGGACTGTCCTTCAGGCACTTTTCCATTGACAAAGCCTACATTCACACAGTCATAGTACTGGTATCCTTCACAAGTACAGCCATGCTGCAGACAAGAGGCACAGCATTCTCCAGGCTCTAGGACTTCTTCAATGCAGTTTTCTGGCTGCTTACACTCCACCCCTGTGCAATCCTTCTGTGCTGTTGCAATGCCAGTCCAAATAAGCACCAAAAGGACAGTGTTCATACAATGTAAGTGGAACATTTGGTGTCTATCCATAATCTTCCTAAATATATTTGGCAAGCATTCAGTTTTCTAATCTTTTATGGGCTTCTTTTCCTTTCTTTACCACCCCCTTTTACTTCTTGTTCATCCAGCTCTTGGTCAGAAATATTTCCCTGGATCCTGTTTTGGAACTAGAGCCTAGGTTTATGAAAGAGAACTTTGTTAAGTACTATACTTCACACATATCCTGGTAAACATTAGATATATTTTTAAAAGTGGATAAAGCTCCAACATCTGGAGACTGACATAAAATTAATCATAACCCTCATCCAACTGTAGACACCAAACTTCAGATTACATTTTTAAAATTTCTTCTCTTACTTTCTTAAATTTCTTATTCTTACTTTAAAAAAAAATTAAGAAATGTCTCTTCATCTACTTATAAAACAAACACCAAGTAAAATAAAAAGCAAGTTTTTATAATGGTACTTCTTTTAACAGGTTTAATATTCTTGGGTATCTTTTTCTTAGTTCTAACTTTTAAAATAATTCTTGACAAAAAACAGACAATTCTTTCTCATATTGATCTCAGTCTGAATGTATTTTAGCAGTATATCTCATTCTGTTTTCTGATGGAGGTATGAATGGCAAGATAGCATCAAAATATTAATTAGTTTTGAATTTGGGCCCAATAGAGTCTGAATTTAACTTGAAAAGTTGTATTCCACCAAAATATATTTTTTCTCACCTCCAATTTTTTTTAAAATTAAATTTATATGCCGCCCTTCTCCGAAGACTCAGGGCAGCTTACAATTTGTGGGATACAACCCAGTGTGCTCAGCAATAGCCTTCATTCCATTGTATATGCCTGCTTATTACTAAGTGGCATTTTTACAAAGTCAGCTTATTGCCCTCAACAATCTTGGGTCCTCAATTTACCTACCCTGAGAGGATGGAAGGCTGAGTCAACCTTGAGCCTGGTGGGATTCGAGCCTGCACTAATTGCAGGCAGCTGGAACTTAAGTGCTAGGCATTTAACAGCCTGCACCACCAAGGCTCTTACTTGCATTTAACTTACTTGCAGTAAATGTCCATTGCAGGACTTCTGTGAAGCACTAACTGCTGTAATGAGCAAGCATGGGATGATATGTGGTCACCAGGAACCATAAGAAAGACCTGCAATGAAAGTAGGGATATTAGGAATCAGGAAAGTATTTTCTGAATGTCATTACACCTAACATGAGTCTTTATCACTAAAGTATTATTGGGAGCACAGAAGAGCCAAAAGTTCATCTGGTTTGGTATAAAAATCATTTGTCTTTAGAGTTGAACACAAAGCATTTCTTTTTCAATCTTGTAGGTCAAATAGAATATTGCTATTTTTATAAAGATTGGGTACTGTTATGTTCTTACTCAGAACATTTGTTATTATTTCCTGTGTTAGTAGAAGAATAAAGTAAATGACCATACAGCAACACATCTCAATAGGAGGTCAAAATGTCATGTAGAGTCAGGGAAACAAATTATTTCTGTCTACCTACTTCTGCTATGATGTTGAAAGTGAAACTCTGACCCTCACAGTTCTGGACATCTCTGTAGGAAAGATTGGCTCCACTGCATATTAACTGGGGAAAACGCTGTCGCTATGCCTGAGATGCTTTCCTTTATCACTCATAAAACATAAAGTTACTATTAAAGTTCTTTGCAACAATCTTTTTTTTTAATTTTCACTTTTCAAACATTGGACACCCACATAAGAATATGCATTTAGCTTCAAATGCACACACAAATCCTACGTACCAGCAAACAAACTTTGGTTTGCTTTATACTCCCATGTTACACCCCTCCTGCGTGAGCTGCATTGGCTGCCGGTTGCCCTCCGGGTGAGGTTCAAAGTGCTAGTCATCATTTATAAAGCCCTTCATGGCTTAGGTCCGGGGTACTTGCGGGAGCATCTGCTGCCAGCAATGACGTCCGATCGCCTGGTGCGCTCACACAGATGGGGCCTCCTCAGGTTGCCGTCAGCCAGACAATGTTGGCTGGCGACCCCCAGGGGGAGGGCCTTTTCTGTGGGAGTGCCTGCCCACCCTCTGGAACCAACTGCCCATAGAGCTTAGGGTGGCACCTGACCTCCGCTCCTTCCGTCGTGACCTGAAGACTTGGCTTTTTCGATCAGCCAACCTGGACTGAAGGAGATTTTAATAGTTTTAATTTGTTCTAATTTGTTTGTGGATTTTAATTGGTTTTAGGTCTAGTGTTGGGGTTTTTAGATTTAATAGTTTTTTAAAGTTTGTATTTTCTGTTTTACCATTGTAAGCCGCCCTGAGACCTTTGGGAGATAGGGTGGCATAGAAATCCCAACAAACAAACAAACAAACAAACAAATAAATAAACTTCTATTTTTTTTCTCATGGCTACAAAAGTATTTAGGGTCCGTGGTGAAGAAAAGGTTGGGAACCAGTGCTATAGAGCAAAAGTTTCCAACCCCTTTTTTTTTAAGTTCACATATTCCAAACAGTATTGCCACTGAAACGTATTCCCATGGGCTTGTCTAAGTAAAAAGGAGTATTGCTTGAGAGGGTTCCAACTATACTCAATCTGTTCACTCCAACCCACCTCCTCATTTGCTTATTCCCAGGCTTTCCTTCCACTAGCCATAGATGTACAGCTAGAAAGACAGATGGGCAGGTGGGCTACTGGCAGCTCTCAGGGGCTCGGAGAGCACCCAATAACCTCAGAAAGACAAGCAGCAAGGGAAAGCTCTTAATAGGCTTAATTGAACTTCTGGGTGTTCAGCCAAGAGCATTTCACACCTCGTAAAAGTGTTGCAAGCTAGATAAACAATCCATTCAGCACTTGCGAGAGAGAGCCATTGAGAAAATCAAATAATATAGCCACTAGAAACTCCCTGCCTGGCCTCCGAGGGGATTAATTCTCAAATAATAAGAATCACATAACTCACCAGAAACTCTACTAAGACTCCAAGATCCCTCTCACAGTCACTACTATTAAGCCTGGTTTCACCCAGTCTTTTATTTAAGTATTAAATGCACAAAATAATGAACAACTTTTTGGTATATATCTTTTTTTAGGTAATTGGGGCAAAGAAGTGACACTGAGTTGGCCACACCCACCCAGTCACATGACTACTTAGCTACGCCCATCCAATCACATGACCACCCAATCACATGACCACCCAATCACATGACCACCTAGCCATGCTCACCCAGCCACATGACCACCCAGCCACATGACCACCCAGCCACACCCACCCAGCCAGCAGAGAGCCCCTTGTTAAAAAATTTGAAGCCCACTCCTGCAGATGGGTTTGTATTTTCAAGCTACATTTTCTGCCCTCTGCTGGTGGGCTCCACCACAAACCACACTTAGCATGATGCAGATGAATGATTAACACCCTCCTGAGATTGTGTAATTCTTGTGTCTCTGATCAAAATGAATTGTGGGGTATTGGGAAGGTTGGCACATCTGACTGGAAGTCTTGGAAAGTACCCCCTGGTTCGGGTTATCAGATGTTTGAACAGGCAAAGAAAGACAAAGACAATTAGAAAGCAGAATAAATGGAAGGAAACACACAAACTGTTTAAATTTCTTGGCATCCGCTATGAACATTACAGTAGAAAGCTGCAGACAAAATGTACTTAGGCCTACATACAAAGATTTCTTTTACCAGCATTAGAAAGACTGGTTTTTCAATTGCAGGAATGTGCTAGAGCCAGTTAAGAGGCAAAAGCTTTCAGTCTGTAACTGATTAAGGTCTTGTCCTTTCATGCAGCAGGACAAGCTGGCTGGAGGCTACTAATCAACTAATTAAAGACACAGAGCAGAGCTTGTTAACTTATGGCTAGCACTTAAGGAAGTGCTGCCCCACACAAAGAAAAGCTGCTCAGGCAAAGTAAGTTTGTTAGACACTAAAACGCATGCGCACACAGGTAGACAATATTTGATTTTAAGGCTATGGTTTCTGAAATGAAGACATGAGGACAAAGAAGACATCTCCACCTTTTGCCAGAGGTCTGATAAACCTACCCTGGCATACTAGCAAGACCCGAGTACTTCAGTAGTAGTTTACTGCAGGGGTGTCAAACTTGATTTTATTGACAGCCACATCAGGGTTGTGTTTGACCTCAGGGGGTCTGGGGGGGGCATGGGCAGGGTAGGGATGGCCAGCTTGACATCACTTGGCAGCTCAGGCTCTGCTTTCGGCCATAATGACCCCCCATCCCAAGCTCCATTTTCGCTGGCAGAGGGGCTGCAGGAGCTTCGGAGGGCCGTGCCCACGGGCCTTGAGTTTGACACTTCTGGTTCACTGATAATATTCTCTGACAGATAACTTATACTAGCAGAGGTGGCAATCACAATCTGGTATAAATACAATGGCACTGAGTGCCAAGTCATGGAGAAAGAGATTGACATAGAAAAAAAGAGACTTTATAAGTCTGATATTGCCTAAAGTTTGGCCTAGCACTTTTAAGTGTTGGCCTAGAAACCTTTTTATTTTTATTTTTGAGACCTTTAGAGCTGCCCGTTCATGCACACTTGAAACAGTTAATCCAAGAGTGCTTTGCAGACTAGTCCGCTTTGAGTCTTTATTCAATGTGTAGAAAGCTAAGGTGAATTCCCAGTGCACTGGCAACACTAGTGCAGAAGTAAGTGAACAAAGAAAACCCCTCTCTTACTACATTTCTCCTAACCAGGTTTAAAGGCTGATGACATTGAGAAAGTAAAGAGCTTACAAAGTAGACTCACAGCTGTATTTAACCTAGCCCCTGAAAGGAGCTCTGGCAGACGACCAGTCTAATATAGTGACAAAATTTACTACCCAGCACTCAGCAAGCTTCTTATACCACTCAGCCTTCCTTCCTCTTTCTCCTTATATAGAAATAAAATGGCAGCAGTTTTGTTAACTGTTAAGTTTGCATGAAGAGACAGACGCGAAGTGCTTCAAGCTCTTTTGTTTTATTAGTGACTACAGCTCAGAACGGACCCAATTTGGCTGGGCTGAGGCTGCTACTTATAGCCAGCAGCCACAGTTGACAGCCAATCAGGGTGCAGGGTTTTCCCGCACTTTTAAACCAATCATTTCTGACATTTTACAAGAACAGTTCAAACTAAACCAATGACTTTAAACCTACATACATAACACTGCTCCCCACTAGGTTCAGTCCATACTCAAACCCCATCTATCTAATGTACTCTTTTAAATAGGTGGGGCTCTTACGTGTACGTTGAGACCTACGTGGTTCAGATGTTTTAATGTTCTCACCCAGTGAGAGAGGAAATGTGTCTGCTGACATTTCCATACTTGGACTTCTAGTAATAGAAGAACCAGTTTGGTTACTACAACCTGGTCTCTCCTCCCAATCCATCTCCAACCCAATGTCAGCACCTAAGTCAGGTAGTGATGTACAGTCTTCCACTTGTAAGGATGGATTTTGGCATTGTGACAGGTTTTGGGATGGTTCCTGTCGTGTTGGCTCGTTACACATGGGGTTGATTCTTGCTTGCTGATTATCCTCATGATCCTCCCCTTCCCCCCAGAAGAGGTATTAGGTATTGAAACTAGAGAGGAGCAATTGCGATGTTCCTGAGGTAATCTGGATCTAAGCTGATCAATGTGCCTGCTCCAGAGGACACCATCCTCCGTTTGTACCCTGTAAGACCTGGGGCCTGTGATTTGGGTTATCTCAGCAGGAATCCATAATGGTTCACCCATAAGGTTCTTAGCATAAACAGAATCACCCACAGTGAATGTGCAAATTTTGCTAGTGGAATCTAGTGTTGCGTTGAATGCGTAAATGGGATGAAGGCGGTCAAGGGGAGACCTGAGTTTCCTACCCATCAACAACTCTGCTGGGGATAAGTTAGTTGATGGGTTGGGAGTGATATGCTGGACACTGAGTAGTTTTTCAACTTTCTCAGTGATGTCCCCAGGACCCAATTGCTGAAGTTTTTCCTTGGTAAAACGTACCATGCGTTCAGTCTGGCCGTTAGCCGAAGGGTGCCCAGGGGCTGTCAGGGCATGTCTGATACCCTGTTGTGCTAAATATGATTAAAAAAGGTTGGACGTAAATTGAGGACCATTGTCAGAAACTAGGATATCAGGTAACCCATGAGTTACAAAAAGCTTTTTGAGCTGTTTGATGACAGCTTCAGCTGTGGTAGATGCCATAGGGATAACCTCTAGCCATTTGGAATATGCATCTACTATAATAAAGAAGGTGTGCCCTCTGGTAGGGCCAGCAAAGTCAATGTAAATCCTAGACCAGGGGCCCCTAGGCCATTCCCATTCCTGTGTGGGGGCGAGAGGTGGGGCAGGCCAGACTTCTTGGCAGTTGGGACAGGATGCAACCCAGCGTTCAACCATTTTGTCAATACCTGGCCACCATACATATCTCCTGGCCAATCCCTTCATTCTGACAATACCCGGATAACCCTCATGTAACATTTCCAAAACCTCTTTTTGTAGTTTTGCAGGAATAACCACCCTGTTACCCCACAAAATACATCCTCTTAATACAGATAATTCAGTTTGCCTGGATTTAAAAGGTTGGGCAAATTGAGGTAGATCTTGAAGTGGCCAACCTTTCTTAATCCAGCCTATAACAGGAGCCAATAAAGTGTCTTTGGCAGTCTCTCTGGCAATTTCAGCAGCATGTACTGGAAGCTTGGCAACAGTTTCTAGGAAAAAGGTGTAAGTCTCAGGAGCAGGATCCTCAGTGTGTGAAGAAAGTGGGCAGCGACTCAAAGCATCTGCATGCCCAATGTCTTTTCCAGGCCTGTGGATGAGTTTGTATGAATAAGCAGCAAGAAATTCAGTCCATCTCAGCATTCTTGGTGACAGGATTGTGGACGTTGGTTTCTCCCCTGCCACAATGCCTAACAGAGGTTTGTGATCTGTGACAATAGTAAATGTTCTCCCATATAAATACTCATGGAATTTCTTGACAGCTGCAACAATTGCCAAGGCTTCCTTGTCCAGTTGGCTGTAATTCCTCTCTGCTTTAGTCAAAGTGCGAGAGTAAAATGCAATAGGGGCTTCCCTCCCGCTGGGAAGCATGTGGCTCAAAACCCACCCCAAAAGGGGATGCATCACAAGTCAGTACAACTGGCAAATTTTCAGAGAACTGTATCAGTACAGCATCAGAAGTGATTTGTCTCTTAATAGTGTTAAAGGCAGCTTGTTCTTTTCTGCCCCAGACCCATGCAGACTTTTTGTCTAGTAATCTGTGTAGTGGTTCTGCAATGGTTGCCTTCTGAGGTAGAAACATGTGATAGAAGTTAATGAGTCCCAGGAAAGCTTGCAAGTCTGTTTTGCATTTTGGCCTGGGGGCTTCTTTGATTGCCTGAACCTTGGCATCTGTGGGGTGGATACCATGCTTGTCAATCATATAGCCCAAGAACTCTACCTTGTCAGTTCTAAGAGTGCATTTTTCTTCTTTGACTTTTAACCCCACTTTTTTGAATCTGGTTAGGACTTCTCTGAGTCTCTCATGTAACTGAGTGTCATTTTCAGCAGAGATTAACACATCATCAAAGTAAGGTACTACCCCTGGCAGTCCTTGGAGCATCCTTTTCATAAGGCTTTGGAAGATGCCTGGTGCCACACTTACTCCAAATTGCAACCTTTTGCATTTGAAAGCACCTCTATGAGTCACAATGGTTTGGGCCTCTGCAGTGGCATCATCAACTGTTAACTGTTGATATGCCTGGGCCAGATCCAATTTGGCAAAGACTGTGCCCCGCCAAGAGAATGTAATAAATGATGCACCACTGGAACTGGATATGCGCTCTGTTGTAGCACATGGTTCAATGTCCCCTTGTAGTCTCTGCAGATTCTCACAGACCCATCAGCCTTGACTGGTGTGACTATGGGTGTCTCCCACCTGGAGTGGTCAGTGGGCTCTAAAACCCCTTGAGCTATTAATTTATCTAATTGTGCATCAATTTTTTCCTTTAAGGCAAATGGGACCCTTCTGGGCTTTAAATGGATTGGTGGCACCTTGGGATCTAGATTGAAAGTGATAGGGGTCCCCAAGTACTTGCCTAAGCCGTCGCTGAAGACCTCTGGAAACTCAGTCTTCAAGGCCTCCTCCCATTCAGAGTTGCTCACGTGATTGATGCCAGTCACCTCGATGCCCAGTGGGTTGAACCACTCAAGTCCCAGCAAACTTGGGCGATCCTTGCCCATGATGGTCAGGAGCAGGCGTTTGGTGTGGCCTTTGAACTTCACGTTGAATTCTCTTGTTCCAACTATTGGAATCTTGTTCCCTTGGTAGTCTTTAAGAGTCAGCGCTTGCTTCTTGAAATGATTCTTCTGAATGTTTGGGAGTAGTCTGTGAATAGTGTCCCATGACACCATAGACAGATATGAGCCTGAGTCCACTTCCATTTGGCAAGGCCTTCCTTCAATAAGTACCTTGACATGCACTTTTCTGTTATTGATAGAAGATGAATGACCAATAGTTACTGTCTGATGAGTTTCATTCTTCCCTTTGCTTCTGTGCTGCCCCATTTTCTCACTGAGATTGTTGGGTTTGAATTCTTTGTCTTTGTTTGCAGGAAATTTCCTTCTGTTGGGTGGAGTTCTGGATGATTTGCAGACTCTTGCTAGGTGTCCTCTTTTTCACAATGGAGGCAAATGGTGTCTAAAAACTTGCATTCAGTTCGGGGTGGCTTCCCCACAACCTCTGCAGTAGAAATCTTGCCTCTTTCTTTCCAGGTCTTTCTTTTTCCACTCCATTCTGAGTCTGTAAATTCCCTCTTCCACCTCACTGCAATCTGACTCAGAATCTAGGTCATCACAATGGTTTGTGATAGACTTTTCCCCATCAGAATGGCTCGTGGCCCTGTTCATCTTCCTCATGGCTGCTGCTGAGGACTTGGTAGCTTCTGCTGAAGAGGCTTCTTCTATGGCTTCTTTGAGTGTGATCTTAGGTTTCATTAATAACTTGCTCTGTAATACCTTGTCTTTAAGGCCCAGAACAAATCGATCACGCATGGCCTCTTCTAAACTGTTAAATTCACATGCACCCCCAATGTCTCTTAAACTTGCCACGAAGTCGTTTACGTTTTCGTTTTCCCCCTGATCACGACGGTAAAACTCGTGTCTCTTAATGAGGCACGATACTTGTGGCGCGTAATGGGCTCTTAACAGCTTTGCTAAATCAGGCCAGTCCATTACCTTCACGTCTGCAGCTCCTGCCAATGCCTTCGCCATCTTGAAAACTGCCGGACCGCAGTACGTAAGAAAGACCACCCTCTTCCGCTTCTCAGAAATGTCGGCTAGATCGTTTCCTTCCAGATACATTTGGAAGCGATCTGCATACGACTCCCAGTCTTCTGCCATCGGATCGAATGGGGCTGGGGGGGTGTTCAGCACGGTCATCTCGCTCTTCTTCTGTTCCGCATTGCCTTCTCTTCAGGGAAAATCCCACCTTCGTCACTAGTGTTAAGTTTGCATGAAGAGACAGACGCGGAGTGCTTCAAGCTCTTTTGTTTTATTAGTGACTACAGCTCAGAACGGACCCAATTTGGCTGGGCTGAGGCTGCTACTTATAGCCAGCAGCCACAGTTGACAGCCAATCAGGGTGCAGGGTTTTCCCGCACTTTTAAACCAATCATTTCTGACATTTTACAAGAACAGTTCAAACTAAACCAATGACTTTAAACCTACATACATAACATTAACAATCCCAGAAGCAGAAAAAAAGCCATTCAATCTATAACCCTCTTTGAAATGCCATAAAACACTTTGCAGCCATCTGCTTCAACCTGTTGCTTTGAAACAGATCCCTGCTTTGGTTTGAAAACTGTTGTAGCTAAATCATTCTGTTGAAATTTTCAAGGCTGGTCAATGATCAAAATCAAGCAACAAAACATCATTGTATGATGTTTTGCAACTGGGTTCAAAATCGCTTGTGTCAGACAAAATGAAATACTGTAGTCATTTGGGCTAATTTTTTTTGTCAAACTGAGGCACTCTTTTACAAGCTTTGTTCTCTTCTTAAAACCATGTGCATCAAAACTGCAATGCAAATAAGCTTTTGCTTTATAGAGTTAAAAACTGATCTTACCACAAGCAAGCAATCAGGAAAAAAAGCATTAACAAAACCTAATCTCCTGTGAAAGCTAAAACATCCTTCAAAAATATCAAAGTTCAGCTACAACTGAAATGCCAGGCACAGCAACCGCACCAATTTGGAGGAGAGCCCGGAAAAATGAACATGATTCTTAAAAGCCGTATTGATGAAGCCTTAGGAACCCCAATTGACCAGGCATCTGATAGGAATTGCACTGCATTGAAACCTAGTTATTTGAACAGATGTGGTGTAATTTATTCCAAGTTTAATTCTCTGGTCTCATTACCAGAGAACAGAGTTGTAGTTGAGGTTTGATCTTACACTGAATTGCTGCCTCTCTTAATTGTGGATAACTGGCACAGTATCCCTTAAGAAAAGTATTATATATTTTTCCCAGTTACCCAGAACTTGAGCAGTCAAAACACTATTTAACAATAACTTGTTTATGTTTTGTATGTGTATGTTTGTCTAAAAATAATTAAAAAAATTGGCAAAAACAAAACAAAACAATAACTTGCTGTTAATAGTAGAACTGTCAAATATGGACTCTAAGCTCCAAATGACAAGCACATAGCATAAAGAACCTGATAACCTTGCTAACATCGAGTGTTTCTCCATATATTCTGACTTAACTGACTGCTTAACTGACTACTTATTTGTCTATTAGCTTCACACTTTTTCTTTCACTCAGCAGCTAAAGAGACAGTCTCCCCTACTCATCCTACACGCACTTTGAGCTAAAAGAATGTGTGGTGCAAAGTTTCTCAATGGCTTCCATGGCTGACAATGGACTAGAACCTGGCTCTCCCTCTTCCAAGTCTAATGCCTACTGCTAACTGTTAATAATCACATCTTCATTTATTGCATTTATAAATATTCCCAACAATTTACAATACAGGTAGTCCTTAATTAATGATACTCCTTGGCATCAGAAGCTCCATCATTTAGCAACCATTCATTTACGATGGGAATAAAAAAAGAAGCCTTACAATCAATCCTTGCATTACAAACCCTTACAATGTTCACAGGTTGGTAAAGCAAAGGAAAGCTGAAGAAAACCATAAGCACAGTTGCAATTTCACTAAATGACCACTTTGCTTAATGACTAAGTTGCCAGTCCTACTTGTGGTTGATAAATGGCAACTACCTGAACACAAATACTGGTAACAGAAGCTGTAAAATCATGGTAATTACTGTTCGTTAAATTTTAAGAAGATTATAATGATTAAAAAAAAACAAGAGTAGATGAACATTAAAAAAAAGATGATGAGCAGAAGTCAAAGGAATCATGAGGAAAAAATGGAAAATATTGATCTTTTGTAATTTGATGCTCATCAGGTGCTGGCTCGTAATGGTATCATAAAAAATAGAATACGTCACCACTAGCAACCATAAAAAACCATTAAAAATGGTGTTGTCCCCCCCTTCTGTCTCTATGCCTTAATTTACAAATCTGCCTGTGTTAATTTTTCAGAACTTCAAGCACTGAGTAAAAGAAACAGAGTTCAGCAGAGATATTTTTGCAGTATTTCATGTATTCCCGTGTTCCTTTAAAACACAAACCCTGCGTGATTTGATAACTTTGACAGGCATCAAACTAACCTCTTTGTATCTGTTTTCTGGAAGGCTACAAGGTTGATTCATCTCTGTGCAATGGCCTTCCATGCTTCCTTTGCTATAATCTTTGGAAGAGAATGGAAAGCATGCAAATAAAATGAATAGCTTTCTTCTGCCATTAGAAATATTGTCTTTTGGGCTGAGCTGTATTAAATAAATCATTTCTTCTTTCTTTTAGTGCTTCTTAGTAATATATTTGAATGTTACCCCAGGCTCTATGAATAGCCAGTTGTTTTACCAAGGCTGGTTGGGGGAAGGTGTCACTGAAAAGATTGTACATCTGGGCAGTTCTCATGAGAACCTTCCTTTCCTCTCCACTTTTACACTGTTCAAATTAAATACATATTTCCAATGATGGAAAATCAGATGTACTCTTGAACTGGGCCCAAGGCTCGCCTGGCCCTTCTCTTACCCTCACCATTATTCTCTTCTGATAGTTACCTGGTGTATTCTTCCTGAAGTGAACAAAATTGCCCAAGATATAAATCGTCTCAGCAAAAAGTTTGAGTGCACCACAAATGAGACCACAGAGTACAATTTGGGGAAAACAAAAAGAATGAGATTGTTGATAGAAAGAGCAAATTGCAGCTATAAAACAAAGACTTGATAGCCTTCTCGTATAAAAGCCATAGAAGCTGGTGAGGATTTAACTGTGGATGTATTTGGAGCCTTCTTCAAGTCCTGAGGTGCTGGGAAGAGGCAGGTGTTCCTTGGAGGGAAGAGCAAAGAAGCCCATGCCAAAGATATATACTCTCTCTGGATCACCCAAGGCTCAAAGATCATCTCAGCTGCAAAGCTAAAATATTATACTAGGCAACTGGGATATAGAAAGATGCTAGAGGCAGATGATCACTTTAGTGACAATGGTAAAGGCATTGCTTCATGCTGCGTAGGAGAAAGCAACAGTAAACACTCTTGGGTTTTAGGAAGGAAGCCACATATATAGACAAGCTAAAAGTGATTGACAACATTGCATTGGATGATAGGCCCCTTAGGTCAGATGGAACTCAACATGTTATTGAGAAAGTACTGAGTTTTTTCAGAGCATTAATGGTATTTATGATCCAGTTAAATTAAAGCCTTTGGGAAGTCTAGTTGCTGATATTGCAGTGCAGGGAAGGAAAGTCCCAAAGTACAAAGCCAGAATTAAAGAACATGGGAAATAATAAAGCTTGAACATGGGAAACACAGTGAACGATTACATGAATTGACTGTACATTGACAACTTGGGCATCAGTGAATTGAAATGGACTGAAATTGGGTAGCTTCAGTCAGAAGATCGAACTGTTTACTACTCAGGGCATGAAAAACTAAGAAAAATGCCATTGCTTTCATAGCCAGAAAAGATACAGCAAAGGTAGTATTTGGATATAGTATAATCAATAAGCAAAAATTGGTCAATTGGACCTGGGTAGCCCTTTAATATGACGGTTATCCAAATTTATGCTGCTTGTAGTTGGAGAATGGAATGCTAACATTGCAAATACTAAAAAGGTTGCTCTGTTCTACTAAAAAACAGAAATAATTTGGAGAATTAGTTATCCATTTTGCTAATCCAATGATTTCTTCATCTTTCAAACATCCCAATGACATACTGTGTGTGTGCGTATACATACACACAGGTATCACCAGATAAATTACGCAAAAATCAAATTGATTAAATTATTGGAACAAGGAGGTGAAAGAGTTATATATATTATTTTATTATATTGTTCTAAAATTTACACTATTACAATAATATTCCAATATTATTACAGTATATTATTTTGATATTTATATCAAATATGTATCAAAATATCTTATGTATTATATGATATATAATGCTGATAAAT
This sequence comes from Naja naja, assembly GCA_009733165.1. Lineage (NCBI taxonomy): Eukaryota > Metazoa > Chordata > Lepidosauria > Squamata > Elapidae > Naja > Naja naja. The sequence goes on from CM019149.1 coordinate 73,236,146, forward strand.
TAATATTCTAAAGATCCCCTTAAAGCCAACTGTGATTACATTACTACCGTGTTTCCCCAAAAATAAGACACTGTCTTATATTTTTTTTGGCTCCCAAAAACACACTAGGTCTTATTTTCAGGGTAGGTCTTATATATTTATGGTGCCAAATAGTGGGTGTGAGTGTGTAGGGGGGCGTGTTTCGCGGGTGCACGGTTGCTCCCTGAAAAGTCTTCCTGGAACTGGAGATTTACACTAGGTCTTATTTTCGGGGTAGGTCTTATATTAGGGCAGGTTTAGAAAATAGTGCTAGGTCTTACTTTCGGGGTAGGTCTTATTTTCGGGGAAACACGGTAAATTACTATAATACTAAATTAAGCCAAAATAATCTAAATCTAACACTGACATACAGTTGAAGCTCTCCAGCTCAAGGTTAATTCTTTTCTGTCTCCTCTGAATTTACAATTAAACCAAGTGAATTCATGTGTTATTTTAGTCAGATCTCCAAAACAATGCACAGGATTGATTCAAGGCTGAAAATAAATTCTGAAGAGATCGTAGAACATTTGTGTCACAATAAATTTTAGCTTAAGAGTCTATGTGGGGGGAAATAAATTACCCAAGCAACAGAATTTCTATGATGAATAGTTAAATGCTGTGCTAATCCAGGAACATGTCAAATGGGCCATATTTTGTTGCCTCCATATCAGCCTCCAACAGTTTAGTTCCAGCTGTTTCTATCACTTTCCATATTTTTGAGAGCACAAAACTGATCACTACTGGTAATGTTCTCCTATAAATGTATTTTAGCCTTTGATTTTCCAAATACTCTCTGACTATTGAACAATATTCAATTTCCTGAGGAAGGTCTGCCAATCATACCTGTTCTCAAATTGGTTGGTAATCTTGTAATGCAGGCAAAGGTACCTAAGGCACTTTTAAAAATGTAATCCCTCCCTGTACCACCCTCTTTGTCTTCTCTTTGTAATTCACGAGTGAGCTCTCCTGAGTGACAACTAACACTTTTCAGAGCAATTCAACCGTAGAAGAAAACTGATTTACTCCTCAACCTACTTATATTTGTTACATTTAGCTGTCGGATAGTCAGCTGTCAATAATGAATCAGATATCCTTCCTGGGATAATAGAGATAAGATCCAACAGGGTATCCACATATTTATCTGTTGTAAGATTCCTCAGTGGATGACAACATGGATGCTTTCTTGCAATGCAGAGAACACAGAAGATCCATTTCACTATAAGGCTCAACTATAGTCTTCCTAGCAGAATGAATTAATGGCTCAGCAAGCCTTGGACTGGCACGTTCTTTCCACACTACAGTAACTCCCACCTTAGAGCAATTAGATTTTTATGATGTCCATTTTTGATATGATAAAATGCAACAGAAGTGTAACCTTTTGAAACTGTATCTTCAATCATTTCCTGAATTGCATATTGTCTGGCCTTGATGGGTTATTTACATATTCCTTTAAATACCAAAGTGCCAAGAAAAGAATTTGAATTAGAAACTGCAGGAAGTTATTCTGTTTCATTTCTGTTTCTTACTGTTATCTAAATAACGTAATTACAAAAGTAGCAGAACTGAATACAGAATAACAGAGTTGGAAGGGACCTGGCAGGTCTTTAGTCCAACCCCCTGGAAGAGGGAACAGGACACCATTGTAGGCAAATGATTGTCCAGTCCCTTCTTAAAAGCCTCCACTGTTGGACATCCCACAAGTTGTTTCACTGGTTGGTTGTTCCTACTGTCCGGAAATTTCTCCTTAGTTCTAGGTTGCTTCTCTCTTTGTTCAGTTTCCATCCATTGCTTCTCATCTTGCCTTCTGGTGCTTTGGAAAATGCGTTGAGTCCCTCTTCTCTGTGGCAGCCCCTCAAATATTGGAACACTGTTATCATGTCATTCCCGGTCCTTCTTTTAACTAGACTAACCATACCCAATTCCTGCAACCAGTCTACATAGGTTTTAGCCTTCAACTCATCAATCATTTTTGTCACTCTTCTGTGCACTTTTTCCAGAGTTTCAATATCTTTTTTACATTATGGTGACCAAAAATGGATGCAGTATTCCAAGTGTGGTGTTACCATCCTTTGTTCAAATTTTTGTATGATGAAATTGTTCATGCAACCAAATTTCCTAGTTTGGCACCATTTCAACATAGGAGGTTTTTAAGAATGAACTGACTGGAGTGTATTCTTAAAATCACAATATATGCATCATCTTCTGGCAAAGATGTGGTTTAAAGTGCCCTTGAAAAACTTCCAAATCAGGAAATATTAAAAATATTCTATGTTTTGCTACATTTCAGAAGTGTTCCTAAGGAGAGATGAATAAAGGATTCATAAAATAAGATGCAGCAAAGTTCACCTCTAGAGACAAAAAAAAAAGAATGCAATGAGCGGAAGATTAATTATGCTAAATCATCTTATTGGGTGTATTTAATGGGATACCTGAATGGCAGACTGAAATATAATCTAATCTACCACATGTTAGGATTTGAAAATAGAAACAAGGTTAACTTTTGCTTTTGTTTAAACAGCAGCAGGCTTTATATAAAATAAATAATTATTAAAGTTGATTCACTGTTCAAAGCGGATTGTTATATGCTGGGGAAAATATGCTTGAATATGATAAGCAAATAAGTGATGGATTCAATTAGAAAATACAGGTTGAAGAAAATCTGTAAGCTTCAGTCTTGTGCTAAATTCACCAAACTTTGGATGATAAGAGACATACATGAGTTGATTGTAGGTAGCTTCAATTCAATTTACATTCCCTATATGGAATCAAAACATTTCCACTTATCTTCAAATAGTAGCCTTTCAGGCAGGTTATGCACACATAGTCAGATTATGCCATTGAATTTTATGTCAGGTAAGTTCTTAATGAGCTTGGAGTTTGTTTCCATTTTAACCCAGAATGTATTAGAATGCCTATTTTGGTTTCTTTTGGTAATTACTGATTATATTCCCTTTTTTACCACAGGAAGTTGCTGTGGTCTTTTCTATAATAATTTGTGTATAAACTAATTCTGTATCAAGATGGTTTTAAATAAATAAAGGATAAAGTTGTGGTCTAATTCTGCAAATATTTTATCAGTGTGGTTAGATTCAATGACGTAAATTATATGTGTTATTTGCCTGTTCAAGTGGAGACAAGACAAATTTATTAAAAGGCAAAAAACTGGCACTTAAATATAAAAAACCGGTTTTCCTGCACATGAATCTTTTCCTTTTGCCCATTTTTCTTCCACTTGAAAGCAAGCTACTCTTAATTATTTTCTAGAAAATGAAAATTATAAACACAGATGAATTAGGCAAGAGAACATATAATTTGTTTATTGCAAGATGTGCTAATGGTCAAGCCATCTGCACATGTTATGCACAATCCATTGATAGAAGATAACACAAATGAATACACATATTCTTCGACTTACAACCATTTGTTTAATGACTGTTCAAAGTTACAATGGCACTGAAAAAAACTGACCACACTTTTCCACACTTACAACCATTGCATCATCCCCATTGTCACGTGATTAAAATTCAGATGCTTGGCACCTGGTTCGTATTATGACAGTTGCAGTGTCCCAAGTGTCCAGGGGTTAAGTGATCACCTTTTGTGACCTTCTGACAAGCAAAATCAATAGGAAAGCCAGATTTACTTAACAATTGTGTTACTATCTTAACAAAGAGATTCACTTAACAACTGTAGCAAGAAAGATGGTTAAAAAAAGGGATGAAACTCATTTAACCATTGTCTCACTTAGCAACAGAAATTTTGAAATTAATTGTGGTCATAAGTCAAGAAAACTACAGGTAGTTCTCAATTTACAACCACAACTGAGCCCAAAATTTATGTTGCTAAGCAAAACAGTTGTTACATGAATTTTTCCCATATTACTACCTTTCTTGCCACAGTTGTCAAGGACTGTAGTCATGCAGTAGAAATAAGCATGTAGAAAATATTTGTACACACATAAAGAAACCTTTAAGATTATACTATTTCAGAGGTCATGTGCACAAACAATGTTTTGCATATGGTTACAAGAGTTTTCCCATTTGCCTGAAATTGGATTATGGTTCGTGAAAATCATGTAATAACTCATGATCACAACAAGAGAAGGAACAGAAAATCATCCTCTGACTTTTTCTCAAAAACGGAATTCAACAATACATGTAAGAACACCCAAAATAATATCAGTTTACTGTATATACCAGTGGTGGCTAACCTTTGTGGGCTCCTGTGCCAAAAATTGTGCACACGTTCACACTCGCGTGCCAACACCCAGAAGATAATGTGTGCCCCCCCACACCCCCTACGCATGCGTGCATAATAACCACCACCCCCCGCCACTCCCTTACCTGTACTGCACCTCACAGCTGATTTTCGGCTGGTTTGTGGCCTTTTTCAGCCTCCCAAAGGCTTGAGGAAGGCTTCTGCAGGCTTTGCAGGCCGAAAACTAGCCCCGTTTTGTCACTTCCCGTATTTTCAGAAGAACAGGAAGTGATGAAACAGGACTAGTTTTCGACCTTCAGAAGCTTGCAGAAGCCTTTCTCAAGCCTTTGGGAGGCCGAAAAAGGCTTCAAACAGGCAGAAAATCAGCTGTGAGGTGCACACATGCCCAGTAAGGTTTGCCTGCAACTCGCATGCTGGCACAAATGGCTCTGCTTGCCACCTCTGGCATGTGTGCCATAGGTTTGCCATCACGGGTATATACCTATTATATTTATTTTATAGTTAGAACTATATAACCAAAGCACATCAAAGTACTTGTTTCTTGGGGCTAGCAAAAAATTATCTGCCCCATAGTCAGAACCTCTTATTATCTTTGTTCTCTTCATTACATTCTCTAAGTTTCATAACAAAAAAATTGAATTAGCTATGTTTTATTCAATTTCTTTACCATCTGTATGAATGGATAGACATGTTTAAACCCTTATCTGGAAAAAAAACCCATACCTTTTTTTAAGCAGATTATACACCAATTGCCATTCTCATTCATTCTTGGATCTATGAATTACTTAATAACTTTTTCTCATTCTTACCCACCTGTTTATGTTGACTAATACAGTAATATTTTTCTCCTGGACCACATTTGCTAGAATGTAGAATATTTTATTCCCAACTTATTTCCATTTTCACAATTCATGGGAGTATAACATGCCCTTACCACAAAACCTATTTGTTCTACAAACCCACAACAACCTATATGGCACCAATCCATTGTTTTTCAAACTGTATGTGTTTTAGCATTTCCATTCATAATGGAACGTATATCTTCTTTTCCCTGTAGGCATTCATCAATTCCATTTTTTAAGGTCAGGTGATCTGTTACATTCTTCCTCTTTCTCTTACATTCACACAATCTCCTCTCTCTTCCTTCCTCCCTTTATCAATTACTTTCATCATAATCCAAGTCACAATCTTCCTTAAATCACAATTATCTCTATCTGGTAGATATTGGCCTCTACCATGCATTGTGGCACCAAAGGCAGTCAAAGTCCAGTTTTCTCTCAAGTGGATTCACCTCAGGAACTCTAATCTAGCAATAGCACTTAGACTTACAGAGCTTTACATCCCTCTCTATGGAGTTTATAGAGTCAGCCTATTGCCCCCAACAATCTGAGTCCTCATTTTACCCATCTTGGAAGGATGGAAGGTTGAGTCAACCTTCAGCCTGGTGAGATTTGAAGGGCCAAATTGCAGGCAGTCAGCAGTCAGCAGAATTAGCCTGCAGTACTGCATTTTAACCACTACACCTCTGCGGTTCTAATCTACAGACTGTCATGCAAAACTGAGATACAAAAATGTGCTGATGACACACATTCAGGATGTTTTCTTTGGAGATTTTAAGAGAAAAAATCCATAAAATTCCATCCTTTGGGAAAACACATATTACATGTTCTGAATCAGGGTTTGTTTTAAAAATCTATATCCGTATGTTTCTTACACTCTATATAAATATTTAAGAGAGTTCTACTTCATTTGGATTTTTTTTTCAGTTTAGACATTGGATAGGACAATTTTATTTGGAGTACCTTAATTAAGCAGTCACAGTTAATAATATTACACTGAAACCTCAACCAGCTTCCAACATAATGCAACTGTTTTTCCCTCTCCTGTTTGGCTGTACAGTATACATCTTTTCATCCTTTGTTTTGCATTTTGCATCTGAAGATGACTTGGCCTATTCTGAACAATGAATTCCTCTTGAGAAGCATAGAAAGGCAGAGTTAAGAATCTTGAGAGCAGCCCCTCCAGCCTTCCAGGTGTGCTTGGTGTAAAATTGCAGAGCAGCAGAGCTCCTGAATAGATATGGCTAGTTGGCTAATCCCAACACCTCTGAAGATTTTTACATGCTACTGTAAAGTAAAATTAGTAGCAAACCATTAGTTCCACCAAGAGGGATTAGCCCTTTATTCCAACCTCACTGATGAGTGCCAGCTGCCACAGCAATCTGATAAAATTCAAGTACAATTACTCTGTTTCAATTAGTGCTTTGTTTCTAGGAATGCAAACAGGTAGGACTCTGGATTGAACGAACATTGTCACCTTTCTTAATTTTTATGAGGATCGTTATAAATTCTGCCCAAGATTGGCTAGGCCCACATCACACGTGGTGCTGTTCATTCGATAGTGTTTGTATAAAAAGAGACATCTTCCTTTTATTGGTGGCTTGTGGCAGATGTCAGCTTTTTGCAGTCACTACACTTTACTACTCTCAACAATTAGCATTCCAGTCCTTGATTACCTGCTGTTTTCACCTAGCTGACAAAATCAACATGTCTAAGACTCACAGTGCCTGTTGAAAAAAGTTGGTGTATACAATCCGAATTCCCTGGAAAAGCATCAGACTATATTGTACCCCTAACAATTCTGCTTTAGTTGGTTTTTTTTAAAGAACAGAACTCAGATTCTTCTAATTAGATTTAATTTACTTCATAGAATTACTAAGTCTTCCTTACAGGTGGATGTGACCTGTCTAAGATTGAGAACATTTCATCAAAAACCAAAAATTTGCCTAAACTACCATGTTTCTGAAAAAGTAATAGTAATATCAGAAACCATTTCACATATTATAAATAAAGAACAGTGTTTAGACAATTTCATCAACTTTAACTATAAGGTAAGGGACAATATTGAAATACAATAATAGGATCATCTGATGCAGTGGTTCTTAACCTTTTTGAAAGAATCACCCCCTTGAACCATTGGGGAAGTTGTCATGGCCCCCTCCCCAAACATAACTGCCCCCTGCCACCTCTTAGCGTCCCCAAGGGGGCCAGCAGAGGGGCGCTAAGAGGCGGCAGGGGGGCATTCGAGGCGCCAGCCGGCCCTGCAGTTTCACCCATTTTGGTGCCGGCTCTGGAGCGGTGCTACAGTCAATGGGTGAGCCTGCAAGGCTGGCACCTTGAACGCCCCCCTGCTGCCTCTTAGCATCCCCAAGGGGGCCAGCAGAGGGGCGCTAAGAGTCGGCAGGGGGGTGGTGCATCGAACGCGGCCACAGCGGCACGTAACGTGCCACTGCTTCCGCATTGGAGGCACTGGCTCCGGAGCAGTGCTAGTCAATGGGTGAACTTGCAGGGCCGGCCAGCACCTCGAACGCCCCCTGTTGCCTCTTAGCACCCCTCTGTGACCCCCTTGGGGATGCTAAGAGGTGGCAGGGGGGCGTTCGAGGCGCCGGCCCTGCAGGCTCACCCCATTGACTGTTGTACCACACCTGAACCAGCGCCTGTCAATCCATCCATCCAAAAGGTCTGTCTGTTTGCCTTCCTGTCTATCTACCTGTCTGTCTTTTTGTCTGTCTACCTACCTACCAATATAGATCTACCAATATAGATCTCTCTCTCTCTCTCCCCCAATATATCTCCCTCCATCGCCCCCATATCTCCCCCCTTCCATTCCTTCGCCCCCACGTCACCCCTTTTCATTCCATCGCCCCCCTGAAAAACAAAATCGCCCCTTGGGGGGTGATATCGCCCAGGTTAAGAACCACTGATCTGATGGAATGGTCTTCAAGAAGCAGTACCTGAAGCAGGAGATATCTTTATGGTTGAGTTAAATTGTATCTTGTTTTAGGATTAAAGAGGTGACCTCTGTGATGTGAGATTACTTCTGGGTGAATACTGGGCCTTATTCTGCCATTTTTATTATTAGTAAATCCCACCCATTCTGGTATCTTTTGTGCTGGCTACTGATTTTGGGGTTACATTCTGCTACTATTATGAAAACCCATCTTTAATAAGAGCTACAGTTTGATTCCTTGGTTAAATGTTGAAACCTAAAATTTGGCTGTGCATTTCAGAATAATATATAGGATGTTGTGCATTTTATTATTGGCATTATTCTCTTTTCCAGAATTATCTTTGAGGCTTATCTATACTGTACAGATATCCAAAGGACCAAAGGTTCACATCAAAATTATGAAATCACATCACTCTATTATGACACAAGCACTCTCTCTTTCATAGGTCCATGCAATGTAGAAAAGGGGCAACAGTGCTGTCATCATTTTGCCCCTATCCTGTAGAAACATCTTCTCTCTGAAGTTTATTCTTCCTAGACATCCAATTGTCTGAACTACTGTCCTAAGCATGCCTTTCAATTTTCATTTTTTTGCTTTTCTCCACAAGAAACAGAGATCTTCCAGTAACACCTGAAGAAGCTATTGCCAACAGAAACTACTTTTAAATCTAGGGCAGCTTCAACATCATCATCTCCATTATCATAATGTCATTAATCACTTTATATTGCTATATTAAATGTTTAAAAACTACATCTGGATGAACAAAATACCCCCTTTGCATTTTTTCTTCACTATGTACATAAAAACTTTGCCAGTCATCACTCCTAAGCAGATTGTATCAATTAGGTAAGTATGGAAACAAAAATGTGTTCAGATGCATTTTAAATTTATCTCAGGGACGTCATGATTTACTGACAATAGGACTCACTAAATTTTCTTAAGGCTTTCATTTGTCTTCTATATAGCCAAGGGATAGGGAGACAGAACCTCTGTTCCAAAACAGAAGTATAAGGTTGGAAAGAATTTATTCATCAAAATATTCCTTTTTAAAAAAAAAAACATTTTTTGCCTGAAAGCAAGAGTTGCTTAGCACCAACTATTCAGCCAAACGACTATGCATTTTTTATTAGTACAGAACTGTTATTAGGAGTTGTGCAAATTACATTCTATCACATGCCTAGAAAAAATGTAATCCTTTATTAAAAAACGACAGATGCTTGGAGCAAAACACAGCTCACTTTCTTATTTATTTATTTTTTAAATAGACATATTATCTGTTGGGTGGGGAACACCTGAACATATCATTTAAAACACTGTTTATTTGAACCAATTAAGAAGTTAGGGGCAATTGTTTCTATAATTAACTATATAGCAAACAATAAAAAATTGCTCATTAAACATTTTATAGTTTGCTAAAATCGGGCATTTTTCCATCACATAAGATGAAGAAACTGAAAAGAAGTTTGTGCAGGGAGGAAAACTTTGGTATGTAGACTTTGCATTATTCTCTGATATTCTGTAACACATACCATCAATTTGAATAGAGGTTTAAGTCATATGGCTTGCATTCAACATGCCACACTGAATCACAATTCCCTCCTGATCTGTCCTAAGAATAACAAACTTTTTAGCTAAAGTTGAGAGGTAAAAATGTTCTTTAATTCATGAGTTAAAAAGCCAGAAGCAGCATCTGCAAAAAAAAAAAGTTTTCCAATTGCAAAGAGCTAAACCTTGAGAGACATGTAATAATATATTTTTCAAGAAAAAAAAAAGCCTTAAATATTCTGCAAGGAAACTTTGTGTAACATAGCTGCAGTTTTAGCTCAGTACTTTAAGTGTCCTGCTTAAATCCTGTTACATCCAGTTTTAAAATTTTGTCAAGCCAAAGATAAAACTAGTGCTAATTTGAAAGGCTGAGAGTTAAGCTTTGAGAACAGAATCCAAGAGTAGCAAAACAAAATAGAATCAAAACAAGCAAAGCACACCTTAACACCTTAACAGTAAACCATGTATAAGCATGCTTAGTCACCAGAAATATTTAGCTGCAACTAATAGGTAGATTTACAGACCTGTAAAAGTTAGCTTCTTATAACCTTTGTCTCCAATCATCTTACTGCTGTTCTGCCTCCTTTCTGCTCACAAATTCTTTTTCCCAGCCCTGTCCAAAGGAACTGCCCAGATTTTGTGTTGTAATATGAGCAGGGTAATTCCATGTGCCTCTGATATGGTTAATTCTCTTTTACCTCCCTCTAATTTGCAACAAAAGAAAGCACCAACACGACAACAGATTTTTTTTTAGTTTGGTGGAATCTAAAAATCAACAGCAGCTCCTTCAGTTGTGAAATCTTAAAAAAAAAACAATACATTTAAATAAATGTCATCGTCTAGACGTTCATAAAATCCTTTTCCTATTTCTGCATCCATGCTAACCATTCTCTTGAAGGTCTTAAAGTGGGTTGAAGGTCAGTCATATTTGAAGTACTATAGTAATTTGGTAGGTTTATAAACTCACCAAGACTTCCATTTTAAGAAATAAACTAAAGATATCCTTGAGGTTTTTTTAATTTCAGAAGATTTTCTATTGCATTATTATTATTATTCATATTTATATCCCGCCCTTCTCCAGAGACTCAGGGCAGCTTGCATCATATTGCATCATAGATCAATAGGATTATTTAAATAATTGTTTGCCTTCACTGACCCCTAATCTATATATGTAAAAGCCAAGTACCACTCACTCATCATGAAATATCCAGAACTGTAAAGCCTACAAACTTTAAATTTGGCACCTATGTTCCTCTTGGCTTCTAGGTGCTCGTTAAGAAAGGATTTTTTGAAATGACCATCAGATCATTACTATTTCTTAATACAGTAATTAACATGCTCTGATGCTAAGGAGTTCTACTCCCCCTCCCCACCTGAAAAGAACTCTGTTCCAACTGCCAGTTGCCTCACAAGGTTGCAGAACAACAGGAGGTAGCATTCTTTGCCATCACGCTCCATTATCCTGTAGCTGTAAAATTCAGCAGCAGACACGGTCTTCTTGAGAGGACCCTTGGTCTTTGCGTCACACTGAGATATATTGATGTAATAGTCATCTTCTCCACAGCAGAACATCAGAGGGTACTGGAGAGCTCAGGAGTGGTCTGGGACTACTTACAGTACTAAACATCAATACCTCACCAAAATGTTTACACCTTCCACCTATGGAACTGCTTCCAGATTCAAGGCAGTAGGAGCGATATTCTCTTATGTGTTTCAATCACCGACCGTCACTGAGCCAACAGATTGTGAACCAGATTTCTCCTGCATAGCCCAATCACATAGTGTTGTCGCGAAGCATGGGTAGCCAGCTAGTTAACAATAAATATCAGCAGTTAAAAATACTCTAAGAATGGTGAAGCGAAACAAAATTTAAATTCCTGTTATCATCTTGCTTGGTTTGTAGAATTCAGATATGTTGACCTTCCGTTTATAGATCTCCAATCTCTTCCATATAGAATGAGTAAACCAGAAACATTTGAAGTGATGGAAAGAGACAAAGATGCTAAGATAGTACATGTGGCCATCGATTACAAGGTCCTATTCCTTTGTAATGCTTATTTTGACCAAGTCACTCCTCTGCTAGAAATTATCAATTGGGCAGGGTCACATGAAAATCCATCTAAAGACCAGCATGATTTACAACCATAATTCCTGGCACAGGTACAGTTGAGAGTTGAGGATTACCTGTATATTATGTGTTGCTCTTCAAAGAGGCTTCTTCAAATTTTTCAACCCTGTGAGGTCTGGAGTATGGTTATTACGGAAAGGAGCAAGGTATAGGTATATGTGGGTGTGGAGGTGTGTCCATCCCTTCTTTCGGATGCTTTCCTCAGACATAAATCTCACACCCTTTTGCCTTGCCAGGTCTCTGAATTAATCTGTACAGGTAGTCCTTGACTTACAACCATTCATTTAGTGACCGTTCAAAGTTACAATAGCATTGAAAAAAAATACTTATGACCGCTTTCACATTTATGACTGTTGTAGAATCCCTGTGGTAACTTGATCAAAATTTGGGCACTTGGCAACTGGTATGTATTTATGACAGTTGCACTGTCCAGGGATCATGTGATCACCATTTGTAATCTTCCCAGCTAACTTCCAACAGGCAAAATCAATGGAGGAAGTCAGATTTGCTTAATGACCACATAATTCAACCTAGTAATTTGCTTAACAGCTGGAGTAAAAAAAGGTTGTAAAATGGAGCAAAACTCATTTAACAACTGCGTTACTTAGCAAATTGAAATTTTGAGCTCAGTCATGATTGTATGTTGAAAACTACACCTGTATAGTTTTTTTCTATTTTTGTATGGATTTTATGATTAGGAATCGTATTATTATAGACCATCTTGACAACTGCTTTGAAAATCTAAACCAAAAAATAAAAATGACAAAGGCAGAAGTTGTCATATTCCTTGTTCAACGAGTCATGGTTAAATATCTTAATGAAGCTTTAAATAAGGACTGCTTCTCCATTGACTGGAGTGCTATACAAGGAATCAGAAAAGAATATTTTATACATTCTTCCCTACAGAAAATTACTTCATGTACAGGATATTACACCAACATTATTCACTGTACTTCAAGCATTATTGCCCCATAAGCTGCTATCAAAGTAGTCTCAGAAAATAAAATTGACTACCCTAATATGCAAAGCTTTTCTCAGAATATTTTGTCAAACCCTGGATATAAATACTTTTTAAAAAAACTGTTATATTAAACAAAACCAAAAAACTCCCAGAATAGTACAGTCCTGTGAAGTGTCTTCTACTACTGCAATTTTAAGCTCTAAAGGGGCAGTTTTACTACTTCTTGCAATGGAGTCAGGAATAAAAACTACGTTAAATGAAATTTAGGAAGGCTTTCACTTGAGAGAAAGTGAGAGACACCTGGAGGGGAATGTTACATTGCAAACAGCTGCAAGAGAAGATTAAAGTGAAGCGGGAACAAGGACGCTCATAGAAAAAGCAGACATAAAACTAGAGTATACAGGAAATGCATACACTGGGGTTAACTATTAAGTGCAAAAATCAGAAGAAGTCTGGTAACACCTTTTACTAAAAGGTATAAGTTTTTGTGAGCTGCAGCTCACTTCAAAAGATTCCTGTTTGCCATCATTGATTAACTCAGTTCACTTCCTAAAGGTCTTTTTACTTTTTTATAAAAAGCATTATCTGGAAAAGATGTTAGCAGACTCCTTGGATATTTTGTTACCACAAACTAATTCAGCTCTCCTCCGACAGAGTCTATTAAGTAGAAGTGTGTTTGAAATCTATGAAAATTAAAACAACAAGTGAGCTACATTAAGGAAATATTCTGGTTCACATCAGATAATCCAGAAGTACTAGAATTGTTAGTAACAAATATATAGGTATGAGTCTAATGCAAATAAATATGCACATTAAGGTATGGACCAAGAATTTCCATTTTAAGGAAAGAAGGGTTTTTTTTTCCATTTGTGCAAAGGCATTTGATCCTGTTGACACTGTTGCTTTTGGAAAGAGAATGTGGATTTCCTTCCCCCTTCCGGAGGAGCTTAAGGGACTTTGCACAATGTCCTTTAGGTGGGACTTGAGTCAAAATCTAAGCTTAAATCCATAATACTGTGTGTCAGGTGCAAGAAACCAGGAGCTAGGCTAGAGTTCACAAGTACTATGAGTTTATTTCATGCTAATTGTACACAGTCAAGAGAAATTGGTGCTAGAAAAGAGTCAATGGAATTCAGGGATGAATTGTCTTAGGTTTCTTGTAGGAGGATAGTGACTCCAAACTAATGACATGTTTGACCGCTCCCTTAGACTAAGCCTGGTCATCTCTTACATGAAGTCCATTAAATATGTATTTGTGGATGTGGATGTGTGTGGATGCTATATAGGAGAGGGAAGAACTTACATTATATAAAAATAACAGATTATTTTGACAAATAATTTTTCTCAAAACTCTTCCTGATACTTTTTTTTTTTGCATTTTTGCATTTCTACCCTACTGTTGCAGCTGACATGGGTAACTTAATTGATCTTGTCAGATAGCTATTATGATTTATTTTGTTTCATGCCGAACTATTTCGGAAAAAGATTAGTTAATTCCTGAATCAAAAAGCAAGTTGGATTTTTCAGTGCTTCTGTGCATTCGTGGTCTTAACTACATAGCAAATTTATAAGCTCAGGCTGTTAAATGCCTGCTCTTAAGATCCAGCTGTCTAAATTACTGTAGGCTCGAATCCCACCAGGCTCAAGGTTGACTCAGCCTGCCATCCTCTCGGGGTAGGTAAATTGAGGACCCAAGATTGTGGGGGGAAATAAGCTGACCTTGTAAAAATGCCGCTTAGTAATAAGCAGGCATATACAATGGAATGAAGGCTATTGCTGAGCGCATTGGGTTGTATCCCAAAAATTGTAAGCCGTCCTGAGTCTTCGGAGAAGGGCGGCATATAAATGTAATTAAAAATAAAAAAAATAAGGAGAAGAACGGAGATTTTTCTTCTATTATGTTCCCTCCATAAGTAAACAGATGCAAGTTGGAAGCTTAAACAAGGCAGGAAGGCAATAGCAGTTATTTCCCAGCAACTGATTATTCAGAATATTTACTGGAGATATCATATACAATGTTCGATAACCTTATTATCCACAGATTGTTAAATTGGTGGCCATCATTATATTCTGATGTAGCAAATTCTATAGATTAATTATGTGCTGTTCAAAGTAGTACTTCCTTTAATCTGCCCCATGTTGTTTTCTGTTCGGTTTAGTTGGGTGATTCTGGGCATTGTTGTTAAAAAATAGTTTGAACTTTGCTTTGATAGTTCTGGATCGTTAAACCTTGTCTATCCCTAAAGTCATTCAAATAATTACTGAGCCCAAATTGTTTCAAAGTAAAAGTATTTATTTGTAATAAGCAGAACAATTAATAAATAATTATAAGAAATTATTTACAGAGTCTTCTTTCTTATTTCAGGTTATTCTTTCTTCTTATAACCACTTATGTAGTTATAGGCTTTCCTTTAGTTCCTTTCAGCTTTAGATGTTAAAGTCAATAGTCTTTTTAGCCTAGGAACTCTTTCCTCTGTTTCCTCCTTTACTTCCAGAAACTGAGGTAGATGTTTAAGAGAAATATTTGCCTATGCTGAATATTCTCTTTTTAAGCAATACTTCAGAATAACCCTCTAAGAAACCTTTAAATCTCTTTGAGAGATATAAATCTCTTTCTCTCTCTTTTTCTCTCTTTAGATATAACAAACCTCACGTAGAAAACTCTCTTTCGTGGGTTGTAGATCTCCTCAGAGAAAATGACAGTTGACAGCCCCTTATATACTGTGGGGGCGTGCCTTGCCATGTCAGTGCAGGGTGCTTAGTGTCACCCTGTCATTGGTAGATTTGATCACCCCATCAAATCTATACAAAGTTGTAAACTGCATAGCAACACCAGAAAGTTCTACTTTCTGACAATTGTGTTATAAAAAATATTTCCTCTCGGTGTGCCCCCCCCCAAATAAGGAAGAATTCAATTCTGATGAATGAACCCCAAAATAAAAAAAAGTCTTTAGGAATAAAAGTAAAATTGAATAATAAATTGATTTTTATTCCTTGTAACATGAAATGTATGACATTTCTAGGAAGGGAGAAGGAAATGGGAGTAAGAATCTTTCTTTGCTGTAATATTTGAGACTATAATGAATAATGTAGTCTCATGATGAGTTGTGGATGATTCCCAACTCAGCTGAGGAAAGAGATTAACAGTCTCAATGGTTTTCACTTGAAAGAAGTAGGTCTCTTCACTTCTTTCTGCAAATGGATAGTAAGTTCTGCATTCCCCCCAGAACTATATTATCATTTAAATTATATTCTTCAGTCTTATATTCCCTTCTGTATTTTCTGTGTATAACAGGCAAAAATTATTAATTTTTTGGGGGGGGGAATAAGATGTATCTAACTTTTGATCGAGTAATCATAGCAGCATGGAATATTCACTGATATTCAGCGAGTAGAATGTTGTTTCTAATGTTACTTTGAAGATGGTAGAAAAATAAAAGAACTTTGGTACTACTGAAAAGATACAAAGATACACACATAGGGGGCAGGAAACCTTTTGTTTGAAGGAAGTGCAACATACATTTTTTCTGTGAATTCCCACTGACAACAAAACACAAAACAAAAGTTACCTAGATACACATGTATCTGACCATTGTGTTATTCCCTTTCAGGGTAAGCAACATTATGCAGAGCAGTAAGAAAGAAAGAAGAAATCAAAACTGAACAGAGAGGAAAAGGAATATAGTGAAAACTATTTTAAATACCTCTACACCTCTCTGTATATTTCATCTTTTAATTCATGTTCTTTACAATTATCTCTTACATTTTAAATCACATGTTTCCAGATGCAATGTAAGGAAGGAAAAAAATGTAAGCATTAAAATACATGTGGATGGCCAACAACTGTTAAATAACCATCAGATCTAAACTATCATATAGCTAATATATTAATATACACCATTAACAACTTGGAGTACTATAATACTAGTCTAGGCATATCTTTACTGAACTGTAAAAATATTTGTTTAACATAATTAGAATCAATGTGCCAAAAAAGAAAAGCTATAACTAATAATACAATGAAACAATAATTTTATCTAGTGTGTAAACTATATGCCTGATTAAAATTATGTACATGGGATGTGACACAATTCCTATTTAGAATTGTAGTTCAGAAATGGTCTCCAAATAATATTGAATTGTACACATCAAATTTACTCTTTAGATATGCAGTGGTTCTAGACATCAAAGTATATTCCCATAGATTAATTAACCATTCTTCCACACAGATCAAAAATCTTCTTCAATGAAAAGCATATAAAATTCTTGCAGCTATTATGATAAACATGAAAATAACAATTCAAAATGCTGTTCATCACTTACTGAGCTCTTTATAGCATAGGGCCTCGTTATTTCAGATACAGCCTGTCTCTACCTGTCTGGTACAATTGAACAACATTGGTCTGTTCCAAGTCCCTTCAATTAAATGTCCTCTTGCTAAACTGAGCAAACATGCTTTCTTTGTCATCCTGCCTGATCTCTAGAACAGTATCCACTGGAAATAACCATGGCTCCAATCAAAGCTGGTATTCAGCAGGTTCTGACCAGTTCTGGAGAACCAGTAGCGGAAATTTTAAGTAGTTCAGAGAACCAGCAAATACCACCTCTGTCTGGAGATTTTACAGTATCCTTCCCCTGCCATACCCACCACACCATGCCCACAGAACTGGTAGTAAAAAAATTGAATCCTACTACTGGCTCCAACTCTTCAAATATTCTGGAAGTCCTTTAAAACATGGTTGTTTCTCAAAACCTGCGGTAGAATGTTTGTGAAGCCACTGGTGATTTTTTAAAACTATTGCTATTGTTACATTAACCCTTTCTTAAATCATACATTCTTGTTCTTGAAATTATATTCCTTTCTTAAATTCTTTTATAAATTATTTTGGGGAATCAGAAAGCCTCAAAATCCAATTTTTTAAAAAAAAAATCAATCAAACATACATAAATAAATTAAATAAATAAAAAATAATCTAAGAAAAATAAATCTAAGAAAAATGAAGAGAGAAAAATGAAGAGGACCTTTTGGAATTCTTTCTAATCCATTTAGCCTTTATGCACAGGAAACATCAGCATTTTATTCCAAGTACAATTCAGTATAATGAAATGTAGATCTGGATTGCTTTAAGAGAAAAGTAGACCATACCAAGTCTATTAGGCATGATGGTTATAGACTATCTCCAAGGTCAGATGCAGCATATCTCTCAATAGCAGTATTCCTAATATTGTTCATTGGAGAATTCAGATTGCACTCAGATCTTAAGAACTTCCTATAGAGATCTGGAAGACTCATGCCAGAATAAAATGCTAGTCTACCTAGAAGAGCTAGTCAACCTAAAAAAAGATATGTGAATTCTACACAAAGGTTCAGTGTGAAAGCAGGTTGATTACATTTCTGAATCCTAATTGGTTTCATAACTGAATCTGGAAATATATGCAAAGTTGTCAGCAGAAAAAATATGCCTGCAAATCAGTTTAGAACATTTCAAATTGATCTAGTACTTCAGTGGGCTTTGTGGCATTTCTGGCTTTGGCAGAATATTGCCTAATATTGCAGCTTTATTCCATATGTATTTAAAATGTGAGCAGGAGGAGAAGGTTGAATGGTATAATGGATTATCTGATATTGGCATGAATGCTTAATCATTAAGCTTTATCATCTCTGCAAATTCTATTAGCAAAGAGAGCTTGGGAAAGGTATAGACTTGCTGCTCTTCTGCTAGAATATGTTCAGGCAGTTCTTCTGAATGACAAAGGGAGAGCAAAAATGAACTCCAATGTTTTTGTTGCTTTTAATCTTGTTATGATCCTCTCTAACATTTCTCATTTCTTTGCTTTTTCCTTATTCTAATTTTCAACCTTATGCTTATGTCAGCCCCCATATCTACTCTCCCAAATAAGAAAAAGCCTTGTCCCAAAAGTGCTTTCTTTCAAAAGGCAACTGGACTTTCTTGTTTTGCTTGAAGATGTTCTCACTTCTCATCCAAGCAACTTCTTCACTTATGGATTCTCACTTCTTCTTGGAGGAGAAGTGAAATGTCTTCAAGCAAAACAAGTTGCCTTTGAAAGAAATCATCTTTAGGACAACCATGACCTGGTTGACTGAGAATCTCCATAAATAAGAAAAAGCTTTGGTTTTCTCTCACTAATTGGTGGTTTTAGACCTTTTCATACTTAAAATAATCATGAAACAAATATGTTCCGGCAATATCTTTTTCTGTTCTATCCCCACAACCTTGCCACCTGAGAGAGGGCACCACAAGTTGGTGCAAGAAAATATCTTTATTTGTTATTTCAAGCTAAGAAAATACTTAACCCTGTCCCTTCCCAGTCAACTCTTCTGTTGCTATTTTGATGTTGTCTCACTAAGACATGTATACAGCAGCATCTGACATGGCAATAAAAATACTCAGCATGAATCATGTGTTCTCAAGTACACTAGAAAGACGTGTTTCTTATGTTCCCCAGGATTCAAGTTGTCCCTGGAAGATTAATGCTTAGAATCAACATGACAAGTCTTTGTCCTGAGGCAAAAAAGAAAAAAACATTCTACCCTACAACCTACGGGCTTTCTTTTCTCCTTTTTAATTGTCAGCATTTGAAAGAGTTTGGAAGCATCATATTATAGGGTTCTCCAAATTATTTGAAACCTTTATATTTGCTCTGGCCAATTTAGGCATCAAGAAAATTAATCTGAGCAGAAGAATGTTTAAAAAGAAACAGTTTTTTACAAGTTTCAGACATACTGAATTATACCTAGAATACCTTAGCATTTTTCTTCCCAGATTAGTAATGTGTGGCTTGTTACTAACTAACTCTCCTTTTTTGCACATTTTAAATTTGATTTATCACTTTTGTAATTCCCAGGGAACTTGACAGGGGTGGAAGGTGTCATTTCTCTCCATGGCTAAAGATTCTTTTTCTTCCCACAACTTTCCCTGTAATTCTCACATTTCGTGCTGCATAACTTGGGCATGCTTCATTAACCATCTCCTAAGCCCCATTCTTGTAGGGTCTAATAGGTTTTCCCTACTTTTGGACTCATTAAGCTTGATTTTTTAAAATCTTTAATCAGGGCAGTTAAAATTTTTCATGAACTGGGACAATTTGGCCATTTTCATTCCAGTTCCCCAACAAATAACTCCTGCCATTTATGGAATATCCATGGACTTTTGTAAAGCTCAGAGTAGGTGTTTCTCAATGAAGCAAATTAGTGGGAAACAATGTAGAGCTATGGGCAAGGGCAGAAACAATAGATCACCTGACTAAATTTTTCTAGGGCGAATAGGATGGCAGAAATCCCCCTCTGTCCCAGTTTTCCCAACAAGCCATTTCTTAGAAGTCTAAGCCCCATTTGCACCAATTGCACCACTAGAACTGCAGCTCTGTAGCTGGTTTCTCATGCAAATGCTAGAATGGCAGGCTGTCTTATCTTTATCATTTTTGTGCAAGGCTGAAATGCTGGAAGTAGGAGAAGAACATCCCATAACTGAACTATTTCAGCCTTGTATTTCTTTGAATGATATTCAGACAATGAAAGAAAGTAATGTAGAAGTTGGTCCTTGTTGATGATATTAAAATAAAAGAGAGGAGGAGGCAAGAAATCCTAGCTAGAAATGTTTTCTCCAAAAAAAGTGTGTCCTAATTCATATGTTTTCTATTTCTTCTTCTTTTTATTTCATTTAGTTTGATCAAATAGAAAAAAGCCAAAAATGAAGCCTAGAGACCCACCTTGTTCCTGTCACATTGCCATGATTGACAGAAATATTTCCACTGACTGTCAATAGAGTGAAGAGGAACTGTAGCATAGCCAGAAAGGTTATTTTACTAATCAAGCAGTGCATCTTCCAGACAATACTAACTAGCAGAGACTTTGACTATATGCACACACACACAAAAAAAGGCAAGATAGGGATATGCAATGAGGTCAACCAATTGCACAACCACATAGCAACATAGTTTTCTGCTGATGCAAGCCTCAACAGTGGAGCTAAAGATAATGTGATAACAATATAGTTGAACAAACAGTGCAGCACATATTTGTCTGTGGCAATATTCACACTCCCCAAGAAGGTTGCCTGATGTCAACATGGCTCAGGTGGAGTCAACTCTGTATCTCCTGAATCAGGAGGGATATTTAAAAGTCTAGAGGCAGCAGAAATGTAGAAACAACTGTTTTTCATATAAAAAGACTGAACGATGGAGAAATCAATTAAGAAGACTGTTAACAACTACTCAGGTTCAGAGTGATGAAGAACACTGCAAAGAGCCTCTAATGCCTGATGGAAAAAGGAGAAACAAGCAAAAAGAAACACCAACTCTGACTTGCTTTCATCTCTATGTCTTTTCTTGACGTTACCAATCATCAGTAAGAGCCATCCTCAGTCGGTTAGGAACTTTTCCTTGTGAAGTGTTTTTTTTTTACTTTGTTCGCACCAGGATTCCAAATGTGAGAAGTAACTAGTCTAACTAGTGGTGAGTGGAGCAAGGAGACTAAGTGAGAATATCATAAGGTGAGTGGCTGATTCTCCCCCCACCCCACTCTCTGTCAGTTTATCAGCCCTGAACTGGAGAACATATGGTTTGCCAGATGTTGTTGAATTCCAGCTGTGTGAGATCTGACCAATACAGCCAACAGCAAAAGATTATAAGGATGGTAAACCAAACAACATTTAATGTAGCACACATTTGCAACCTCCTACTTAATTTAAGGTATTCAATAGTTGGTCATTTTAGCACACAGAAGATCCTCAGGATCAGGTAAGGCGGATTAAAGCAAAAATAAGAATAAAATACTGATGATGCTGTTGGCAAGAAACAGGATATCTTCTAGGTCCATCAAAGTCCACCAAAACCACTGTAGAATAGCTTCTTTTTGAATATGTCAAGAGTGGCTTGGTGGCAGGGGAATTAGGGAGCGCTATATCATGTCTCCTTTATCTTTTCTTTTCCAGCCTGAGATATACAGTACCTGAATGTGTCTTGCATCTTGTTTGTTTGTTTTATATTGCCCATCTCACTGTCTGGAGGAACTTCTAGACAGTTTTCTTCTCTCCCTTAAACCCATTGCCATTCAAAAAAATAAAAGCAAAGCTTCTTCATAATCATCCTACAAATATTCAAGATAAATCATTCTCTTCTTCAGTCTGTGAAGTGAGTGTTATAAACCATTTCTTCCCAAACAGTTGAGCAAATGTCTCAGCCCAGTTTTATTTTGTTCCATTCACTTTATTTCAGGAAAGAAAAACTGGAAAAAAAACTGAACCATAAACAGATTGCAGCATGGACACATGGTCATCCAAAACAGATATGAGATACCTTTAAATTGTTGACACACAATGTGTAAAATGAAGTAAAAGCCTGTACATGGGGCCATGACATAGTGTATCTTATTGCTTTGAGAACTTAAGGCAAGGTGGCCTATATTTACCCACAAATATGATGGTTTTAAAATTACATATCTGCATATCATTCTAATTTTTTTAAAAAAGATATCTGTTCAGCTGTTAACCCATCCATCTTTTTTTCATTTTCACATTTCCAATCAGAAAGGCATGCTCTGAATATAGAAGTTTGGGATCTTTTTTCCACAGGAAGACGGAAGTTAATTCTTCCTGACACACACACACACACACACACACACACACACACACACTTTCTTCCTATCTTATTTTTGGGATTTATTTCTTAAAACTCAGAGAAATTATATTATAAAGATAAATATGCTAAAGAAGTTACTTCTCTCTGATCATCCCCTCAGCATTTAATTCTATAAACAAATGTGAAAAACTATTAACCAACAAAATGTCTATCCCAAGCTAGCCCTGCCCGTTTTTTAACCTCTTAAATGTCTTGACTGGGGATTAAGAGTGCAATCTGTAACCTTTTTGCTGGAAGTAGATTTTGGAGAAGATGTGAATAAAACTGTACAGTTCATCTTTCATTTCCTCTCCATTCTATCTTCTCCTCACCTCTGGGCCCCCAATTAATGCATACTTCTCTTTCTGCTATTGTGTTTCATCATTAATAGCACTTTAAAAAAATATAATTCATTTAAAGGCAATCTGATGAAGCTGAAGGAAAAACTTAAAATTAAAATCTTCATATAGATTTACTGGGCATGAACATCCAGGTAATCTTCTGCTTAACAAACATGTGTTTAGCAATCATTCGAAGTTGTGATGCTGCTGAAAAAAGTGACTTATAACCAGTCCTTATACTTGTGATTGTCTCAGTGCCTCTGAAGTCACATGATCAAGTCAAACAATCATTATGGATTTATGATGTTTGCATCATAAATCACGGGTCACATGGTCATCATTTGTGATCTTTCCAGCAGCTTCTAGCAAGTAATATAGATGTAAGAGAACAAATTCCCTCAATGACTGTGCTTCACTTAATGACTGCAGTGATTTCCTTAACAATCATGACAAAAAGTTCATAAAATAGAGCATTTCTTAACAATTTGTTTCTCTTAGTGATGGACGCATACATCCATGCACAAGCTTAAAAAGAGATTTTATTGGCAAAAAAGAATTGAGCATTCTGCTAACACTTGTCACTTTCTATATTCATGTTCCAAGAATAAATATACTCAGTTCACGGAAAAATGGAGTAGATGCATATAGATAAAGACTCAGGGCATACATCACTTGTTGCAAAATTTTACTGAGCTGATGGCTTAAAGGAGATTATAAGGAGTTATAAAGATACCAATTGCTTATACATTTCTTCTACTAGGAGCTGGGCAAAATCAAAAGGAAGTGGACATAGATTGAGAACTATTTCAATATTCCTAATTAATGTAGTCTTCCAAAATGGTGTATCAAAGGCAGGCTTATCTGTCTTTGTAAACAACTCAGGGTAATCTTCTTCCATAATCTTATCCAGTTGTTTAAACAGATACCCTTTACAAGGGAACTGTCCAGCAAAAGAAAAAACAAACTCTGCAGACGGTACTTCTGTTACAGTACCTTTAATGTGACACTGCATTTCAAAGGGATCTCTTTAACACAGGATGCCTCATTGTTACTGAACACCTTGCAGGAATCTTTCAGAATTGATCTTTTTCTCAGTGTATAAGAGTTAGTCTACATTAGCCAAGATAAATGATAAATAATATGGTGATAAATATTGTAAGCCAGTATTTCTCAACTTTGGGAATGTTAAGATGCATGGAATTGCTGGCTGGAGAATTCTGGGAGTTGAAGTTCACACATTTTAAAGTTGCAAAACTAGAGAAACACTGCTGTAAGCTAAATAAATAAGGGCTTATTCCTACTTAGATATCTTACCCCTTCAATTGGCAATCATTTCCCTATATTCACAATAAATATTTGCTTTCGTTTCTGCTCTTTTTTCAGTGATCTTTCAACCATCAACCACTTCCTTGATTATCATCCCAAATGAATATTTTTCTCTTCTCTCTCTGTTTTCCACCAAACCTCAGTTATCATTATGCTGTCTTTCACCCAGATTTATGAGATCAACTATAATAATAATAAAAATTAGGGACAAGGAACCTATTCTACTTTGAGGGAGGGGGTTTCTTTTACTTGTTCAGACTTTATTTTATGGAGAGCCATTAAGCTATGCCAGCTTTCATCTTTCTAAAATAATTGAATCCTGCTAGTTTTATCATTTCAAAAAGAACTACATTTTCTGAG
Source organism: Naja naja (assembly GCA_009733165.1). Classification (NCBI taxonomy): domain Eukaryota; kingdom Metazoa; phylum Chordata; class Lepidosauria; order Squamata; family Elapidae; genus Naja; species Naja naja. The sequence continues at coordinate 73,260,472 of CM019149.1, forward strand.
CCACAAATCTATTAATGCCACCAGAAGAAATCAATACATCAAAAATAGCTTAGTCTTTTATCTGCCAGTTTCTTTTCCTGTCACACTTTATTTGATTGTTTATAATACATTAATTTTTTGGAACCCGCAATTTCTATTTTAGAATGTTATGGAATCAACATGTCTCCTTGATTCATAGTTCTTCTGTTCTTTTCTCTTTTCATTCTTGTAACAGCAAGTTATAAATTTCACCAGTGCAGGGTACCTTTACAAAGCAGAAAACTAAAGCCTCTCTTCCAAAGAGCTTGCAGTCTAAAATTTTCACTGGGAAACAACAGATGAAGGACAGAAAAGTGGAAGTATCATTAACATGGAAGAAATATGACACTCTTTCAGTTGCATATGTTTATACTTAATTTATAGCATGGGTTGAAGTGGAATTTGAGAACTAGAGAACTGCAACTGAAGATTTATCATAAAAGGTATTTTAAGAGAATGTTTTATAAAAACTAAGAGGTGTGTTATCTCACTAGAGATGCTTTGGAAAAGAAGTCAAGGACAGCAAGGAAGAAAGAAAACAGTCTGAGAAAAGAAAAAAAAGTTCTAGGTAACAATGGATGCTGAACCAAAAGGAGTGACCATTGCGAGTAAGGCCCAGGAGATATGAATCAGCAATCTCAAAAATTTTGTTATTTTGGCAGCAGCAGGTTGTGTACATTTGAAAATATACAGATAACACAATGGAGCCTGCATCAATATTAGGGAGAGGTTATTTGAGACTGAACTGATTTTTTTTTTTTTGCCAAGAAGACAAAGGATATTTTTCCACTATTGTCAGGCACAGAAAATGCCCAGACCATATTCCAGTGAGGCTCCAACCAGTGGTGGGATTCAATTTTTTTTACTACCAGTTCTGTGGGTGTGACTTGGTGGGCGTGGCAGGGGAAGGATACTGTAAAATTTCCAGTCAGAGGGTGGTATTTGCTGAATACCACCTCTGGCTCCCTTTCTAGGGAAGGAAAGCTTCCGTTCACATACAATAACAAGCAGGGGGATAAACAGGGAGACCATTGCTTAAAATGAACAAAAATAAATGCATCATCTAAATCTGAAAAGAGCAAAAACGTTAAGAACGAAGAGGTCAACAATAATTCCTAGACTACAGTACAGTTTCAGTGTAGTTTATTCATCTTTTTTACAGAATACATGCCTGGATTGACCTGGGGGTGGGTTTGTTTTAATATTACTGTTTACTACCGTAATTTTAACTGTTTTAGTGTTTCTTGTATTTATAGACTTGTTCTTTATTTAATATCTTTTTATTGTAAATATCTTTTTTTTATATGTTCGCCGCCCTGAGTCCTTTGGGAGAAGGGCGGCATACAAGTCTAATTAAATAAATAAATAAATAAATAAATAAATAAATAAATAAATAAATAAATTTTGCATACCCCATTAATTTCCTCCTCCAATTTTACCAAACTTTCAATCTTGCCAGTTGTGCTTTCTTTAACTGCATGTACTTCAACCATCTTGTCTTTTGAGTTGCTACCGGTTTTACATTAAAAATATGCAAGTGCTCATGTCACTAGTCTTACCTACATCACAGTTCTTTACTGAAGACCTTTCTTTAATCCTATTGGCATGAGAGATGATTTAGAGATGAATCTCTTCTCCCCTCAACATTCCTAAATCCCAAGTGGCAGCTTCAGTGTTGAAGGGACAGGAATAAGCAGAGAAGAGAGAGATTGCATTGTTTCAGAAAATGATATATACTCACATAATACTACTATGGAAGGGGCTACTTCAAATGATCCCAGTAGTTCACATACCACAGATTAGATCCAAACATTGAATGGAATCACAAAAACTTACTATGAACTTACTCAGATTCCTTGATTTTATAGGACCTACCCCAAATATTATATAATAAAAATCCAGATCCAATTCATTACTTTCTAACTGTCACAGAAATGTTGTAAAATGGATCAATGCTGCAGGCAAGAGGCCAGTTGGTTCATCCAATGAGAGTAGAACTTATGGAAAATGTAAAGGATTGCTACATGTACTCTTCATTTTTCCTGTCTGCTTTACTCATTTTGAAGTGGTGCAGAGAAAGAACGTTTACAGCTCTCTTTCTTGGATTTAGCTACATATTTTACCTTATACAGATATAACCAAGCAAGAGCAGAAGAATACCTTACTCCAACGTCAATTTAGTTATCTTCTAGGCAGTAGTTATCTGTTGGATTTCACATACGATATATCTGGCCAGAGGTCATCAGCCTTCCAGTCTAGCATCTCTGAGATAAGTTGGAATCATAACTCCCATAATTCAAAGCCTTTTGGCCATTCTGGTTGGGAAACCCAAAAGACATCACCCCAAAATACGTAGAAGGTACTAAGTTTAAAAAGTCGCAATGCATTTACATGAGTCTGCACTCCCATCTTTGCAATTTGCTCAGTGGTGGGAACCCCTCCCCACCTTTCTTTTAACTTTTTCCAGAAAGAGTTTCAGGATTTGGGGATGCATATTTGAAAAAATGGAGTGAGGTTTATTTATTTTATTTACTGGTGTTTAGTCCTCTTCTGTCACCAAAATTTTTTTCTCAAAAGCCTCACTTAATTGCCAAAATGCTTCTGCCCAGGGAATTGTTTGCAGCAAAACTGAGAGTTAAAAACAACAACATTTTGTTGTCTTTTGTTTCCCCCACGCTTCCTTCGGGTATTAGCACCTTGATTTCATATTCATATTCCTTTTTTTCCCCTATGACTTTTTCTGGCTTCTACCGTTTCCCATCCAGTCGTCCAGAAGCAGATTTGCTTTTCCCCTTTGCGTCCCCATCACTTAGCGGGACCTCCTGCCGCTCAGTCACATTTATTGAGCCCCCTCCAAGTCCCCAGCCTAAGAGCCTTCACTTCCAAAGTTCAGCTCGTGCTGCGCTCGTTCCTTTGCAAAGGAGTCCGAAAAAGCAGCCCGGTTTCCCAGGGAGAAGTCGCCGACCCCCTAGGCTACCTGGCCCCTGGGTACCGGGAGCGCAATCCAGAAGGGAGGGCTGCTGGGAAGCCTCCGTCTTCCGAGTCTGGGAACGGAGAGAGATTGAGGGTGTCTCAAAGTTGACCAAAACGGGGTCTCCGCTTCGGAGGGGGACCTGATACGTACTCGAAAGCTTCCAGAGCCTATCCCGAGGATTGGCTTTCACGTCTCCTACTCATCAGCGACCCGTTTCCCGACTGTCACCAGTGGCCCCTCATTTGAACCCTTCGATCGGTCAGTTCTGCCCTGCTTCCACCCAACCCACCACCAAAACCTACCCCATATGCAGGCAATTGTCAGGCGCCGCTGTGCTACTCTGTTGCTGCTGCGTTGCCGCCGCCGCCACTAGTGCAGCTACCACATACACACACACACACACAAAAGTGGGGGCAGAGAAATCGGGAGGGGAAGGAGAAGGAAGGAGGGACTTTAAAGAAAAAAGAGCCCAAGGAAACCGACCAACTGCAGAACTTGTTTCTCTAACCTGAAACCCGGAGGTTGGGGTCTATCAGTCATCGTTAAGAGTCTTGATGTCTCTCCACCCACCTCTTCCTCTCTCCACGTAGTAGAAGCGCTGCTTTTCTCCGCCTTTAGAGGAAAGTTTTGTCAAAGGGGCGAGCGGGGTGGAGAAGGAAGTCCAGGGGACTTTGGATGAGAACCAGAGACTAATACAAATTAAGTGGGCAGCGGGGTTGGAGAGACGGATTACGAGAGACAGGATGGTGGGGCACGAAATCCCCAGGAAGAGAAGTTGGCTTGTAAAGAAGCGGGGAAAGGTTAGAAAAGGAATCGGGAGGGGGGGGGTGTAAGGCTGGAAATATTTCACTCTGCAATTGAAGAAGAGATTTCTAGTGAGGACAAACCCCATCCCCCTAAAGGCACTGGGCACAGTATCTCCCTGCAGAGAGCAAACCACAAGCATATATATCCCTTTCAAAAATCAAAAGGCAAGTCGCACATATTGAAATAACGGAAGTGTTTTGTTTTGTTTTTTTAAAAAATAGAAATAATTGAATCAAAAAAGAGAAAGGGAGGGATGCCAATCCGTACTGTGCAAGGTGATTTTAAGGAAAGAGTTAATGGAAGATGCACTAAATTTTCATTTCACCAAGAAAGAAAAAGAACGGGTACGGAATTTAAAGTTAAAATTTGAGATAATTTTTTAATTTATTTATTTATTTATTTATTTATTTAATTAATTAATTACATTTATATGCCGCCCTTCTCCGAAGACTCAGGGCGGCTTACAATTTTTGGAGCACAACCCAATGCGCTCAGCAATAGCCTTCATTCCATTGTATATGCCTGCTTATTACTAAGCGGCATTTTTACAAAGTCAGCTTATTGCCCCCAACAATCTTGGGTCCTCAGTTTACCTACCCCGAGAGGATGGAAGGCTGAGTCAACCTTGAGCCTGGTGGGATTCGAGCCTACAGTAATTGTAGACAGCTGGATCTTAAGAGCAGGCATTTGACTTGTATGCTGCCCCTCTCCCGAACGGACTCGGGGCGGCTCGCAATAAAACCAACACAATAAATAGTTACCTAAAATAGAATCAAACCCAACAAGCCAAATTACTAAAAACAGAGTATAAAACAACCCCCCCCAAGAGGAGTCAGCACAAAGCAGCCTGCTGAAAAAGCCAGGTTTTTAGGTCATGGCGGAAGGTGAGAAGATCGGGGGCCAGGCGGAGCCCCAGAGGTAGTTGATTCCATAGGGCGGGAGCCGCCACAGAGTAGGCCCTCCCCCGCATCACCGCCAAGCAACGGTGTATGAAGAGAGATGAAGAGAGGCTTCACCCCAAAAATTTTCAATCTGTAATTTGACAAAAGAGAAATGAAAGAGGGGGAATATAGGTTTAGTCTAGTATGTTACAATAGGGCTATACAAATCAACCACAAAAGGAAAAGAAACCATATCCCAATTAAAGATACCTATAATTGCCTTGGAGGTGGATCACTCACTTTTCTACCTCACTGAGTAAAGTAGAACATATAAACATGTGTTTGTTAGCTTCCCCAAAAGAAAGTTTTTCTGTTGCTTAATATATGAAGAATACCAAATTTATGAAACAAAACAGGAGTTTCAAAGTAATAAAGGAGGCAGAAATTATTTGAATCATAAGGAGGCAAATTATTACTACCACCTGTGAATGCAGATAAGATGAAATATAGCCCAGTGATGGCATCATAATGGTTCATTTTTTTTAAATGGTTCATAGCTATTGCTGGTGATTATTCAGCTCTTTTGGTTTCATCCAGAAAGTATCAGAGTTCTTCATAGTGAGGATTTGGATATCAAGGACACGTGACGGTTTTGGTATCCAGGAAATGAAACAGACCAGTCAACATCAGTAATTAGCAGCCTTGGCAGTAAGTTGTGTTGTTGACTAAGACAACCTGCTCTAAGGAATTAGGGTATTTAGGAGTCAGTCTAAAAAACAATGGAAATAGGGTTTTGTATCTTGAATTTTTAATTTGAGTACACAGAGCCACTTACAACACCAATATATCGTTGCTTGGTTATGATACTTCATTTATCTTCATTTATCTTATCCTGACTTGGATTATGAAAACCTGAGCTTGAAGAATAAGAGATCATCCCTTTTCAGCACAACTGAACAAAAATAATATTGTGGCTATTCTCTTTTACTGTTCTTAAGTTTTTTATGGCAGAGATACATGGCAGAGTGATTATTAGAAGTGATCTCTGAACTCAGATGTTATAAATTAGTCAGAAACAGCAAAAGCTTAAAGTAGAATCAGAAGAAACTTAGGGAAAATAAATGAATTCCTCCAAGACAGTTTTTTGCTTTCCAGGCAGAAGAGTTCTTAATATTTTGGATTATATTATTTAAATAACTTTGGAGATGGAATAATTGATACATTGTTCAAGCAGTTCACCAGATCACCACCCGCAAAGCAATGTTTTCATGAATTGCATCTTGAATAGGTCTTCTCATGCCAGTGTTTGGAGCTTGGTTGAGAATTATTGGTTTAACAAACCTCCCCTCCCCCCCAAGCCCCCTTATTATCTTTTCTTCACACTTTTGCTGATAACCCAGTCTTTTGGTATACTATCATTTGATAATACTGGGCTTAGTCATTGCTCAGCTCATAAGCAAAATGTTCATGCAATTACGAAAAGCTAGAGATATAAAAAAATATTCCACATTTAAGTAATAAAATAATTTCGCATGCTAGCCAAACTATATTTAACTGATACATTAGAAAATGTTTTATTATCTTATGCATGTCACTCTCATTCCTCTGATCAAAACTTTGGTTATTATGTTTTCCCCTTAATTGCAGAAAGCAGTTGTATAATCATAACCAAAAGGAAGCTGCTATTTTTGGATAGATATTTCCTGGGCGTGATGGATTAAAAACACTTAAAATAATTAAACGCCTCTGGCTTGACACATTCAGTTTGGATTCTGCTTATAAAGGAACACACCCAATATGTATGTGTGTGTTTGTGTGAGTGCATATATTCTGCTGATCCATCCTTTTTTTGCATTATCTGGTTGTGTGCATGAGAAGAAATAGCACAAACAATATGAAGGAATATACTAGGACATCCTTCAAAGCTATGATTAATATAGGTAGAATGATACTGATTGTGGTACTGTATTGAACTGTATTTGCAGAAGAAATCACCCGCAATATATATAGGCTTCTAAGAAAGAATTTTTTGAAATGACCATAAGAGCATTAGTATTTTGAATATTATTATTAACACGCTCTGATGCTAAGGAGTTCTAATCCCCCCTCCCTACCTGAAAAGAAATCTGTTCCAAATGCAAAACACAAGCAGAGGAGAGGAGTTTCAGTTTCAGTTTCACAGCAGCAAGCAGCTTTAGTACAGAACAGTTGAGCTAAGCCATACCCAGGCTCCTTGCTGTCTCCTCCTTGCTCACACAGCAAATACTGCTTCAGTTTCCAAACAGCCCTCAACTCTCTCACACACTGAGAGGAGCTAGCCAGATGAATACCGATGGATGCTGGTAGGCAGAGGCAGAATTTTTCCCCCTTATTTTCCTCCCCAAAAACTAAGCCCCATCACATAGTTTCGTAGCGAAGCACAAGTATCCAGCTAGTTTTTAATAATGCAAAACATTTTAACTATGGCATAGATAGTTCTAGAGAAGAGTCAAAGCAATGGCCCCCAACCTTTTGGGCACCAGGGACCATTTCTGTGCAGCGAGGTTTTTCTGCAGACTGCAGGGGGTCCGGTTGTGTGCTCTGCCTGCATCCTGTGAATGGGGCTTTGCTTGTTTGCGGTGGGCCATTTCACAGACCGGGGGTTGGGGACCCCTGAGTTAAAGTATTCCAAGATGTGCTGATTAGCAAACTATTAAATGTGGGGATGGGTTGCATGACTACTTGTTAAAGCCACAGAGTCGTAAATCACCCTCTCAGAGTGCCCATGGACAGTCCATTAGTTTGGTACAGTTAGGTGAAATAGGATTCAATCCTAGACACAATACTCCTCATTCTTTTTCATTAATGACCCGGATAAGGAAATGTAAGGAATAACTATCAATTTTGCAAAGGACAATACTCTGGAAAACAGAGCAAACTTTGGATTGTTTCTATAGGTCCAAGAAAGTGGCTAAAATAACCCAGTTAATTTTAAGTTTAAAAAGGGGAAGACAGGTGCATATTCCAAGTATGCTTAGCCCTTTTTATATATTCTGAATTTGTTATAGCAATATGTAAAAAAGCAAAAACATTGAACAAACTAGCTATGCTTACTCCATCCACGTGATCAGCATCCTCCTTATGCTCAAAGCACCTTTTGAAAATGGGAATTTTCTCTACAAGCCCCATTTTTCCAAAGTTCTTCATCAAATCAACAGAAGCGGCATTTTGCTGTAGGAGCTGATATACTAGGTGAGAAAGGTAACAAGAACTAAGTGAGAATGGAATTAGAATTCTTGCACTTGTCTTTTCACTTTGGTTGCTGTGCCACAAAGCATTAAGAACATCTGAAGAGGGTTTATCTCTCTCAATCCTTTCAACTCAGGGGTGTCAAACTCATGGCCCACAGGCCGGATGTTTCGCATGCTGGCCATACTTTCACCCAGTTTAGCAAAAGGGGGGAAGTTGCAATTCGTCACGTAAAAATGCCGTGACAATGCAACTTTGACATCCCCGCTTTAACTCCTTGGATTACATGGCAAACATGCATTTTTTTTACTGTCAAAATTATTAGATCTTAAATTAAAATTGGATCTTATCAGAAACATGATTGAAAGAAATATAATGTAGAGAAACATATCTGGGCCAGAAATGTCAATGTGAAATGTAGTATTTTTTTTTCTTTTTCCAGAAAGCTACCATGTGGGCAGTGATGGTGGAAAAAAGTCCATTGTTTGTTGTCCAGAGCCATTAAGAACACTTGTGGGTTATTTTTCCCTGGTATCCGGAATAAATGATATGATAATGGAATCTAACACTACAACAAAAAAGCTTTCTTCAGTTCTCGATCTATCTTCAGAACTGCCAGTCATTTCTTTTCTTTTGCTACCAAAATTCAAAAATTATGCCCACCGTTAATCCCAAACATGAAAACAAAAGCAAAATCCACTTCAGGAAGAGCTACCTTAGAAAACAACCACAGCTGTGAATCATTCACAACAGCAGTCATTCTGTCAAGTTCTGAATAGCCAGAAGATCTGATACACTGATGCATGCATAAATTTACTAAACATTCCAGCAATTTGAAAAAGGTTAGTATTTATCTTTTCATACTGGTACTTTCACTAGACTGTGCACATATAAGGCATCCAATGTGCAACTAGTGTTAGACGATTCTTGTTGCCACAACTCTTCCATTCATTTTTGTCTTTGCTTCCTAGAATACTTTTAAAGTAAAAAAAGGGAGAGGGGGAGGAGAGGAAACTAAATATTTTATGTCCTTTTCATTTACTTCCCTTTGATCTTCTTGCTCAAAAATCATATTCATCCATCAGAAATCAGCTTAAGAGAAAAGGACAGACTTTGTCTGAAGTTTCTGGGTGGCCTTCAAGGGCAGGGCCATGTAGAGCAAATTACAGTAATCCTATCAAGAGATTATAGGAGGATGAGTGACTGCCCTCTGTTCATCCTATTCCAGGAAAAGCAATAACTGGCTTATCAGCTGGAACTGGTCAAATATTTCTGGCCACAGCTTCCAACAGAAACCATGAATCCAGAAATGCTGAGGTTGTTAGTGTGCTCTCTCCAGTTCAAACCTAATGTTATCCTAAATGCAGAATATTTCTGAATCAACAGCCACTTCATCTTGCTTGGTAAAGGAAAGCCAGAAGCCTTCTTCGATTGTTTTGAAAATGTATAAGCTTTATGTGTAATTCTAGTCCAACTTTTGATATGAAGGCCAGCATGGATCAGTCAATCTCTTGCAGCACTAGGAAGGAAAAGAAACCATTTCCAAAATCTCACCAAGAAAAGTACAGACACTAGTCTAGGCAGTCACCAGGAGACAATAATCCATTCTGTAAATCTATAGCTGATGTTGAGGAAATTTGTGTAATTCAGGAAAGCCATAATTAAGGAAAATTAACAGTCTTCCTTATGCAGTTGGATAATTAATTTGAAAAAAAAAGAGGAAATGCTGGAGAAGATTCCAAGTACAACTTCTAAAATAAAATAAACATAAGTTACTCCCTCCTGTAGTTCTTTTATAGCATGTAGCAATAATGAGAATCCATTTGTATTTATTTTTGTGCTGTTTTTATTGGTTTAAAATGATTTATTGTTTTAGAATTTGTAAGCCACACTCTGAAAAAGTAATTTTTTACAACATTATAGTAAACATTATAATTTTTTACAACATTATAGTAAACACATATACAAGGCATTATTCTGCAAAACAATGTAGTTTTCTTTCATGTATGCTTACACTGATCATATTAAGCTGATCATTTAGAACATGGTAAATGACAGAAGAGTTCCAAGCAAACGTTGTGGACTTTCTTGATATCTGTAGAGTGCAAAAATGCAGAGAATATAAACAACCATCTATTTTCAACTGATACTATTAAGACTAGAGATTAAAGGAAATCCAACACTCTTCTTTCAAGAGGATAACATTGGAAATATGATATTTTTGAGATCTATCTAGGTATATATTCTGAACTACCACACCAGCTTGCTCAGAAATTATAATTATAGCTACCCTTTCCTAAAATATAACAGGGATACACCGTAGTTGATGTTTGGCCTTGTCTGTATAACTTTACACTTTCTCCTATGTGTGTAAACATTCAAAACATAAGATAGCCAAACTATCCTAAAAGATTACAAAAACCTAGGATTAAACACAAAAATACTTTAGATAATCATTAACAATGAAAGAAATTTAATAATTTGTGGCAATACATCCATCCTCATTTTTAGTGCTTATAGAGAAAAACAAATATTCTGAATTTTTTTGAATGAAAAGGGTATCTGCCATTTTCAATTCACCATCCAGGACATGTGATTTAGCACTTGGGATGTGATTGATCATACTTTTGTTTTAATCTTCACTTTGCTTACCACAGATATAGAGTGAGGGATATATGATCTGGTGATAAAATACACAGTAAAAACAATAATGGGAAATGCAAGACAGTAATAAAAAAAATTAAAATATCGCAGTAGAATTATCATATTTTAAAAACTCTAAGAAGAGATCAACGACTTTCATAAATACTGGAGTAAACAAATTATTATGTTTTACAAAAAGGATAACTGTTTTCCCAAATGAATCAAAGATAACTTGTCTAATATATCACATCTTCCATCTTTTATATACCAGTTTTTCCACAACAACTATTTTCTGCAATTTTTCATATCAGATCTAAGAGGAAGTCTCTGAATTTATTGCAATAGCCATCATGGAATTGAACAGTTGTGTTCCCATTTTTAAAATAAAGACAGTAAATATATTGGATAAATTTACTGGTATCCATGTTGTTAATCTCTCTGATCACTCCTGTCCTGAATCTTTGTACAATATTGGGAGGTGATTGATCACACTTGACTATGTTCAGAATCTTTTCTCTAAAGGCCTGGGATGCTGGCAGTCTGACATGGACAGGAATGACCCTCTTCACCCTCCATAGGTGGTCCTAATGAAGGCCCTCTGTGCCTACTGATTGTATTGGAATTGGGACAGAGGAAGCGCACTCTTATTCATTCATCCTAAGTGTTTAGATACATCCTAAGTGTTTAGTTTAGCTGTCAGAGGTCAGTTGGAGACAATAACAGCTGCACCTGCCTGTGAGCTTGACACAATAAGGAGGAAAGTATAACAGCCATGCAAGCATTGGGTCAACCAGGAAGATGTTCTTCTTCAAATATATTAAATTGCTTTGTTGAACCCTTTGTATTCCAAAGCAAGGAAGGAAATGAGAGTAATAAAAATGGGAGGTTTCCTCAAGTTGTGCTGATACATTGCAAATGCTACCAGGTTGGGAAAACTAAAAATTAAACACATCTGTCCATTACAAAAATGAAACATTGCTGCAAAAGAAACAATGTGTGGTTGATTTGGGGTCAGTGTACATTTCTGTGTGTGCGTGTGCAAAATGTAAAGTGAAATGTTTTTCTCTTAAAAAATACTAAACATGGTTCTGTCCAAGACGTCTAGGATATCTTTTCTCCTAGTCAGATTCCCACTAGGTTCTTTTCTGATTACCTTTTCATGCTAAGCTCTTCTGTTTACAGTTGTTCCTTTGCATCTTTGAGGCATCTGGGAGCCTGGCCAGATCAGATTTCCTCTTAATCTTCGAGGTGTGTCAGGTGGAAGTGGTTGCTTGGTGGTGCAGGAAAAGCATTTTTTTTTACATTCTAAGAAACAATCATTACAAGAAAAAAAAGTTTAGTCCTAAAGAATACGTGATTATACAGCATGTGCTAATTCTCTGTTTACCAGTGGAGGAAGCAAACCAGCAAATGAATGACTTTAATTATTCTGTGTATTAGGAAAAAGGCTACCAACCTTTTGGGCACCAGGGACCAGTTCTGTGGAGACAGGTTTTTCCATGGACCAGTGGGGGCGTGGGTTCACATGCTGCCTGCATCCGGTGGATGGGACTTTTGTTTGCACGGACCCATTTCTGGCATGTTATGAACCAGTGCCAGTCCACAGACTGGAGATTAGGGACCCCTGTATTAGGTGACAGATACTGAAGCTGAAGCTCAAATACTTCAGCCACCTAATGAGAAGGGAGAACTCATTGGAAAAGACCCTGAATTTGGGAAAGATTGAAGGCAAAAGGAGAAGGGGATGGCAGTGGGTGAGATGGCTAGATAGTGTCATCAACGCAATGAATATGAATTTGGGCAGACAGTGAAGTGGTTTGGCGTGCTGTGGTCCATGGAGTCAAGAAGATTCATACATGACTTAGGGACTGACAACTTATTAGAAGAATAAATCAAATCATAATTTCACACACACACATGCAAAAACCCTGACTTGTGCAGGCAAAGCTTAAAATGTATTGTTTTCATTTAATCCAGCATGGTTTTGTCTGCTGGAAAAGCTAGTTGTGTGATCATATTGCCAACACCGTAACTGGTTTAAAGGGGGTGGCATACCCACACCCATACTTTAGGAAAACAAATCTGAATTAGTTGTTGCATTTTTGTTATTTTCATATCTGCCTCAAAGGGAAAGTTGTGAAAACGGACCACCAACATAAAGAGTATTACAGGTAGTCCTTGACTTACAACAGTTCATTTAGTGGCTGTTCAAAGTTACGAATTTGCTGAAACAAAATGACTTATGACCATTTTTCAGTTATAACCTTTGTAGCATCCCCATGGTCATGTGATCAAAATTCAGATGCTTGGCAACTGGTTCATACTTATGACCTTTGCTGTGTCCCAAGGTCATGTGATCACCTTTTGAGACCTTCTGACCAGCAGTCAAGGGGGAAGCCAGATTCACTCAACAACTGAGTTAGTAACTTATCAACTGCAGTGATTCACTTAACAAATGTGGCAAGGAAGATCATAAAATGGGGCAAAACTCACTTAGCAAATGTCTCACTCACCAACAGAATTTTTGAGCTCAATTGTCGTAAGTTGAGGACTACCTGTATTTGAAAAATACGGAAAGGTGATTAAAACAGTAGTTTATTTTTTTTTCTTGAGTGTCACTGGTTCCCTAATCAAATGTATCTTTTCTCTTACAATTCACTGGTTCTTTTCCTATCTGATTTTTAAATCCATTTTAAAGAGCCATTTAGAATTACTATTTTCTGAAAAGTTGGGACAGGCCTGCTTTCATTTTCTCTTTTTCCCATTGCCAAGAGGATGGATTCTCTGCTTGTAGGGAACTCTTTTAGTATTTAGTTTTAGTAGAGAGTGAAGAAATGATCCTGATGGAGATATATGCAGGAGCTATTATGAGAAAAAGAGACTTTTTAAAAAAATAGCCCAAGACAACATTTGGAAATGACTCAGGCAGAGCATTCCTAAGAAAAAAAATTATTTTATCTTTACATGTAAGTAGTGCTGGGCTGATTCTGATCCCAATATGATGTACAAAGAATCACTTTTCTCCTACTCCATCTTAACAAATAGTCTACTTTTTAGTAAGTGATTTGCAAAAAAAAGGAAAGAAAAAGAATTGCTATGATGGAGAACAATGCAAAGAAAAGTTTTTTAAAAAAATTAAGCAAAAACATTGAAATTCTGCACAAGCAGCTTCCCAGCTGCTTTTTCACCATTCCCCTGCTACATTTAAAAGTCCTGATGAATTGTGAAAGAGAAATATAATCATGTCCATATTTTTGCAGCCAGGTCTTTTTTTTTTAAAATCAATTACATCCTATGATTGCACATTGCAATGGAAGACTGCAGACAGATTGGAATACTGGGGAAGTGGGGGGAGGAAGAGAAAGAAAAATCCAGATGTTTTAAGTCTTCAGGGATGAGTAATGGCTGATTTAAATCTAGATCCAAGAGAGGCAGGAATTCTTGCCAACTAGAATATGGAATACTTGCAAACTCTATAGAGGTTACAGTAATTCAAAAGATAGTGCAAGCTTTGCTGTGATTTCAACACAAGTGGAACAATTTCAGAAATAAAAATAGATTATGTAGTGAGATCAAACAGGAACTAATTCCCAAATTGTACAAAGCACCAATATGAAAGAGCTCAGATAGAGATAAATGTTATAGAAAGTCAGCTGAAACTTCCATGGTTCAATATGCAAATTTCAAGAATAATATATGTTAAACATTCTCTGAAATCTTAGGTTTATGTAGATTTTATAATAGGGCTATTCAGTTTCATATTCATTTTCATTTCCTTTAAAAGCGGAGTCTCTTATTGTGACTTGCCATCTTTTGCAATTTGAAAGGATTCTGGCAGCTTGGTTATTTTCCTCAAATCAGTTTAGCTTCATTACTGTGAGAATGAACTCAATAGCTGTAAGATCTGTTCTTCCACCAGATGCCATATTTACCAGTGATTTACATGAGAAGAAAAGTGCAAAAAATAATCAACGTTTGCATTTTTAGCATTATTTCAAGATGTCTTCTCAATCATTTTGTTCTTTAACTTTTCAATTTATTTAGAAAATTTACTTTCCTTTTATTGTGGGAACATATGAGTCTCGTTTACTTAATTATGTGCTTAACTATACTTCATCCAAATGCTAGAAGAGGATTTTTTTTCTAACTGCAGCAAATGATCCCATGACTTGCATTTAAAAACAAAAATAAAAACTAGAGCTATTGAGGTTGAAAATTGTCTAAAATGTACTTAGATATGGTGCATTTTAATCATTTATCTTTGTCCAATGAAAAGTTTATTTTCATTTTTCCTAACCAAAACTTTAAACAAACCAATGGAAATGTTCTCAGCTCCGTTGCCTATATTTTATTTGTTACCAACATTTAAGAATAGAATAGAATAGAATAGAATAGAATAGAATAGAATAGAATAGAACAGAACAGAACAGAACAGAATAGAATAGAATAGAATAGAATAGAATTCTTTATTGGCCAAGTGTGATTGGACACACAAGGAATTTGTCTTTGGTGTATATGCTCTCAGTGTACATAAAAAGAATATGTATATATTCATCAATAATCATAAGATACAACACAGTGATAGTCATAGGTTATTAATAAGCAATCAAATCATACGAAGAAACAAATAAAACAATATAAATCATAAAGATAGAAATAACAAGGTTATAGTCATAAGTGGAAGGAGATAGGCAATAGGAAGGATGAGAAGAATAATAGTAATACAGTTTTAATAAATAGTTTGACAGTGTTGTGGGAATTAGTTTAGCAGAGTGATGGCATTTGGGGGGAAACTGTCCTTATGTCTAGTTGTTCTGGTGTGCAGTGCCCTATAGCTGTACTAAAGTATGAAAGTCCATTAACTAGGTCTTCTTTATATTTATCTTTAACACTTTTTTTTCACTGTGCTAGATCAGTATAGCATGCATTATTGATATTTCTTTCTCCAGTTTTAAAAAACCTTCCAATTCATTTTCCAATATGATTGGAAGTGGCAGAACAGGTTAAGTCATTTCTCATGCTTCATTTCAGTTTCCTAGGCCATTTGGTGATATACCAAGATAAATACAGAAAGAATTGTCAATATATCTTCCATTCTGAAGTATCCATTACACAAGATAAGGCATAGAGAAGTTATAATTTAGAAGTGGGAAGAAGCTACTTATGGAATTGGCCAATATAGCACTGGAAAAGATTACTGCCATATTCCAAAATGAAAAACTGTAAGAATTTCACAGAACCCCACCTTCTAAAACTGGCTATCCAGCTAAGCTTTGATTTAATTTAACCACAGTATTTTTATTTTCCATCACAACTTATCAAGAATGCACTTGATAGTACTCAAACAGATCTAAAAAGTCAAGGGTGTGTTGCATAGTAATGTATGATGGAGTATTATAGTAAAACATCTAGGGGGCGTGCATAAACACACCAACGTGCCTACCGTCCCTGTCCTATTGACTCTTTTTATTTTTTTTATATGTATCCATTTCATGTATTCATAACTATGTTTATACTTATACCTATTATCTTGTAAGCAAGTGATTGACAGATCAAATAAATAAATAAATCTCATTCTAGGCCCTCTTTTTTTTTTCAACCAAGCTGTAAGGCTACAGGAATGCATTAGTAGATGTATTTATGTCTATACAATTGAATTATACTTTTCAGGTTTATATATTTCAGCCATCATATAGTGCTGCTAAATAGTGTTTTCCTACCATTACCCATGTAGTCTAGTGTTCCTGCTGCTTTTAAATGATTTGCTTTAATTGATGTTTTTATTATGGCTTTATACTGCTGTTTCACTATGTTTTTAATTGTATGCCACCATGAGAGGTGCTGCTGTAAGAAAATAATTTTTTACTTATTTGAGTTTTGAGTTACTTGCAGTTTTTGCAGGAAAAAAAACACACGCATACATATATACATATACATATACATACATATGAAAGTTTATCACAGAGTTCCTTAAGATCTATGGTATAAGTTGGTAGCAGTGATAGTGAGACATAGATATTGAAGTGATCAAAGAAGGGCTAGTTTTTTTTATCCATAGCTTTTTTTATGTGTCAGTTGTTCTAAATGTTCATGATAAATGAGAACTGAATGCAATTGCTATTTTCTACCAAGAATAAAAGCCTTGTTCTAAAATCATTTTTTTTAAATTAAAAATCCAACAATATGGTTTCAGTTTATTTGCACAAGTTACAACCCTGCTTCCCACCAGTCCCCTCTGGATAAACTTCTACAATGACATAATATGATCACAACAATTAGGATGAGAACTGCAATCCAATAAATCTGAAGCTTGCTGGCACAGGAATGTTAGCTTTAAGACCAGTAGAGGAAATATCAACTTTCCTCAGTAGTTTAAAAGGTTACATTTTAACCTTCATTTTAACTCATTCCTTAATTAAGTCACTAATATTATCTATCTCTCTATCTCTTTATCCACCCACCCATCCATCCATCATCTGTCTGTCTATCTTATCTATCATCTATCATCTTTTCCATCTGTCTGTCTGTCTGTCTGTCTGTCTGTCTGTCTGTCTGTCTGTCTGTCTGTCTGCCTGCCTGCCTGTCTGTCTGTCTGTCTGTCTGTCTGTTTGTCACCACTTTTAAACTAATAAGAAAAGAATCCTTTAAGGCTCCAAGGTCTGGAGACCTGATTGGGTGCAGTGACCTATTTCTTGGTTGTGTTAGTGATTTGGGTTTGTTGTTTATCCGTTACTTTGTAGTTTAACATTTGTGTTGTTTTTATTTTAATTCTGTCCACCCTCCAGAATCACTCATTGAGATGAGTGGCCATATAAATTGGTGAAGGAAGGAAGGAAGGAAGAAAGGTCCATAACACTAAAGCTTTTTCCAGCTGTACTCTTGGTACCTCTTTTATGGTGGCAATGTGAAAGATTGGGACATTTGAAAGAACAGGTTAGGGGTAGTTCATCATGGATAAAATCTATCTTTGTGGTCACCAGGAGTCTGCATAATCAATCAGTCAGTCTTCTCTACGTGTTGGGAATGCATGTCCTTAAATTCCTAGCCAGTGGGGAAGTCTTCCAGCAAGAACATTGATCTAAAGTTTGGAGAAGGGAAGTAATAATAATCATTTTTCTTTTCAATGTTGCCCACAGGCTAATTCCATTATTAAACATGAATAAGTAGCTTTATTATGCTAACCAGAGATTCATGTCACAGTAACCCATTTCAATAATTGGGTTTCTTTCAGCTCAGTATTAACTAATGACATACTTATGGCAATTATTAAAATCTATTGGAAGGAAAAGGCCTATTTAAAAACTCATCTCAAATGCCTTTAAATATCTTAAGTAAGCCAAGAGTCATATTTGATGTGCAAGTGGCAACTCTGACATCTTTTTATTTGGGATGCTTGTCTCACTTTTGAAACGAGAAAGCAGATGGGGAAATAGAGTTGCCAACTATTATTTTTGCCTCCCAACATCGTTCTCCACACTTAACCTAATTCATTCAACTAGCATTTTTCTTATATGGAAACTGTTATATATGCAGGTTTGAATGTCATTGGTTTAGTTTGAACTGTTCTTGTAAAATGTCAAATATGATTGGTTTAAAAAGTGCAGGAAAAACCCTGCACTCTGATTGGCTGGCAACTGTGGCTGCTGGCTATAAGTAGCAGCCACAGCCCAGCCAAATCGGGTCTGTTATGAGCTGTAGTCACTAATAAACTCTTCACTGAAGCACTCCGCGTTTGACTCTTCATGCAAATCTAACACTGGCGACGAAGGTGGGATCCTTCCTGAAGAGAAGACAATGCGGAGAACAAGCTGAGAGAGATGGCTGCGCTGAACAGCCCCCCAGCCCCATTCGATCTGACGGCAGAAGACTGGGACTCGTATGCAGATCGTTTCCAAATGTATTTGGAGGGAAACGATCTCGCCGACATTTCGGAGAAGCGGAAGAGGGCGGTCTTTCTCACCCACTGCGGTCCGGCCATTTTCAAGATGGCTAAGGCATTGGCGGGAGCTGCAGACGTGAAGGTAATGGACTGGCCCAACTTAGAAAAGTTATTAAGAGCCCATTATGCGCCACAAGTATCGTGCCTCATTAAGAGACACGAATTCTACCGTCGGGATCAAGGGGAAAGCGAAACGTTAATGACTTCATGGCAAGTTTAAGGGACATTGGGGGTGCATGTGAGTTTATCAACTTTGAAGAGGCCATGCATGATTGATTTGTTCTAGGCCTAAAAGACAAGGTTTTGCAGAGCAAAT
Organism: Naja naja; assembly: GCA_009733165.1. Lineage (NCBI taxonomy): Eukaryota > Metazoa > Chordata > Lepidosauria > Squamata > Elapidae > Naja > Naja naja. The sequence continues at coordinate 73,279,278 of CM019149.1, forward strand.
TATTAATGAAACCTAAGATCACGCTTAAGGAGGCCATAGAAGAAGCTTCTTCAGCAGAAGCTACCAAGTCTTCAGCAGCAGCCATGAAGAAAATTAACAAGGCCGCAAACCATCCTGATGTGGAAAAATCCACAACAACCCATTGCGAGCAAATAGATTCTGATTCAGACTGTAGTGAGGTGGAGGAAGGAATTTATAGACTCAGAATGGAGAAGAAAAGGAAAGACCTTGGAAGAAAGAGGCAAGACTTTTATTGCAGAGGTTGGGGGAGCACCCCGCACTGAATGCAAGTTTTTGATACCATCTGCCTCCGTTGTGAAAAAGAGGTCACCTAGCAAGAGTCTGCAAATCATCCAGAACTCCACCAAGCAGAAAGAAGTTTCCTGACAAAGAATTCAAGCATAACAACTTCAGTGAGAAAATGGGGCACAACACAGAAGCACATGGGAAGAAAGAAACTCATCAAACAGTCACTATTGGTCATTCTTCACCCTTAAGAAGCAGAAAAGTACATGTGAAGGTACTTATTGAAGGAAGGCCTTGCCAAATGGAAGTGGACTCAGGCTCCTATTTATCTATGGTGTCATGGGACACTATTCACAGGCTACTTCCCAACATTCAGAAGAAGCATTTCCAGAAGCAAGCACTGACTCTTAAAGACTACCAAGGGAACAAGATTCCAGTAGTTGGAACAAGAGAATTCAACGTGAAGTTCAAAGGCCACACCAAACGTTTGCCCCTGACCATCATGGACAAAGACCGCCCAAGCTTGCTGGGACTTGAGTGCTTCAATCGGAGGGGCTTAGAGAGCAGGTGGAGGTCTACCCGCTCCCAGGCCGATTGAGCCCAGCTAAAAGCCCATATTAGGACTTACCTGGTAGCTATGAGAGCGGCGAGAAGGTCTTACCTCTCCACTCTCATAGCGTCCGCAGATAACCGCCCAGCCGCCCTGTTTCGGGTTACCCATTCGCTCCTTCGTTTAGGGGAGGTGGCGGACCCGTTGCAGGGAAGGGCTGAGGAGTTTGGTCAATATCTGTCGGATAAGATTGCTCGAATTCGGGGCGGGTTGTCCTCTGATTTGCAGTGATCTGAGGAACGGGATACAGGCGGTCTGGCCAGTGTGATCTGGGATGAGTTTGATCCTGTTTCCAAGGGTGAAGTGGACGGGATCATGCGGCGCCTGAGTTCCACCACATGTTTGTTGGACCCGTGCCCGTCCTGGCTGACTTATGCCACCAGGGAGGTCACCTGTGGTTTGCTCCGGGCAGTTGTCAACGCTTCGTTAAGGGATGGTGTTTTTCCTTCTGCCTTGAAGGAGGCAGTGGTGAGACCCCTCCTGAAGAAGCCTGCCCTGGACCGACTGTGTTAGATAACTTTCGTCCAGTCTCCAACCTTCGCTTTTTAGCGAAGGTTGTTGAGAGTGTGGTGGCTTGGCAGTTTCCACTTTTCCTGGATGAAGCGGACTACCTGGATCCGTATCAATCGGGCTTCCGACCTGGTTTCAGCATGGAGACGGCATTGGTCGCACTGATGGATGATCTCTGGAGGGCTTGGGACAGGGGTTTTTCCTCTGTCCTGGTCCTATTAGACCTCTCAGCGGCTTTTGATACCATCGATCATGGTATCCTTCTGCAACGCCTCGGGGGGTTGGGTATGGGGGGCACTGTACTTCAGTGGTTCACCTCCTACCTCTCGGGCGGTAGTCGGTATTGGCTGGGGGACAGAGGTCGTCCTCGAGGGTGCTCTCTTGTGGGGTCCCTCAGGGGTCGGTTCTCTCCCCCCTGCTATTTAACATCTGTATGAAGCCGCTGGGTGAGATCATCCGTGGTTTCGGGGTGAGTTTCCATCAGTACGCAGATGACACCCAGCTGTACATCTCCACCCCGAACCAGATCGGTTATGCCCTCTCCCTGATGACCCAGTGTTTGGATGCGGTGCAGATCTTGATGAACGGAAACATGCTTCGTCTCAACCCAGCCAAGACTGAGTGGCTGTGCATACCGGCGTCTCAGCCCAGTCAGGAATGTCCATCTTTGGCCATAAGGGGAGTGGTGTTACCCCCTGTGGATAGGGTGCGGAATCTGGGGGTCTTCCTGGACGTACGGCTCTGGTTGGAGGAGCAGGTGGGGGCCGTTGCCAGGGGGGCCTTTGCCCAGCTCTGCCTAGTTCACCAACTACGCCCTTTCCTGGACCGGGACGCCCTGCGCACAGTTACTCACACCCTTGTTACCTCCAGACTCGACTACTGCAATGCTCTCTATTTAGGACTGCCCTTGCATACCATCCGGAGATTGCAGCTGGTGCAGAATGCGGCAGCGCGGGTGGTGATGGGAGTTTCCTGATTCTCCCATGTTACCCCCCTCCTGCGCGACCTGCATTGGTTGCCGGTTGCACTCCGGGTGAGATTCAAGGTTTTAGTTTTAACATACAAAGTCCTACATGACATGGGTCCTCAATATTTAAGGCAGCAACTCCTGCTGACATCGAATACTAACCGCCCTGTGCGAGCACATAGGCAAGGACTCCTTGGGGTCCCGTCAGCCAGCCAATGCCGGCTGGCAGTCCCCCGACAATGAGCCTATTCTATCACGGCCCCTGACCTCTGGAACCAACTTCCCTTGGAGCTCTGCCTGGCCCCTGACCTCCGCACCTTCCGTCATGATTTGAAGACCTGGTTGTTCGACCAATCCGGGTTGTGACCCTCTTGGGTGGGGTGGTTTTATTCTTTGTATTTTGTATTTGTATTCTCTTGGGGCATGTTAGTTTAATTTTTTCTTACCTATTTATTGTTGTTGCTGTTTTTAGTTGTGAGCCACCCTGAGTCTTCGGAGATGGGGCGGCATATAAGTCCCATAAATAAATAAATAAATAAATAAATAAATAAATAAATAAATCCACTAGGCATCGAGGTGACTGGCATCAATCACGTGAGCAACACTGAATGGGAGGAGGCCTTGAAGTCTGAGTTTCCAGAGGTCTTCAGCGACAGATTGGGCAAGTATATGGGGACCCCTATCACTTTCAACCTAGATCCCAAGGTGCCCCCAATTCATTTAAAGCCCAGAAGGGTCTCATTTGCCTTAAAGGAAAAAATTGATGCACAATTAGATAAACTCAAGGAGTTTTAGAGCCCACTGACCACTCCAGATGGGAAACACCCATAGTCACACCAGTCAAGACTGATGGGTCAGTAAGAATTTGTGGAGACTATAAGGGTACATTGAGCCATGTGCTTCAGCAAACGCATATCCAGTTCCAGTAGTGCAGGAAGGAACAATCAGCATTTAACAGTATTAAAAGACTAATCACGTCTGATGCTGTACTCATACAGTTCTCTGAGAATTTACCTGTTGTACTGACTTGTGATGCATCCCCCTTTGGAGTGTGGGGGGGGTTGAGCCACAGGCTTCCCAGCGGCAGGGAAGCCCCTATTGCATTTTACTCTCACACCTTGACCAAAGCAGAGAGGAATTACAGCCAATTGGACAAGGAAGCATTGGCAATTGTTGCAGATATCAAGAAATTTCATGAGTATTTATATGGGAGAACATTTACCATTGTCACAGATCACAAACCTTTTTAGGCATTGTGGCAGGAGACAAACCTACACCCATTATCCTGTCACCAAGAATGCTGAGGTGGACTGAATTTCTTGCTGCTTATTCATACAAACTTATCCACAAGCCTGGCAAGGACATTGGACATGCTGATGCACTGAGTCGTTGCCCACTTCCTTGTCACAAGGAGGACTTTGAACCTGAGGCACACACCTTTTTCCTAGAAACTGTTGCCAAGCTTCCAGTACACGCTGCTGAAATTGCCAGAGAGACTGCCAAAGACACTTTATTGGCTCCTATTATAGGCTGGATTAAGAAAGGTTGGCCTCTTCAAGATCTACTTCACCTTGCCCAACCTTTTAAGTCCAGGCAAACTGAAATATCTGTATTAACAGGATGTATTTTGTGGGGTAACAGGGTGGTTATTCCTGCAAAACTGCAAAGAGAGGTTTTTGAAATGTTACATGAAGGTCATCCTGGTATTGTAAGGATGAAGGGATTGGCCAGGAGTTATGTATGGTGGCCAGGTATTGACAAAATGGTTGAAAACTGGGTTGCATCTTGTCCCAACTGTCAGGTAGTCAGGCCTGCCCCACCTCTCGCCCCCAAACAGGAATGGGAATGTCCTAGGGGCCCATGGTCTAGGATTCACATTGATTTTGCTGGCCCTACCAGAGGGCACACCTTCCTTATTATAGTAGATGCATATTCCAAATGGCTAGAGGTAATCCCTATGGCATCCACCACAACTGATGCTGTCATCAAGCAGCTCAAAAAGCTTTTTGTAACCCATGGGTTACCTGATGTTCTTGTCTCTGACAATGGCCCTCAATTTACATCTACCCTTTTTGAATCCTATTTAGCACAACAGGGTATCAGACATGCCCTGATGCCCCTGGGCACCCTTTGGCTAATGGCCGGGCTGAACAAATGGTACGTTTTACCAAGGAAAAGCTTCAGCAATTGGGTCCTGGGGACATCACTGAGAAAGTTGAAAAACTTCTTATTGTTCAACACATCACTCCTAACCCATCAACTAACTTATCCCCAGAAGAGTTGTTGATGGGTAGGAAACTTAGGTCTCCCCTTGACCGCCTTCATCCCACTTACGCACCCAACGCACCACTTGATTCCACTAGCAAAGTTCGCACGTTCAATGTGGGTGATTCTGTTTATGCTAAGAACCTTATGGGTAAACCTTCATGGATTCCTGCTGAAATAACTCAAATAACTGGCCCTCGTTCTTACAGGGTACAAACAGAGGATGGAGTCCTCTGGAGCAGGCACATTGATCAGTTAAGATCCAGATTACCTCAGGAACATCGCAATTGTTCCTCTCTAGTTCCCATACATAATGCCTTTTCTAGAGGGGAGGGGAGGAGCATGAGGATAATCAGCAAGCAAGAATCAACCCCATGTGTAACGAGCCATTACGACAGGAACCATCCCAAAACCTGTCACAATGCCAAAATCCATCCTTACAAGTGGAAGATTGCACACCACTACCTGACTTGGGTGCTGACATTGGGGTGGAGATGGGTTGGGAGGAGACACCAGATTCTAACAATCAAACAGGGTCTTCTTTCACAGGAAGTCCAAGTAGGGAAATGTCAATAGACACATTTCCTCTCTCACTGGGTGAGAACGTTAAAACTTCTGAACCACAAAGGTCTCAACGTACACGTAAGAGCCCCACCTATTTAAAAGAATACATTAGATAGGTTGGGGTTTGAGTATGGAGTGAACCTAGTGGGGAGGGGTGTTATGTATGCAGGTTTGAATGTCATTGGTTTAGTTTGAACTGTTCTTGTAAAATGTCAAATATGATTGGTTTAAAAAGTGCGGGAAAAACCCTGCACTCTGATTGGCTGGCAACTGCGGCTGCTGGCTATAAGTAGCAGCCGCAGCCCAGCCAAATCAGGTCTGTTATGAGCTGTAGTCACTAATATACTCTTCACTGAAGCACTCCGCGTTTGACTCTTCATGCAAATCTAACAGAAACCATAACCTTATTTTATGGCATACATTCATTTTTACATACCTACATACATATTTAATTAATAAGTATGCATTTGCTGTTTAGAATAATGTATGTTCAAATAAAGCAACTTCAAGAAACTGAACACTGTTTCCAATTAGAAATTCAATCAATTACTATCATATTTCCAATTTTTTATTCTCCTTTCTTTTGAAAGTGTAGCTTCTGCAGCAGAGATCACTTTTCTGTTACAATTAATGTCTTAAACTCTGTATCTGCTTTTGCTGTGTTGTTAACATAACATAATGTAATCAGTTTGCGGTAGAGGTGAAATTGCTGGCCTTCTTGGAACTGTTGAAAGGACTGTGTTGTAGACTGGAGATGTTGTATCCCTCCCCTCTGTTGAGAAAGGGCTGCTCAATTTTGACATAAATGGTTTCTTTGACCCCTCTTTCAAACCAGCGATCCTCGCTGTCCAAAATATGGACTTTGTTGTTTTCAAAAGAGTGACCTGTGTTTTTTAAATGCAGATGAACATTTAAATACAGATGGACATCTCATCCTTTGCTGTCCCCTTATCTGTTTGTCTTGAATCTTTCCCACCATCAGGGTCTTTTCCAATGAGTCCTCTCTTCTCAGAGATTGCCAGTCCATTCTGTTCACACTCATGTACCATGCAGAGTGCATCACAGGGATCGGACTAGCTTCAGACTCCTAAGATTTGATGGTGTTCTGCAACTGGGGCTTTTCTCCCAACCATGTAACCCCACATTTGGACATCACATTCAGGCAGGTCCAGCATTGGTTGAATTTGTATTGCTGCACAAAGTGACACACACACACACACACACCCAAAAATGATAGTTATTTATCTAATGCATGTAACATTGTTTTGAACTTCTAGGTTGACAGAAGCTGACGCAAGTGACGGGAGCTCACTCTGTCATGTGGTCCTGGGATTCAAATCACTGGAGTACAGGCATCATCAAGCCATTGAGCCACTGCACCTCTTCATAAAGTTCTGCAATCTTAAATAATTTCCTTCTATAGAAAGAGTAGGTTCTAAAAATCAGCATTCTTAGTTTCTCAGTTTGGTCTGTGGTTACACACTGGGTTAGAAACCAGGAGACTGTGAGTTCTAACCTTGCCTTAGGCATGAGACCTGCTTGAGTGATCCTGAGCCAATCATTCTCTCTTAGCCTACAAAGGCAAACTCAGGGAACAAGCCAATTGGTCAGTTGTAGTAAATGGATCAACATTTGGTTAATCTGAAAAAAGCAGATCTTGAGCTTGTAGGAAAAAAATGCTTGGAAGAAAAAATGTATGCACACACAGACTCACATACACATACACCCACACACAACAAATATTTTGCTTTAATATTCTACCCATTCCAAGGCAGATCCCTGAAAGGTATCAAGTGATTTATACTGGGATTTGCATATTTATAATTTATCTACCTCAGATTAGTTTACTAGGATAAAAGGAAAGGTTATGCATATCTGTCAAATAAGGTCTCATACTTTATTGAGCAGATAGTTAACAACTGTCAAAACAAACTTGGTGGTGCAGGCTGTTAAATGCCTGCACTTAAGATCCAGCTGTCTACAATTACTGTAGGCTCGAATCCCACCAGGCTCAAGGTTGACTCAGCCTTCCATCCTCTCGCGGTAGGTAAATTGAGGACGCAAGATTGTTGGGGGCAATAAGCTGACTTTGTAAAAATGCCGCTTAGTAATAAGCAGGCATATACAATGGAATGAAGGCTATTGCTGAGCACATTGGGTTGTATCCCAAAAATTGTAAGCTGCCCTGAGTCTTCGGAGAAGGGCGGCATATAAATCTAATTAAAAAAAATTAATTCCAGAGCATTTCAGAACTTAACTGACGTATTTTATCAACTAAATCTAATGTATTTTGTTGTCATTTTTATTGATATTCTGTTATTTGTGGTCTTTATATAAATGTATATGGATTACATGACCATAATAAAGACTGAATTACCCATCAACCGGAGAGACAGTTGCATGACATTTTGTTGGGTTATTCTAGTATGCAAATGAAAACAACAAATGAATAAAGAATTTATCACAAACAGGAAAATTACTGTGACAAGGGATTCACACTTATTATGTCAATATTGTGTTTTCTTTATGGTCTCATCCTATAGAACTGCTGACTTATCAAGTGCCAACATGCCCATACAAATAATTCATTACTTATCTTTGGCTTGTTACAGGTACAACAACAGTCAAAGAAAGTATATGGAAAATATCTTGTCCTGGCTTTTTATAGTTTTATTCCATCTGTAGCAGCAATGTAAGTCTAAGGTTTATTAAATAAAGGCCATTGTCAGCCCTGGAGCCGTGTTTCCCTGGCACCTCATGCTGTTGCCTCATCATTCAGTGGGTTCTTTTTTGTTTTTTGTTTGGAACTGAAAGTCAGTCTCAAAGGAATTTATTCCCAACTAAATGTGCATTGTATGTTGGAATGCAGGATGATCTGCCAACCACCATTTGGTATCCCATGATTTACCCAATGGGAAACTAAGAGGCTTAGACTTAATTGTAGTATTACCTAATATTTCATATTTAAATGGTTCAGAATTCCAATCTTTTTTTAAATCTTCACTTCACTTAAAACATTTCTATTCTATTAATGCCTCTTGAATCAACACTGTGATATCCATTTATAATATCACGCTGCCATAGTTAGAAATATAATTGGGGGAGCAGATCCCACTCTGTCTTTACAGCATCCTGTATACCTTCAAATTTGCTCTGAATTCTTCATGCTGCATTGAGGGAGGGGGGAGATGTGGGATATGCAAGAAGAAGGGAAAGGCTAATTGCATGAGCAAATATTCCCTAACATGAAACTTCAAACAATAGACAGTTCTTGAAGCAATTTTACAAATTATATCAACATTTAAAGCCTTCAGTGTTTAGTGATTGCATATTTTGAGAAAATAGCTGACAAAGGCAAAATTATTTCTTGTGTCAATAGGGCAATTGGGGAATCATGAGGATAGCAAAGATGTCATGGTGTCAGTGTTAAATGAAACAATATAATTTGTGTTAGCCACATTATGACACAAGACGCATATGCAATTTGCATCATTTGTCTACGATGGTGTAAGGCATGGGGTATCATCTGCCCAGCCTCCTTTAGTCCTTTCAGATTTTGTAAGTTGAATTAGGAATGTAAGAAGATAAAATCAGATAAAAGGCCAGGTGTTAATGCATAAAAGTTTCTGCTTCTTTTGGAAGGAGCCTTCTAGGCATTTCATCCCAACACTACAACAGACACAAAGTGTTTGTTTTAGGTCTCCTTTATGCATTACAGATCATATATGAGCACTGTTCAGGAATATTTAGAGTGTCCAATTACTGATTATGAAATAGGCAATAACTATCACTATAAATATGTACTATAAATATGCTTATATCCATAGTAGAAATGAATGGAGGAGTAACTGGTCCTTAAGTCCTATTATGCTGTCTTATGGTGGTGCTAGGCCTGTACACCAAGATTTTATACTTAGAATTATTCAAGGTGTGAACATCAGTCCAATTAAAGTAAGCAGGTAAGTACATTTGGTAACATTGATGCAGGAACTTGCTCTGAAAAAGGGGCCTTGGTGATGCAGGCTGTTAAATGCCTAGCACTTAGTTCCAGCTGCCTGCAATTACTGCAGGCTCGAATCCCACCAGGCTCAAGGTTGACTCAGCCTTCCATCCTCTCGGGGTAGGTAAATTGAGGACCCAAGATTGTTGGGGGCAATAAGCTGACTTTGTAAAAATGCCACTTAGTAATAAGCAGGCATATACAATGGAATGAAGGCTATTGCTGAGCACATTGGGTTGTGCTCCAAACATTGTAAGCAGCCCTGAGTCTCCGGAGAAGGGCGGCATATAAATATGAATAAAAGTAAATTAAAAAATTAAAAAAATAGATCAGTTTAGTAATAATAACAAAGACATAATTCCATATTATGTGGGAGAAAGCAATAAATCATTTCTGGACAGATACTGTTACTCCTGGAGTCCTGGAGAGACACTAAAGTCATTGGAGAATGAAGATATAATGATAGATGATTGGTCCCTCAGGTCAGATGACACTCAACATACTATTGAGAAAGATTTGAGAATCTCTGGAGGTGCTAGTGATCTTCTTGTCATCGCTAGATTAAAACCTATCTAGTTGCTCATATGTCATGCAGGAAAATAACACCTAAAATTGTTTTACAGTGGGGACATGGAATGTAAGGAGCATGGAGAAGAAAAGCTCCACATGGTGAAAGATAAAATGAATCAACCAGAGATTAAAATCATAGTGATCAGTGAATTGATGTGTCTATCTCTGGATATTTTCAGTCAGGAAAGCATACTTTTTACTACCCGGGACACAAAAAACAAAGAAGTATTAATATTGCTTCAAAAGCAGGAAGGATATAGCAAAGATAATATTCTGGTACAATGCAGTCCAAATATCAAATAATATAAATTAGAGTTTCCAAACACTCCTTTAATAAGCCAATATGATAATTATCCAAGGTTGTGTTCCATTCACTAATGCAAAAGAGAAGGAAGTTGGCTAGTTTCATGATCAAGTTCAATCTGAAATTGTGGTTGGACAATGGGGTGCCAAATTTAGAAATAGTAAGAAGCAGGAGAATTGATTAGTTCCTGCCAATCCAGTGATTTCTTCAGTGCAAATAGAGTCTTCAAACAACCAATTGATCCTTATATATAAGAACATTACCAGACAGAATACCAAGAAATCAAATTGACTACATTATTGGTACAAAGAGATAGAAGAGTTCAATTGTAACAGTAAAGACATGGCCAGGGGCTGGCTGTGGAGCAGATCATGAACAATACATGTGCAAGTTCGAAGCCAAGCTGAAGCCAAAGAATAAAATCAACCAGACTGGTTCCAGAGCAACTAAAGGAATGAAAATAAAGCTATTTAATCTCTCCTCATTAATTTATCCTATATGCTAAATATATACTGAAGAAGTTGGATTGGAGAAAAATGAGTGTGATTTTAAAACTGGAGAAAGGAAGAAGCACCAGTCACTAGTCCATTGCTAATCTGGAAGTTCTAGTTATTAACTCAAGGACCACAGTTTAAAAAAAAAACCTTAGACACCAGTTTGTACAGTTTGTCATGTGTGCAATACTCTATTTTTTTAGAAATTCATCTAGATTAGGGGTGTCAAACTCAAATTCATTGAGGGCCGCATCAGGGTTGTGTGTGACCTTGGGGACCTGGCTGGACATGGCCAGGGTTGGCAACATTACTCATGTTGCGAGCAACATTACTCATGTTGGGGGCACCTATGGTGGCCCGGGATCCTCCTTCAGCCTTTGCCAGCTAAAACAGAACTCGTTCCATTTTTGCTGGCAAAGGCACCACGAGCCAGTACTTTGCTGTTTCCAGGGTGGCCAGATACAAGCACCCCAGTCAGATCCAGACCCCAGACCTCGAGTTTAACACTCCTGATCTAGTTCATATGTTTCTTTCAAGCTTTGCATCAAACAATTATTTAGCCATAGTTTCTTGGAGAAACCACACAGATTCCTGGTAGTCTCTTTTTTTTTGACATACCATAAGAAAACATAAGCTTAGGTTCTTTCAAAAAATCAGGCTGTCAAACAAAGTGAACTGATGATGATTCCTGGTTCAGGAAGGAACATTCAAATGCATTTATTATTTATTTTTATTTATTTATTTTATTTTATTGGACTTATATGCCGCCCCATCTCCGAAGACTCGGGGCAGCTCACAATTAAAACATACAAATACAATAAATAGATTAAAAAAGAATTAAACCATTGTGAAGTCCAATAAAGCTGAATTAAAGTTAAAAACTATCCCATACCCCCCCCCAATAAGGTAATCACAGCCCGACTTGGTCAAATAGCCAGGTCTTCAAATTGCGGCGGAAGGTGCGGAGGTCAGGGGCCAGACGGAGGTCCAGAGGCAGTTGGTTCCATAAGTCCGGGGCTGCCACAGAATAGGCTCACCGCCGGGGGACCGCCAGCTGGCGGTTTATAAGGGGGCTTTCACTCAGCATAAGAACAGAGAGATCCATGGTCTCTGAATGTGCCAACTTCACAGAACACAAATAACTGCTAAGTCAAGATCCCTTGTTCTGTTTACCTTAATTGGCAATTAGAACACAGTTAGGACTTGGATTGTAGTACAATTTGGGCCAGATAATTTATTTCTTGGATTTATGTCTTATTGCCTGTCAAAAGATTGAATTCTTAGCAAAGATTGAAAGTGAAAATGTAATTAAATATACCTATTAAACCAATCTTGCTACTTTGCTTATTGACTGATTACAACATAATTATTATATGACATTTTACTGTGTTAGATTTTATCATGTAAACTGACTTGGATGCCTTTTACCCTCAGAGACAGCTAAATGTTTTAAGTATATACATTTTTAAAAGGTCAAACTTTGTATCATTTTAACTTAAGCCTGGAGTATATAATGATTGCAACAATATAAATGACATGCTGCAGGGTTTTTTTATAATAAATGGTATGACTGATTATAAATGGCTATAATTTTGTTTTGAAAAAAACAAAAAATAAATACATACAAGTGTTCATGTAATTAAAAATATGGAGAATTCACTCGATGGAACAAAGAAATAGCTTTTAAAAGATAACTTGAATCCCTTTTTCATGAGTAATTGATAGTGTACGTTATATTCTATTCTTTTATTCCCAGTACCTTTTTTTATTTCCAGCACTATAATCTTCATCTAAATAATCAAATGGATGCTTATCTCATCATTTTATCTTATTTTGGCACTGTTTTACATGTTAACTGCTGAATTTTGCCCAAATTCCCCTGGTGGTACACAACTTGTTCTTTCCATTTCCTACTGAGCAAAGTTCAATTTTACTGACAAGCATGTGATGCTGAAGTAGAAATTTTCAGAAATCAATGCTGCAATTGCTATTTATTGTATCAAAGCCACTTAATAATTATCTTCTTTACAATATTATGAACGTAAAAGGAAATTCTGTCATTTCCAACCACCCTTGGAACCGAATGGGGTCCTGCCCTCTACCATCTTAAAAGTTTGCCATCTTCTTCTCCCCCCGCCCCAACATCCCAGTGTAATCTACAGTTCCAGATTTTCCTGGCCTTCTTGTATCTGAGCCTATTTGGTGTTTTGGAGATGAGACTATCCATTCATTAGATATTTGTTAGACCAATTTTCTGCACTAGATATTTTGACTGAGTTACAAAATAGGTTTATGCAAGGTAATTAAAAAACTTTATGGACATTTATTAGAATTTAAATTGGAGGAGGACCAAGTGAAAGAAACGATGATTGCTTGAGGGGAAATTTTGGATATGGGATTGACTTAGAGAAGTGGCAAAAATTGTGGACTCAAAATTATAAAATGACAATGTCAACTGCATGTAAAGAAAATTTGTATAAGATGTTTTACAGGTGGCATCTACCCCTGATGAGAATTGTAAGAATGTTTAAGGATACATTGGATAAATGTTGGAAATGTCATCAGATACCTGGTTCATATTACCATATGTGGTGGACATGTTCGGATGCAAAAGGATATATATTTTTTTAATTACATTTATATGCCGCCCTTCTCCGAAGACTCTGGGCGGCTTACAATTTTTGGAGCACAACCCAATGCGCTCAGCAATAGCCTTCATTCCATTGTATATGCCTGCTTATTACTAAGCGGCATTTTTACAAGGTCAGCTAATTGCCCCCAACAATCTTGGGTCCTCAATTTACCTACCCCGAGAGGATGGAAGGCTGAGTCAACCTTGAGCCTGGTGGGATTCGAGCCTACAGTAATTGTAGACAGCTGGATCTTAAGAGCAGGCATTTAACAGCCTGAGCCACCAAAGTTCTATTGGACTAAAATACACACATGGCTGGAAAAAATGATAAAACAGCATATAGACTTTAAACCAGAGATATTTTTATTGGGAATCGTACCGGAAATATACAATAAAGAACTGAAATACTTGATTGTAAATGTTTTAACAGCGGCTACAATTGTATTTGCTAAGAATTGGAAAAATGAAAAGTACCCATGCAGGAGGAAGTTATCAAGAAAATTATGGACTGTGCCAAAATTAGTAAATTGACATTTGAAATTAGAGAACAAGAAGATAAACAATTTTATTTGATATGGGATTTGTTTTATCAATGGTTGGATAAAAAGACATGGTAATGTAATAGATTAGGAAATTTTACAACAGATTTTTAATAGATTGATATTAATTATAATATAAACATACATAACCATTGGGTGAAAGTGTAATACAAATTTTATAAATGAAAGTTAGAATATCTCGTATTAAATGATGAAATAAATAGATGAGTCATGAATGATTAATAACTGATGAATAAGCATATGTCAGATTGATAATATGAGAATTTATATGAATTGTGAGTGATGACTATGAAAGGATAGCACAAATGATGCGTAACGAACTGACACACTGTACAAAATGGAAGATGGTTTTATGTTTTTTTAATGTATTTGTTTGTTTATGTCTGTCTTTAAAAAAAGACTGTAGAACGTATACCTTACACATGTGGTTTCAGCTGAACTCTGATGGATTAGGTTCATTATAGCCACACATTCTCTAAAATGGCTATTTGGCCAATACTGTTTTGTTGTTGCTGCTTTTTACTGTGCAGTAAACAAAAGTATGGAATCCCAGTAATCTATCTTCCTTGGCAAGGAGTGTCCTGGCTATATCGATACCCAATACATCATAATCATTGCCTGTATAAGTAAGAGCATTACAACCATTTTTTGGTAAGAAGATTCTACCTTCTTTCTGTTCCAGAAAGCATCCTTGAGCAATGAACAGATGAACTGATTCACTCTAGCTCACTTCTAGTTAATACCCTAAAGAAATTTCATCTCACAATCATTGGGTGTCATGTACTTATTGTTATACACAAGCGGTTCATCTTTAATTCCCCCAATTTCAGTTCTAATTTACTGGACCATAACTTAGATAACAAAAGCTTTGTATGTCACGATTTCAGCCAGGAAACCAGGAGGAAACTTCAAATGAGTTATGTGTCTGCCTTTCCCCAAAAGCTGCATCTTAATGCTGAGTAAAAGAAAAATGTTTTTTGTGGAAACCAATGGGAATGGAATCAAGCCAGCCTCTTTCTGGGAGCACACTTCCTAGCTGTAATGCAATTACTAAAAATCTCTTGCCTTGTGTTGATGTAAGAATACAGAGATGATCTAAGAATGTTTTTATATAAACCTCACAACCTTGCTCAAAGCCTTGAAAAGTGTATATGTGTATGCACAGACATGCATAGGTGCATTTCTCAGTGTGTCTGTGTATGTCCATAAGTAAACATGGGCATACAAGAGTAATTGACAACCCAATGCTTAGTGTGGCCTATAAGGCCCAAAAAATTAATCATTGCTCTATACATAAGCAGAGAAGGTTTTCTGGGTTGCTTTGATCCATGCAATTCAGGATTTCAAATAAATAGGATGTAGAAAAAAATTAACAGCAAACAAAAATGGAATAATATAGTGAACAAAACTTCCCTCTTATAGATTACATCTCATAGATGGATGTTACAAAGGAATTAACACATGCTTCTACACAGAAATAAATTTGGATGTTTGGTTGTTTTTTAAAATATGAAAATATGATGCTGTTTTACATCAGAGTTTAACCAAGATGGGTAAATTGTGGCATTGGAGAACACCTGTGGTGCTGCTGATTTTTAACAGCATATTTTCCTGCCACATTGAAGGATGAAGCATCTGGAATCTGAAAGGTAAGTCGTAAATGGACATACTATCATTTTAATTAGCAATGAAATTTCAGCCTTCTGAAGGTATTTGATACAATACTACTAATTCTACATCATATCTCATCTATTGCAAGTTGTTTCCCAAAAACATTATCTGTACCTCCAGACTTATAGAAGGCTGGCTGCCCCTGAATTAGAACATTGATCTATATAGACAATGATAGCAGTGGCTGAAAGAGGCTTCCAAACCAATCATCAGAAGTCTACTTGAGCAGAAATGTCCAATCCAATCCAAAGTCATTCCCCATACAAAATGTGTTAGAATTTATTGTAGTAAAAAGTAACGTTTTATTTTTAAAAACATGCTTTGGGGATGAGGGAGAAAAGCCCACATGATTTATAATTATTTTTAGCAAATTAGATATCCTTGGTATCTCACATTTCAAGGCTTAATTCTTTGAAATTCAACTGATTTAAACCACAAGAGTAATTTCTTCATTTATTTCATAACAGTTTCTTTTGTAATACTTTTCATGTTGCAATTTTGGCCATGCATGCACTTGAAATTGTCGCTGTTCTTTTCTGCCTTATGCAGATATTTATTTCCTAAATGAAATAGAAAATACATCTTGATTTCAATTGCAATCTATTTTCATCCCCTGATACCTGGGGATAATTAGTAACTAGTTCTTGATTTCTGATCATAGGAGCATCTTTCAATTAAATGTACAACCTGAAGAAAGTGGACCAAAACTCTGCAGCAGAAATACAACATGTTGTTCTTTGGCCGAAGGTCCTCCAAATTTTACACTGCTATAAATTTTATGGCATTCTTTGTGCAAGTTGCAAATCCAAGTGAGATCATGGGAGATGAGTCATTTCCTCACACACTTCCATTCTGCTGCAGCTGCAATCCTCCTATCTTCGAGTTGCACTTTGTGAAAGGAAGATTTTTTTTTTTAGGAAAGCAGCTTCATCTGGCAATGCAAGAACGATTCATTCATATTTAGGTTTGTATGGCAACCAGATAATAATACTAGTGATGTCAGAAGCAAAACCTACAAAATCTCAAGACAATATGCCTCCCTTTGGTACTGAAATGAATGCCTGCAACTTCTTTTAAGTACACAGTGATTGCAATTGCATTCATAAATAATCTCAATTAATAGGGTTGCATTCATATTTATAATTTGTCCTGATGTTGAACAGCAAGGAGGAAGAATTACATAACTAGAATATTGGTTTTTTTTTTAAAATGTGAGATACTAAACTCACATTTGGCATGATAACAACAAGCCAGCCCATAAGGACTTCAGGGATATGATTCATTAAAAGTGGCATTCTTTTATGCCACTATTACTAATATTATGAAAAAATGTCAAAAAATTTTATTTTGGAACTAGCTGGATGAAAAATAGATTGCTCAGGAGAGTTGTTGCTGAACTGTATAAAAGTAGCATTGTCTCATTTTTTTTCTAAAGAGATGAATTTACTTGCTTTGAAAATAAGTCTTTGAGGATGCAAAAAAGAGTCACTCGTGTGTGTGTGTGTGTGTGTGCGTGTGTGTGTATGCTTGTGCTTCAAGCGTATTGTTAATATTTTGAAAATTATTCTTTTCATTGAGAAAAGAAATAGTTCATTTTGCCAGGAGAATTTTTAAAACAAATTGCTAAATCACTTATCACTGTGTACACATCCTTCTATGTGAACACTTTCTAGAGGAATAATTGATTAAGTGCCACAAAATCTACTACACACTTTCCAGCATCATCTGTTGCCAACTCAGATCCTTCAGTTCCCTCAACCAGCTTCCACTGCTGCTCTAATTGGCTGTAATTGAGTCTTACCCTCTTGCTGGTGCCCATCCTCCTCTGCTGTTTCCTTCTGCTTTTTCCCAGCATAATGGATTTCTCAAGGAAACCTGGTCTTTACAGAATATGTCCAAAGTGGGATAGTTTGAGTCTGCACATTTGTGCTTCAAGTGAGAACTCTTCCACAGTTATTTTTTGTGGCTTTGGTGAAAATTGTTCCAGAGTTCATACATTTGTTTTCTCAGCTACCCATGAGATTCTTAGGTATTCTATCCAACACCAAATTCAAAAGTATCAATACAGGTATATTTATTTATTTATTTATTTATTCAACTTGTATGCCGCCCTATTCCCTAAGGACTCAGGGCGGCGAACATTAAAACAGAGAAAAATTTACAATAAAACAAAATTAAACAAGTAAACAAGCCAAATAAAATTAAAATAAACCCAACCCCCCCCCCGGGTCATTCAAGGCCGGCCCGTTGGAACAACCAAGTCTTCAGGTCCCGCGGAAGGAGCGGAGGTCAGGGGCCAAACGGAGATCGACGGGAGCTGATTCCAAAGGGCAGGTGCTCCCACAGAGAAGGCCCTAGCCCTGGGGACCGCCAGCCTACAATATCTGACTGACGGCACCCCAAGGAGGCCCCTCCTATGAGAGCGAACAGGGCGATCGGAGAGTGATGCTGGCAGGAGGCGTTCCCGCAAGTACCCTTGACCCAAGCCATTAAGGGCTTTATAAGTTGTAACTAATACCTTGAAGGCGACCGGGAGGCAACCGGCAACCAATGCAAGCCGCGCAGGAGGGGTGTAACATGGGAGTATCGGGATACCCCCATCACAGCCCACGCGGCTGCATTCTGCACCAGCTGAAGCCTCCGGACCGTCCGCAAGGGAAGCCCCATGTAGAGAGCATTGCAGTAGTCAATCCTAGAGGTGACAAGCGCATGAGTAACCGTTCGAAGGGCATCTCGGTCCAAATAAGGGCGAAGCTGGCGAACCAGCCGAACCTGGGCAAAAGCCCCCTGGCCACAGCTCCCACATGCTCCTCCAAACCGAGCTGTGAGTCCAGGAGGACACCCAGGTTTCTCGCCCTATCCACGGGGCAACACCTCTCCCCATGACCAAAGATGGTACATCCAATAAAGACCGAGATGCCGGTAAGAACAGCCACTCCGTCTTGGTGGGGTTGAGCTGAAGCCTGTTACTACCCATCCAGACCCGTGCAGCCTCCAGGCACCGGGACATCACGGAGAGAGCATCACTGATCTGGCCTGGGGTGGAGATATAAAGCTGGGTATCATCAGCATACTGATGATACCTCACCCCAAAACCTCGGATGATCTCCCAGCGGTTTCATGTAGATATTGAACAGGAGAGGCGAAAGGACAGACCCCTGCGGCATCCCACAAGTGAGGGGTCTCGGGCCAACCTCTGCCCCCTGCCAACACCGACTGCGGCGGCCCGAAAGGAAGGAGGAGAACCAACGCAAAACGGTTCCCCCACCCCAAACCTCTAAGCGCTGCAGAAGGATACCATGGTCGATGGTATCGAAAGCCGCTGAGAGATCTAAAGGACTAGGACAGAGGAAAAACCCCTGTCCCGAGCCCTCCAGAGATCATCCATCAGTGCGACCAATGCTGTCTCCGTGCTGTGTCCGCCCTGAAGCCCGACTGATACGGATCTAAATACTCAGTTTCCTCCAGGAACAAGGGAAGCTGCTGAACCACCACGCTCAACAACCTTCGCTAAAAGCGAAGGTTGGAGACAGGACGATAGTTGTTCAAAGCCGGGTCCAAGGCAGGCTTCTTGAGGAGGGGCCTCACCACCGCCTCTTTCAAGGCGGCAGGAAAGACTCCCTCACTCAAAGAAGCATTAACAACTGCCTGGAGCCAGCGACGTAACCTCCCTGGAGGCATATACCAACCAGGAAGGGCACGGGTCCAATAAACACGTGGTGGAAGACAGCCTCCGCATGATCCTGTCCACCTCATCGAGGGAGACCAGGTCAAACTCAACCCAGGTAGGATCCACCAGACTCACCGCCACCCCATCATCAGACCACTGCCAATCAGAGTCCAAGCCAGCACGAATTGAGCACCTTATCCGCCAGATGTAAGCTAAATTTTGCTCTGCCCTGCACGGGTCATCCCCCTCAATTGAAGGAGGGAGCGGGTCACCCAAACAGGGCAGCAGGGCGATCATCGGCAGACGCAATCAGAGTGGAGAAGTAAGCCTCGCCGTCCTGATTGCTTCCAGATAGGTCCTGATATAGGATCGCAACTGGACACGGTCGAATTCGGAGTGGCTGGCCCTCCATCTGCTCTCCAGGCATCTTCTCCGCCGTTTCATCCCCGGAGCTCCTCGGAGAACCAGGGGCCCATCGTCTGGCGGGAAGAGGCCGCAAGGGGACAACCGGTCGGCGCCCCGACGCCGCCCTTTGCCAGGCGGCCGTCAGCGTCTCGGCCGAGCTGTGGAGGGAGGCGGGCAAGAACCCCAGCCGCCTGAAACCTATCCGGGTCCATTAGGCGCCTGGGGCGGAACCATCGTATAGGCTCCTCATCCCAGCAGCGAGGGACAGCCAATTGAAAAACCAGCCGCAGGAGATAGTGATCAGTCCACGATAAAGGGAGGGTAGATGGAGAACCATCCCCAGATCACTACACCACTGCCCCAGATAAAAACCAGGTCAAGTGTTCCCCCTCGTGGGTGGGTCCATGGATCACCTGGGTCAGGTTCATGGCTGCCATGGATGCCATGAACTCCTGAGCTAAACCCGACGCCCCTCCCAGTGACGGCAGGTTAAAGTCCCCCAGAACTATAAGCCTAGGGAACTCCACCGCCACCTCCGAGAGGGCGTCGAGCAGCTCAGGCAGGGCCGCCGCCACGCAGCTGGGGGATAGGTACGTTAGCAGCAAACCCAACCGACCACCCGGGCCCAATCTCACGAGGAGGGTCTCACACCCGCCCATCTGCGGGACAGTGACCTCCCTTGGAAACAGGGTCTCTCTAACAATACCTCGATTTACAACAGTTCATTTAATGACCTGAACAAGGTGATGTAGGACTGTTTTTCAAACTTATGATGACTGCAGCAGCCCCCTGGTCACATGATCAAAATTTGGATGCTTGGCAACTGACTCATCTTTATGATGGTTGCAGTATCCTGGGGTTATGTGATCATCCTTTGTGATTTTCTGACAAGCAAAGCCAATGGGGAACTCAGATTCACTTAACAGGCATGTTACTTAACAATTGCTGTGATTCACTTAACAATTGTGGCAAGAAAGGTCATAAAATGGGCAAAACGCACTTAACAAATGTTTCACTTAGCAACAGAAATTTGTAATTCAATTGTGGTCACACCTGTACTCCTTTTATCTTGCTTCTTCAGAGTTCAACTTTCACAACCATAGGATACCATAGAGAAAACTATTATCTCTATATTTCTAATCTTTGGAGCATCTGATTACCTTTTTCCTTGCTTAACTGAGTCCCTACTGAATGTGAGACTGCGGGTTCATGTGATTTATCTTCATAAATGACTTAGATGAGAGAATAGAAGGGGAAACTCATCAAATTTGCAGATGACACTAAGCTGGCAAGAATAGCCAACACCCCAGAAGACAGGCTCAGGATCCCCAAAAATTTTCAGAGACTTGAACAATGGGCCCTATCCAACAAAATGAAATTTAATGTGGAGAAAAGTGAGGTTTTACATCTGGGGAGGAAAAACCAAAGATACAAGTGCAGATTAGGTGAAGCCTGGCTCAAAAACAGTAACTGTGAGAGGGACCTTGGAGTCTTAGTGGACAATCACTTAAACGTGTGTCAGTAGTGTGCAGCAGTTGCCAAAAAAGTTAATACAGTATTTGGTTGTATAAACAGAGGCATGGAATAAAAATCATATGAAGTATTAGTATCCCTTTATAAAGTCTTAGTAAGACCACACCTGGAATACTGCATCCAATTTTGGTCACCACATTACAAGAAAGATGTTGAGACTTTGGGAAAAGTGCAAAGAAGAGCAACTAAGATGATTAAAGGCCTGGATACTAAAACATACGAAGAACAGTTGCAGGATTAGGGTTTAGGATTTGGCTAATCTAGAGAAAATAAGGACTGGAGGGGGACATGATAGCAGTGTTCCAGGATTTGATAGTCTGCCACAAAAAGGAAAGGGTCAATTTATTTTCAAACGCCCCAGAGGGCAGAACAAGAAACAATGGATGGACACTAATCAAGGAGAGAAGCAACCTGGAATTGAGGAGAAGCTTCCTAACAGAGGGGACAATCAAACAGTGGAATAGGTTGCCTTCAGACATTATGGGTGCTTCATCACTGGAGGTTTTTAAGAGGAGACTGGACAGTCACTTTTCTGAAATGGTATATCTTAAGTATGCATGAAGAGACAGACGTGGAGTGCTTCAAGCTCTTTGTTTATTAGTGACTACAGCTCAGAACGAACCCACTTTGGCTGGGCTGCAGCTGCTACTTATAGCCAGCAGCCGCAGTTGCCAGCCAATCAGAGTGCAGGGTTTTCCCGCACTTTTTAAACCAATCATTTCTTACATTTTACAAGAACAGTTCAAACTAAACCAATGACTTTAAACCTGCATACATAACACCCCTCCCCACTAGGTTCAGTCCATACTCAAATCCCAGCCTGTCTAATGTATTCTTTTAAATAGGTGGGGCTCTTACGTGTACGTTGAGACCTACGTGGTTCAGATGTTTTAAGGTTCTCACCTTGTGAGGGAGGAAATGTGTCTGCTGACATTTCCTTACTAGGACTTGTAGTAATGGTAGAACCTGTTTGGTTACTACAACCTGGTCTCTCCTCCCAATCCATCTCCAACCCAATGTCAGCACCTAAATCAGGTAATGATGTGCAATCTTCCATTTGTGAAAATTGTTAAGTTTGCATGAAGAGTCAGACGCGAGGAGTTCCAGCAAAGAGTTTATTAAGTGACTACAGCTCGAATAGACCCGTCCTGGCTTGGCTACGGCTGCTTCTTATAGCCTGCAGCCGTAGCTGCCAGCCAATGGGAGTGCAGGGTTTCTTCCCGCACTATTTAAACCAATACCATTTGACATTTTACAAGAACAGTTCAAATAAACCAATAACATTCAAACCTACATACATAACACCCCTCCCCACTAGGTTCAGTCCATACCAAACCCCAACCTATCTAATGTATTCCTTTAAATAGGTGGGGCTCTTATGTACGTTGAGACCTTCGTGGTTCAGAAGTTTTAACGTTCTCACCCAGTGAGAGGGAAATGTGTCTACTGACATTTCCCTGTTGGGACTTCCTGTGAAAGAAGACCCTGTTAGACTGTTAGAATCTGGTCTCTCCTCCCAACCCATCTCCATTCCAATGTCAGCACCCAAGTCAGGTAGTGATGTGCAATCTTCCACTTCTAAGGATGGATCTTGGCATTGTGACAGGGTTCGGGATGGTTCCTGTCGCAATGGCTCGTTACACATGGGGTTGATTCCTGTTTGCTGATTTTCCTCCTGTTCCCCCTTCCCCCTAGAAGAGACATCAGGTGAGGGACCCAGAGGGAGACAGGGCGATGTTCCTGAGGGAACCTGGATCTAAGTTGGTCAATGTGCCTGCTCCAGAGGAGGCCATCCTCTGTTTGTACCCTGTAAGAACGAGGGCCAGTGATGTGAGTTATTTCAGCAGGAATCCACAAAGGTTCACCTATAAGGTTCCTAGCATAGACAGAATCTCCCACACTAAAAGAACGAACTTTGGAAGTGGAATCCAGTGGTGCGTTGGGTGCGTAAGTGGGATGAAGGCGGTCAAGGGAAGACCTAAGTTTCCTGCCCATCAACAACTCTGCTGGGGACAAGTTATTTGATGGGCTAGGAGTGATGTGTTGAACACTAAGAAGTTTTTCAAGCTTCTCAGTGATGTCCCCAGGACCCAGCTGCTGAAGCTTCTCTTTGGTAAAGCGTACCATGCGTTCAGCCCGCCATTGGCCAAGGGTGCCCAGGGGCAGTGAGGGCATGTCTGATACCCTGTTGAGCTAGAAAGGATTCAAAAATGTTAGATGTGAATTGAGGGCCATTGTCAGAGACAAGGACATCTGGTAACCCATGGGTTACAAACAATTTTCTGAGCTGCTTGATGACAGCCTCAGTTGTAGTGGATGTCATGGGAATTACCTCTAGCCATTTGGAATATGCATCTACTATCACTAGAAAAGTGTGCCCTCTTGTAGGGCCTGCAAAATCAATGTGGATTCTAGACCATGGGCCCCTAGGACATTCCCATTCCTGTGTGGGGCGTGAGGTGGAGCAGGCCTGACTACCTGGCAATTGGGACAAGAGGCTACCCAGTTTTCAACCATTTTGTCAATACCTGGCCACCATACATAACTCCTGGCCAAACCTTTCATCCTTACAATCCCAGGATGACCCTCATGTAACATTTCCAAAACCTCCCTTTGCAGTTTTGCAGGAATAACCACCCTGTTACCCCACAAAATACATCCTCTTAATACAGATAATTCAGTTTGCCTGGACTTAAAAGGTTGGGCAAGGTGAGGTAGATCTTGAAGAGGCCAACCTTTCTTAATCCAGCCCATAACAGGTGCCAACACAGCATCTTTGGCAGTCTCTCTGGCAATCTCAGCAGCATGGACTGGAAGCTTAGCAACGGTCTCCAGGAAAAAGGTGTGAGTTTCAAGTTCAAAGTCCTCCTTGTGGCAAGGTAGTGGGCAAGACTCAGTGCATCAGCATGTCCAATGTCCTTGCCAGGTCTGTGAATCAGTTTGTATGAATAGGCTGCAAGAAATTCAGTCCACCTCAGCATTCTTGGTGACAGGATATTAGTGTAGGTTTGTCTCCTGCCACAATGCCTAATAAAGGTTTGTGATCTGTAACAATGGTAAATGACCTGCCATACAGATATTCATGAAATTTCTTAACAGCTGCAACAACTGCTAAAGCCTCCTTGTCCAATTGGCTATAATTCCTCTCTGCTTTGGACAAAGTGGAGAGTAAAATGCAATTGGGGCTTCCTTCCACTGGGAAGCCTGTGACTCAAACCACCCCCACTCCAAAAGGGGATGCATCACAAGTCAGAACAACAGGCAAATTCTCAGAGAACTGTATCAACACAGCATCAGACGTGATTAGTCTCTTAATACTGTTAAATGCTGACTGTTCCTTCCGCCCCAGATCCAAACAGCTTTCTTATCAAGCAGGCGATGTAAAGGCTCAGCAATAGATGCTTTGTGAGGTAGAAACATGTGGTAAAAGTTAAGTCCAAGGAAGGCTTGCAAATCTGTCTTGCATCGAGGTTTGGGGCTTCCTGATTGCTTTAACCTTGGCATCAGTAGGGTGGATGCCATGCTTGTCAATCATGTACCCCAGGAACTCAACTCTGTCTGTTTTGAGTGTACATTTTGTCTTCCTTGACTTAATACCCGCTTTTCTAATCTGGTAAGGACTTCTCTGAGTCTCTCTTGAAGCTGAGTGTCATTTTCAGCAGAGATTAATACATCATCAAAAAAGGCACTACCCCTGGCAGTCCTTGCAACATTCTTTCCATAAGGCTTTGAAAAATGCCAGGTGCCACGCTTACTCCAAATTGTAGTCTTTTACATTTGAAGGCACCTCTATGAGTCACAATTGTTTGTGCCTCTGCAGTGGCATCATCAACTGTTAATTGTTGATATGCCTGAGCTAAGTCCAGTTTAGCAAATACTGTACCCCTGCCAAGGGAATGGAGCAGATGATGCACAACTGGTACAGGGTATGGCTCTGCTGCAGCGCATGGTTAAGTGTCCCCTTATAGTCACCACAGATTCTCACTGACCCATCAGCCTTGACTGGTGTGACTATGGGTGTTTCCCATCTGGAGTGGTCAGTAGGCTCTAAAACCCCTTGAGCAATGAGCTTATCTAATTGTGCATCAATTTTTCCTTTAAAGCAAATGGGACCCTCCTGGGCTTTAAACGAATAGGGGGCACCTTGGGGTCTAGGCTGAAAGCAATAGGGGTCCCCATATACTTGCCCAGTCCTTCGCTGAAGACCTCTGGAAACTCAGACTTCAAGGACTCTTCCCAGTCAGAATGCTCACGTGATGGATGCCAGTCACCTCGATGCCAAGTGGCTTGAACCACTCAAGTCCCAGCAAACTTGGCGATCCTTGTCCACGATGGTCAGGGGCAAACTTGGTGTGCCTTTAAACTGCACGTTGAAATCTCTCACTCCAACTACTGGAATCTTGTTCCTTGGTAGTTTGAGAGTCAGTGCTTGCTTCTGGAAATGCTTTTTCTGAATTTTGGGAAAGAGTCTGTGGATAGTGTCCCATGACACCATAGATAAATAAGAGCCTGAGTCCACTTCCATTTGGCAAGGCCTTCCTTCAATAAACACCTTCACATGTACTTTTCTGCTTTTAAGGGTGAAGAATGACCAATAGTGATTGTTTGGTGAGTTTCATTCTTGCCATTTGCTTCTAAATTTCGCCCCATTTTTTCCAGGAAATTGTTGGGCTTAAAGTCTCTATCAGGAAATTTCTTCCAACTGGTGGAGTTCTGGATGATTTGCAGACTCTGGCTATGTGAACCCGTTTCTCACAACGTAGGCAAATGGAGTCAAAGAACTTGCATTCAGTGCGGGGGTGGCCCCCCCCACAGCCTCTGCAATAGAACCCTTGCCTGTTTTTCCCAGAGTCTTTCTTTTCTTCTCCATTCTGAGTTTAAAAATCCCTCCTCTGCCTCACTGCCATCAGAATCAGAGTCTATTTGTTTGCAATGAGCTGTTGTGGATTTTTCCCCATCAGAATGGATGAGGCCTTGTTAATCTTTTTCATGGCGCAGCTGAGGACTTGGTGGCTCCGCTGAAACAGCTTCTTCAATGGCCTCTTAAACATGATCTTAGGTTTCATTAAAAGTTTGCTTTGTAAGACCTTATCTTTTAGGCCTAAAACAAACCGATCAGCATGGCCTCTTCTAAGTTGGTAAAGTTACAAGCACCCCCAATGTCCCTTAAACTTGCCACGAAGTCATCCCGACGGTTAAAATTCGTGTCTCTAATGAGGCACGAACTTGTGGGCGTAATGGCTCTTAAAAGTTTCTCTAAATCGGGCCATTCCATTACCTTAGCTCTGCTGCTCCGCCAACGCCTTTGCCATTTTGAAGACTGCCGGACCGCAGTGCGTGAGAAAGACCGCCCTCTTCCGTCTTCGGGGATGCGGTGAGATCGTCCCTTCCAGATACATGTGGAAACGATCCGCATACGATTCCAGTCTTCCGTCGCCGGATCGAACGGTGCTGGGGGGTGTTCAGCGCAGCCATCTCGCTCAGTTGCTTGTTCGTCGCGTCGTCTTCTCTTCAGGGAAATCCACCTTCGTCGCCAGTGTTAAGTTTGCATGAAGAGTCAGACGCGAGGAGTTCCAGCAAGAGTTTATTAGTGACTACAGTCGAATAGACCCGTCTGGCTGGCTAGGGCTGCTTCTTATAGCCTGCAGCCGTAGCTGCCAGCCAATGGGAGTGCAGGGTTTCTTCCAGCACTATTTACCAATACCATTTGACATTTACAAGAACAGTTCAAATAAACCAATAACATTCAAACCTACATACATAACAAAAATGGTTGTTGGTATTGTGAACAGTTTTGGGAGGTCCTGTATTGTTAGCTCGTTACACATGGGGTGATTCTTGCTTGTCATTACACTCAGATTCCTTTTCCCCCCTAGAAGAAGTATTAGGTATGGGAACTAGAGAGGAACAATTGCAATGTTCCTGAGGTAATCTGGATCTAGCTGATCAATGTGCTGCTCCAGAGGACACATCCTTGTTGTACCCTGTAAAGGATCGAGGGTCTGTGATGGGTTATCTCAGCAGGAATCCAGAATGGTTCACACATAAGGTTCTAGCATAAACAGAATCACCCACAGTGAACGTCAACTTTGCTAGTGGAAATCTAGTGGTGAGTTGGGTGCGTAAGGGATGAAGGCAAGTCAAGGGAGACCGAGTTTCCTACCCATCAACAAACTCTGCTGGGGTAAGTAAGTTGAGGGTTAGGAGAGTGATTATGCTGGAACACTGGGAGTTTTTTTTTCAACCTCTCAGTGAGATCCCTGGACCCAATGCTGAAGAAGTTTCCTTGGTAAATCGTTACCATGTTCAGTCGGCAGTTAGCCGAAGGATGCCCAGGGGCTGTTCGGGCATGTTCTGATACTGCTGTGTGATATGATTCAAAAAGGTTGGATGTAAATTGAGGACCATTGTCAGAAACGAGTACATCAGGTAACCCGTGAGTTACAAAAAGCTTTTTAAGCTGTTTGATGACAGCATCAGTTGTGGTGGATGCCATAGGGATGACCTCTAGCCATTTGGAATATGTTAGATTTGCATGAAGAGTCAGACGCGGAGTGCTTCAGTGAAGAGTTTATTAGTGACTACAGCTCATAACAGACCCGACCTGGCTGGTCTGTGGCTGCTACTTATAGCCAGCAGCCGCAATTGCCAGCCAATGGGAGTGCAGGGTTTTCCGCACTTTTTAAACCAATCATTTCTGACATTTTACAAGAACAGTTCAAACTTAACCAATGACATTCAAACCTGCATACATAACACCCCTCCCCACTAGGGTCAGTCCATACTCAAACCCCAACCTATCTAATGTATTCTTTTAAATAGGTGGGGCTCTTACGTGTACGTTGAGACCTTCGTGGTTCAGAAGTTTTAACGTTCTCACCCAGTGAGAGGAAATGTGTCTGTTGACATTTCCCTAGTTGGACTTCCTGTGAAAGAAGACCCTGTTTGATTGTTAGAATCTGGTCTCTCCTCCCAACCCATCTCCAGCCCAATGTCAGCACCCAAGTCAGGTAGTGATGTGCAATCTTCCACTTGTAAGGATGGATTTTGGCATTGTGACAGGTTTTGGGATGGTTCCTGTCGTAATGGCTCGTTACACATGGGGTTGATTCTTGTTTGCTGATTATCCTCATGTTCCTCCCCTCCCCCTAGAAAAGCATTAGGTATGGGAACTAGAGAGGAACAATTGCGATGTTCCTGAGGTAACCTGGATCTAAGCTGATCAATGTGCCTGCTCCAGAGGACTCCATCCTCTGTTTGTACCCTGTAAGAACGAGGGCCTGTGATTTGAGTTATTTCAGCAGGAATCCATGAAGGTTCACCCATAAGGTTCTTAGCATAAACAGAATCACCCACACTGAACGTGCGAACTTTGCTAGTGGAATCTAGTGGTGCGTTGGGTGCGTAAGTGGGATGAAGGCGGTCAAGGGGAGACCTAAGTTTCCTACCCATCAACAACTCTGCTGGGGATAAGTTAGTTGATGGGTTAGGAGTGATGTGCTGAACACTAAGAAGTTTTTCAACTTTCTCAGTGATGTCCCCAGGACCCAATTGCTGAAGCTTTTCCTTGGTAAAACGTACCATTCGTTCAGCCCGGCCGTTAGCGAAGGGTGCCCAGGGGCTGTCAGGGCATGTCTGATACCCAGTTGTGCTAGATAGGATTCAAAAGGTTGGATGTAAATTGAGGGCCATTGTCAGAGACAAGAACATCAGGTAACCCGTGGGTTACAAAAGCTTTTAAGCTGCTTGATGACAGCATCAGTTGTGGTGGATGCCATAGGGATTACCTCTAGCCATTTGGAATATGCATCTACTATAATAAGGAAGGTGTGCCCTCTGGTAGGGCCAGCGAAATCAATGTGAATCCTAGACCATGGGCCCCTAGGACATTCCCATTCCTGTTTGGGGGCGAGAGGTGGGGCAGGCCTGACTACCTGACAGTTGGGACAAGATGCAACCCAGTTTTCAACCATTTTGTCAATACCTGGCCACCATACATAACTCCTGGCCAATCCCTTCATCCTTACAATACCAGGATGACCCTCATGTAACATTTCCAAAACCTCCTTTGCAGTTTTGCAGGAATAACCACCCTGTTACCCCACAAAATACATCCTCTTAATACAGATAATTCAGTTTGCCTGGATTTAAAAGGTTGGGCAAGGTGAGGTAGATCTTGAAGAGGCCAACCTTTCTTAATCCAGCCTATAATAGGAGCCAATAAAGTGTCTTTGGCAGTCTCTCTGGCAATTTCAGCAGCGTGTACTGGAAGCTTGGCAACAGTTTCTAGGAAAAAGGTGTGTGCCTCAGGTTCAAAGTCCTCCTTGTGACAAGGAAGTGGGCAACGACTCAAGGCATCAGCATGTCCAATGTCCTTGCCAGGCTTGTGGATAAGTTTGTATGAATAAGCAGCAAGAAATTCAGTCCACCTCAGCATTCTTGGTGACAGGATAGTGGGTGTAGGTTTGTCTCCTGCCACAATGCCTAACAAAGGTTTGTGATCTGTGACAATGGTAAATGTTCTCCCATATAAATACTCATGAAATTTCTTGATAGCTGCAACAATTGCCAATGCTTCCTTGTCCAATTGGCTGTAATTCCTCTCTGCTTTGGTCAAGGTAAAATGCAATAGGGGCTTCCCTCCCGCTGGGAAGCCTGTGGCTCAACGCCCCCCCACTCCAAAGGGGGATGCATCACAAGTCAGTACAACAGGTAAATTCTCAGAGAACTGTATGAGTACAGCATCAGACGTGATTAGTCTTTTAATACTGTTAAATGCTGATTGTTCTTTCCTGCCCCAGACCCAAACAGACTTTTTGTCAAGCAATCTGTGTAATGGTTCTGCAATGGTTGCCTTCTGAGGTAGGAACATGTGATAAAAGTTAATAAGTCCAAGGAAGGCTTGCAAATCTGTTTTGCATTTTGGTCTAGGGGCTTCTTTGATTGCTTGAACCTTGGCATCTGTAGGGTGGATGCCATGCTTGTCAATCATATAGCCCAAGAACTCAACCTTGTCAGTTCTAAGAGTGCATTTTTCTTCCTTGACTTTTAACCCCGCTTTCTTGAATCTGGTAAGGACTTCTCTGAGTCTCTCTTGTAACTGAGTGTCATTTTCAGCAGAGATTAACACATCATCAAAGTAAGGCACTACCCTGGCAGTCCTTGGAGCATCCTTTCCATAAGGCTTTGGAAGATGCCTGGTGCCACGCTTACTCCAAACTGTAACCTTTACATTTGAAAGCACCTCTATGAGTCACAATGGTTTGGGCTCTGCAGTGGCATCATCAACTGTTAATTGTTGATATGCCTGGGCCAGATCCAATTTGGCAAAGACTGTACCCTGCCAAGTGAATGTAGTAAATGATGCACCACTGGAACTGGATATGCGCTCTGTTGAAGCGCATGGTTCAATGTCCCCTTATAGTCTCCACAGATTCTCACTGACCCATCAGTCTTGACTGGTGTGACTATGGGTGTCTCCCACCTGGAGTGGTCAGTGGGCTCTAAAACTCCTTGAGCTATTAGTTTATCTAATTGTGCATCAATTTTTCCTTTAAGGCAAATGGGACCCTTCTGGGCTTTAAGCGAATTGGTGGCACCTTGGGATCTAGGTTGAAAGTGATAGGGGTCCCCATATACTTGCCCAATCCGTCGCTGAAGACCTCTGGAAACTCAGACTTCAAGGCCTCCTCCCATTCAGTGTTGCTCACGTGATTGATGCCAGTCACCTCGATGCCTAGTGGATTGAACCACTCAAGTCCCAGCAAGCTTGGGCGATCCTTGTCCACGATGGTCAGGGGCAAGCGTTTGGTGTGGCCTTTGAACTTCACGTTGAATTCTCTTGTTCCAACTACTGGAATCTTGTTCCCTTGGTAGTCTTTAAGAGTCAGTGCTTGCTTCTTGAAATGCTTCTTCTGAATGTTTGGGAGTAGTCTGTGAATAGTGTCCCATGACACCATAGATAAATATGAGCCTGAGTCCACTTCCATTTGGCAAGGCCTTCCTTCAATTAGTACCTTGACATGCACTTTTCTGTTATTGATAGAAGAAGAATGACCAATAGTTACTGTCTGATGAGTTTCATTCTTCCCTTTGCTTCTGTGCTGCCCCATTTTCTCACTGAGGTTGTTGGGCTTGAATTCTTTGTCAGGAAACTTCCTTCTGTTGGGTGGAGTTCTGGATGATTTGCAGACTCTTGCTAGGTGTCCTCTTTTTCACAACGGAGGCAGATGGTATCTAGGAACTTGCATTCAGTGCGGGGTGGCTTCCCCACAACCTCTGCAGTAGAAATCTTGCCTCTTTCTTCCCAGGTCTTTCTTTTTCCGCTCCATTCTGAGTCTATAAATTCCTTCCTCCACCTCACTACAGTCTGACTCAGAATCTATTTGCTCACAATGAGTTGTTGTGGACTTTTCCACATCAGGATGGCTTGTGGCCTTGTTAATTTTCTTCATGGCTGCTGCTGAGGACTTGGTAGCTTCTGCTGAAGAGGCCTCTTCTATTGCTTCCTTCAGCGTGATCTTAGGTCTTAGTAATAACTTGCTCTGAAGCACCTTGTCTTTAAGGCCCAGAACAAATCGATCGTGCATGGCCTCTTCTAAATTGTTAAATTCACATGCACCCCAATGTCTCTTAAACTTGCCATGAAGTCATTTACGTTTCGCTTCCCCTTGATCCCGACGGTAAAACTCATGTCTCTTTATGAGGCACGATACTTGTGGGGCGCAATGGGCTCTTAACAACTTTTCTAAGTCAGGCCATTCCATTACCTTCACGTCTGCAGCTCCCGCCAATGCCTTCGCCATCTTGAAAACTGCCAGATCGCAGTGCGTGAGAAAGACCGCCCTCTTCCGCTTCTCGGAAATGTCGGCAAGATCGTTTCCTTCCAGATACATTTGGAAACGATCTGCATACGTCTCCCAGTCTTCTGCCGTCGGATCGAACGGGGCTGGGGTGGTCTTCAGCACAGCCATCTCTCTCTTCTTCTGTTCCGCATTGCCTTCTTCTTCAGGGAGATCCCACCTTCGTCGCCAGTGTTAAGTTTGCATGAAGAGACAGACGCAGAGTGCTTCAAGCTCTTTGTTTATTAGTGACTACAGCTCAGAACGAACCCACCTTGGCTGGGATGCGGCTGCTACTTATAGCCAGCAGCCGCAGTTGCCAGCCAATCAGAGTGCAGGGTTTTCCCGCACTTTTTAAACCAATCATTTCTGACATTTTACAAGAACAGTTCAAACTAGACCAATGACTTTAAACCTGCATACATAACAGTATAGGATCTCTTGCTTGAGCAGTGGGCTGGACTAGAAGACCTCCAAGGTCCCTTCCAGCTCTATTCTGATTCTGATTATAAAGACAGAAGCTACCCACAATTTCAGTGTTTTCCTTGTCAGTTCAATAGCTGGGTTGCTGCTATATCTGTTTTCATGATTTTGATCTTCTTTATATTTAATTTTAGTCTCAATTTTCCACAGTGCTCCTTGATTTTTGCTCCTGGAGTTTCAGAGGTCATAGAGGAGTAATGCATAAATTACATATCAAGCTGCCTGCTTCACCCTTTTTACAACACAGTGCATTTAACTGAAAATGTCCTTGATAAAAAAGTTATGGGTGTTCAATGTATATCCCAAACATCCTCTATCCAGCTGAAATAATATTCAGACCTGTGTGAAACCAACTGTTCACAGTAGGCATATTTTTCCCCCTTCTGTTTGTATATAAGAAAGGATTAAAATCTAAATAACAAGGTTGCATCCATGTTTGCTGATGGGAGGCAGCATGAGAATATCTACAAAGCTTACACCAAGTTCATTGGACTAGCTTTCACTGAAGTCGTCGCTGAGTGAAATTACTTTTTAAAAATATGTTTTGATGCACATGTCTTTTATAAAACTTAAAGGGTGTCTAATTCCAATAAATGGTAAATTGAATTTTAGATGTTATACTGAGTACTTTATGTTTATATTTAACTGGTTAATCACTGTGATATAAACTGAAATTACCCAGGGGTGGGATTCTACCTGGTCGGACTAGTTCTATAGAACCAGTTGTTACGATTCTGCGCAGTTCGGAGAACCAGCAAATCATGCCAATGGCTGGCCCCACCCCTCTCCTCCCAGCAAACTCCTGACCTGGCACACATGCCATCAAACCTTGAGTTTGGTAAGTTGCTATTTTTCCTATTTTTCTCCCAACCATCAGTTGTTCTGTTCTGCCAGGAGATTTAGATTAGCTAGAAAGCAGGAAATTGTTGGATTTCCTGCTTTCTCACTACTCTAAAAGCAGAGCTGAACCTTCCTTAGGACTGAAGCTTCTATTTTTCAGTGCAGACTCAGGTGGCAGATTGCAGAAAAATAGATCTCTGAGTGAATCTGTGATTCTGTGAGCAGCTCAACCTGCCTGCCTGCTTTGCCTGATTTTTGGTAAAAGTTGCTCTTTTTTAATATAAAATTCAATATTTACATAAATATTTATAATATTTACATAGAAGCCATGCCCAGGCAGTCATATGACCACCAAGCCATTCCCAGTCAGCAAGCCATGCCCACCCAGTCACATGACTAAGCCACACCCAAAAATTGACTATGCCCACAGAACCAGTTGTTAAGAAATTTGAATCCCACCCCTGAAATTACCTATGATTATAAAATATAGTCATATAACCATGATATAAAGATGAATATACATGAGACACTAAGCCAAAACCACAACCATATGTAATGGCTTAATATGCATGCTGATGAACCCATATAGTATTTGATGGGTGAACTTGCCTGCCACCCACAACAGCATCCCACAACTAAATGCCTCTTTATCTTAACTGCCTCCAGTTTTGGTGAAGGGAAAGCCTACTTCCCTAGTTCGATATTTTCTGAAGTCTCCAGATTATAGGGGAAAAATCTCTATAATATGTGTCTCCAAGTTTAACTCAGTTCCTTCATAAATTAACTTCTGATGAATAGAATTTTTTTCCTCAACATTGTGGTATGTGTATATATTAGATTTCAACTCCCATGTTGCACAGCCATAATAACACAAGGATCGCATGATTTGACCATGCTTTAGTTAAGTACACTGGTACCAAAATTTCAGAAACATCAGAAAGAATGAGAGATATGAAGATTGCAATTCGATGGAGGTTTCAATGGGACTATTTTTCTCACTCATATAAAATGTAAGTAGGAGTACATAATCCTAGCGTATAAAGAAGTATGTAAAATATTTGCCTCTTAATAATCTTCTTTGCAACTTGCTGTTCCATCCAGCACAGGGGTATTCTGTTGAAGATTTATGGTATTTGCTATTTTCCTACTATAAACCTTTGACCCTGTAATGTAAAAGTAGCCTTGACTTTTTTCCAAAATGTTCCACTCCTGTCTCACTAGAGATATCTACAAGGCATGAAAAATGGCTAGCCCAATAATTTTCTTGTAAAGGAAGGAAAAGAGAACATGGCAGAGAGAGCCAATTTTATCTTTTCTCTTCTACCAACAGAGGCAGAAAAAGAGGCCCACTCTGGGTTGACACACATAAGCATATCAAGAAATAAAGCTTGCAGAAGAAAACTGAGAGAAATTGCCACCTAGTAGGAAAAGAAAAAGCAGAGCAATATGCCCTCAGGACTCTCCACTGTCAAGTGTCATTAAAAATGAGTAAATAGCATGGAGTGAAATATTTTCTTTTCCATTAAAAAGTCAGCAGGGTTACAATCTGGTGCTTACATATATAAATATCAATGTCAGTGAAGAAAGAGTGTGCGTAACCATAGCAGGATTTGTCCTCCGAGCCTGTTTGCAAAATAATACATATTGCTGGAAATATACATACTAGCAGGGATGGGCTTCAAAAATTTTAGCAAAGGGTTCTCTGCCTGGTTGCTGGGTGGGCATAGCCATGGTGGTCATGGCTTAGTCGGCCTCCTCCACCACGGGGGGGTGGGGTGCCCTCCCCAGGCTCTAGAGGCTTTCCTCAAGCCTCTGGGAGGGCAAAACCTGTCTCCCCGGGCTCTGGAGCCTCTCTGGAAGCTGGAAATGGGCCCATTTCCGGCCTTCCCGAACTTCCAGGAGGCCCGTTTTTCACCCTCCCCGAGCCTCCGTGCACGCCCTGCACTTATCTGCATCCATTCTACAAACTGCACAGAATCTTAGCTAGGGCTCTCCCAAATCCCTGTGAACCCCTAGCAGCCCACCTATGCATACTAGCATTGGGCAGTAGGACTAGGCTAGAGACACGCAGTTAAAACACAGTATCTAATAAGAAAATAAATACCATCGTACCAATTATGGTATAATTTTTAATGTATGTCTGTCTATCAACTATCATCTATCTATCTATCGATCTATATCTGTCTATCTATCTATCTATCTATCTATATCTATCTATCTATCTATCATCTGTCTATCTATCATCTATCTATCTATCTATCTATCTATTTACTCTATCTACTCTGTCTATCTATCTATCTATCATCTATCTATCTATCTATCGATCTATATCTGTCTGTCTATCTATATCTATCTATCTATCTATCTATCATCTGTCTATCTATCATCTATCTATCTATCTATTTACTCTATCTACTCTGTCTATCTATCTATCTATCTATCTATCTATCTATCTATCTATCAATCATCTATCTATTATCTACCTATCTAGCTATCTTAGCAGCTATCATCTACCATCTAGATACAACTATCTCCTGCTGTTGTAATTTATGGAAAATGTTCATTAACCAATTTGCCAAACATCTGATTTCTATGTAAAATCAGATTCTTCATATCAAGCTAATGTATAAGTTTAATGCTTTGAGCTGCTTCATTTGGCATTTCAGCTGGAAAGGAGGCAAAGTCCCAGGATGTAGGATTGACATATATATATTGTGGGCTTGGTTTTATGTTCTTCCGTATATGTAAGACCTCTTTCCTGTTTTAGTAAAAGCATGTTGAGTCTAGCAAGGTTGAATCTGTAAAACTTTTGCTGCTATTGAAAGTGGGGTTGAGTTTCTGGACACTCAATATTTATTGCAGTGCTTGGTATGAAGTCTTCTAGTAAGTGTACAATTACTTTGGATTATAAAGGAATATAGAACAACCCTGAGGAAGGAATTATATTGACAGAAATTTCTTGGCTTATTATGATTTATTGGTATGTATTATACATACAGCTCTGTGAAATCAATTTAAGAAAAATAGCAACATGCGCTAAGCATTTGTAAATAATACTATTGAATTCAGGTAAAGATAAAAAGTATTTAACAATTAAATTTTTTTACAGTATTTTGATTATTTTACTATTTCATATTAACATATCTTTCAAGGAATAGTCAGTTTGTATTTCATATTAGCTCAGAAATTCTGGGAATTGAAGTCCACAAGTCTTCAAGTAATATATTAATTTTAAAGTCCACGACAAACTTAAAAGATTAATATTTAGGTCATAAAGCTAACAATGAATATTCTATTCATTCTGTCTCTTTCAAAAATTTGCTGTTTGATTTTATATCAAGAGAGATCACTTATTTTTATTTAGATTGATAAAGGCTATCCTGACTTTGAAAGAGCGTCACTGAAGATGGTATAGATTTACCTTTTTACATGTCCACCAAACATGAAAAAATGTCCCTTCATGTTGTTCACATTTACATCATAAATTTAAAGTAACTTTATACATTCTAGACCAGGGGTCTCCAACCTTGGCAACTTTAAAGACTTGTGGACTTCAACTCCCAGAATTCCTCCTCCAGTCATGTTAGCTCAGAAATTCTTGGAATTGAAGTCCACAAGTCTTCAAGTTGCCAAGGTTGGGGACCCCTGTTCTAGACAACTTCTCTTATGACCTATACCAACAGTATATTGTTTTATAAAAAATCTTTTGAAGACTAGGACATAATGTAAATTTCAATTCTTCACAGACAAGGACCTCACCAAACATCGCTGGTTGAGGTTCATTTATAAGTAATCATAGTTAGCAAGGAAGCAATCCAGAAAAATGGAGAAATATATCACAAAATTAATCTTCTCATTTTTTAACAATAAGGTAAGCTGGGAAGGGAAGGGAAGGAAAAAGAAAAGGGAAAAGAAAGGAAATCTTAAAAGAAATTTGAAAGCTTTAGAAGGAGGTAGAAAAAGAAATGTACTGATAAAACGACTTTCTGCTCTTATTCAATAATTGAAGTATATGTTTGTTTAATAAAAGGCAACAACCAGAAACATTTGCACACAATTCTACATTTATAATGGATATAGCCTGGGCTTTTACTGTATATGCTATTTGTTAAGTTTGCATGAAGAGACAGATGCAGAGTGCTTCAAGCTCTTTGTTTATTAGTGACTACAGCTCAGAACGAACCCACTTTGGCTGGGCTGCAGCTGCTACTTATAGGCAGCAGCCACAGTTGCCAGCCAATCAGAGTGCAGGGTTTTCCCGCACTTTTTAAACCAATCATTTCTTACATTTTACAAGAACAGTTCAAACTAAACCAATGACTTTAAACCTGCATACATAACCCCTCCCCACTAGGTTCAGTCCATACTCAAACCCCAGCCTATCTAATGTATTCTTTTAAATAGGTGGGGCTCTTACGTGCTGAGACCTACGTGGTTCAGATGTTTTAAGGTTCTCACCTTGTGAGGGAGGAAATGTGTCTGCTGACATTTCCTTACTAGGACTTGTAGTAATGGTAAAACCTGTTTGATTACTACAACCTGGTCTCTCCTCCCAATCCATCTCCAACCCAATGTCAGCACCTAAATCAGGTAATGATGTGCAATCTTCCATTTGTGAAAATGGTTGTTGGTATTGTGACAGGTTTTGGGATGATTCCTGTCGTGTTAGCTCGTTACACATGGGGTTGATTCTTGCTTGTTCATTACACTTATGATCCTCCCCTTCCCCCCTAGAAGAGGCAGTAGGCATGGGAACCAGAGAGGAGCAAAAGCGATGCTCCTGAGGCAATCTGGATCTTAGCTGATCAATGTGCCTGCTCCAGAGGACACCATCCTCCATTTGTACCCTATAAGACCTGGGGCCTGTGATTTGGGTTATCTCAGCAGGAATCCATAATGGTTCACCCATAAGGTTCTTAGCATAAACAGAATCACCCACAGTGAATGTGCGAATTTTGCTAGTGGAATCTAGTGGTGTGTTGGGTGCATAAGTGGGATGAAGGCGATCAAGGGGAGACCTGAGTTTCCTACCCATCAGCAATTCAGCTGGGGACAAATTAGTTGAGGGGTTGGGAGTGATATGCTGAACACTGAGAAGTTTTTCAACTCTCTCAGTGATACCCCTGGACCCAATTGCTGAAGTTTTTCCTTGGTAAATCGTACCATACATTCAGCCCGCCGTTAGTCAAGGATGCCCAGGGGCTGTCAGGGCATGTCTGATACCCTGTTGTGCTAGATATGATTCAAAAAGGTTGGATGTAAATTGAGGGCCATTGTCAGAAACAAGCACATCAGGTAACCCTTTTTAAGCTGCTGGATGACAGCTTCAGTTGTGGTGGATGCCATAGGGATAACCTCTAGCCATTTGGAATATGCATCTACTATAATAAGGAAGGTGTGCCCTCTGGTAGGGCCAGCAAAATCAATGTGAATCCTGGACCATGGGCCCCTAGGACATTCCCATTCCTGTGTGGGGGTGAGAGGTGGGGCAGGCCTGACTACCTGACAGTTGGGACAAGATGCAACCCAGTTTTCAACCATTTTGTCAATACCTGGCCACCATACATAACTCCTGGCCAATCCCTTCATTCTGACAATACCTCATGTAACATTTCCAAAACCTCTTTTTGCAGTTTTGAATAACCACCCTGTTTGTAAGTCTCAGGAGCAAAGTCCTCAGTGTGAGAAGGAAGTGGGCAGCGACTCAAAGCATCTGCATGCCCAATGTCTTTGCCAGGCCTGTGGATGAGTTTGTATGAATAAGCAGCAAGAAATTCAGTCCACCTCAGCATTCTTGGTGACAGGATAGTGGGTGTAGGTTTGTCTCCTGCCACAATGCCTAACAGAGGTTTGTGATCTGTGACAATGGTAAATGTTCTCCCATATAAATACTCATGGAATTTCTTGACAGCTGCAACAATTGCCAAGGCTTCCTTGTCCAGTTGGCTGTAATTTCTCTCTACTTTAGTCAAAGTGAGAGAGTAAAATGCAATAGGGGCTTCCCTCCCACTAGGAAGCCTGTGGCTCAAAACCCCACCCCCACCCCAAAAGGGGATGCATCACAAGTCAATACAACTGGCAAATTTTCAGAGAACTGTATCAGTACAGCATCAGACGTGATTAGTCTTTTAATATTGTTAAATGCAGATTGTTCTTTTCTGCCCCAGACCCATGCAGACTTTTTGTCTAATAATCTGTGCAGTGGTTCTGCAATGGTTGCCTTCTGAGGTAGGAACATGTGATAAAAGTTAATGAGTCCAAGGAAGGCTTGCAAATCTGTTTTACATTTTGGTCTAGGGGCTTCTTTGATTGCCTGAACCTTGGCATCTGTGGGGTGGATACCATGCTTGTCAATCATATAGCCCAAGAACTCAACCTTGTCAGTTCTAAGAGTGCATTTTTCTTCCTTGACTTTTAACCCCGCTTTTTGAATCTGGTAAGGACTTCTCTGAGTCTCTCTTGTAATTGAGTGTCATTTTCAGCAGAGATTAACACATCATCAAAGTAAGGTACTACCCCTGGCAGTCCTTGGAGCATCCTTTCCATAAGGCTTTGGAAGATGCCTGGTGCCGCTTACTCCAAACTGTAACCTTTTACATTTAAAAGCACCTCTATGAGTCACAATGGTTTGGGCCTCTGCAGTGGCATCATCAACTGTTAATTGTTGATATGCCTGGGCCAGATCCAATTTGGCAAAGACTGTACCCTGCCAAGTGAATGTAGTAAATGATGCACCACTGGAACTGGATATGCGCTCTGTTGAAGCGCATGGTTCAATGTCCCCTTATAGTCTCCACAGATTCTCACTGACCCATCAGTCTTGACTGGTGTGACTATGGGTGTCTCCCACCTGGAGTGGTCAGTGGGCTCTAAAACTCCTTGAACTATTAGTTTATCTAATTGTGCATCAATTTTTTCCTTTAAGGCAAATGGGACCCTTCTGGGCTTTAAGCAATTGGTGGCACCTTGGGATCTAGATTGAAAGTGATAGGGGTCCCCATATACTTGCCCAATCCATCGCTGAAGACCTCTGGAAACTCAGACTTCAAGGCCTCCTCCCATTCAGTGTTGCTCACATGATTGATGCCAGTCACCTCAATGCCTAGTGGATTGAACCACTCAAGTCCCAGCAAGCTTGGGCGATCCTTGTCCATGATGGTCAGGGGCAAGCGTTTGGTGTGGCCTTTGAACTTCACCTTGAATTCTCTTGTTCCAACTACTGGAATCTTGTTCCCTTGGTAGTCTTTAAGAGTCAGTGCTTGCTTCTTGAAATGCTTCTTTTGAATGTTAGGGAGTAGTCTGTGACACCATGACACCAGAGATAAATAGGAGCCTGAGTCCACTTCCATTTGGCAAGGCCTTCCTTCAATTAGTACCTTGACATGCACTTTTCTGTTATTGATAGAAGAAGAATGACCAATAGTTACTGTCTGATGAGTTTCATTCTTCCCCTTTGCTTCTGTGCTGCGCCCCATTTTCTCACTGAAGTTGTTGGGCTTGAATTCTTTGTCAGGAAACTTCCTTCTGTTGGGTGGAGTTCTGGATGATTTGCAGACTCTTGCTAGGTGTCCTCTTTTTTCACAACGGATGCAGATGGTATCTAGGAACTTTCATTCAGTGGGGTGGCTTCCCCACAACCTCTGCAGTAGAAGTCTTGCCTCTTTCTTCCCAGGTCTTTCTTTTTCCGCTCCATTCTGAGTCTATAAATTCCTTCCTCCACCTCACTACAGTCTGACTCAGAATCTATTTGCTCACAATGAGTTGTTGTGGACTTTTCCACATCAGGATGGCTTGTGGCCTTGTTAATTTTCTTCATGGCTGCTGCTGAGGACTTGGTAGCTTCTGCTGAAGAGGCCTCTTTATTGCTTCCTTCAGCATGATCTTAGGTCTTAGTAATAACTTGCTCTGAAGCACCTTGTCTTTAAGGCCCAGAACAAAACGATCGTGCATGGCCTCTTCTAAATTGTTAAATTCACATGCACCCCCAATGTCTCTTAAACTTGCCACGAAGTTGTTTACGTTTTCACTTTCCCCTTGATCCCGACGGTAAAACTCGTGTCTCTTAATGAGGCACGATACTTGTGGGGCGTAATGGGCTCTTAACAACTTTTCTAAGTCAGGCCATTCCATTACCTTCACGTCTGCAGCTCCCGCCAATGCCTTCGCCATCTTGAAAACTGCCAGACCACAGTGCGTGAGAAAGACGGCCCTCTTCCGCTTCTCAGAAATGTCAGCAAGATCGTTTCCTTCCAGATACATTTGGAAACGATCTGCATACGTCTCCCAGTCTTCTGCCGTCGGATCGAACGGGGCTGGGGGGATGTTCAGCACAGCCATCTCTCTCTTCTTCTGTTCCGCGTTGCCTTCTTCTTCAGGGAGATCCCACCTTCGTCACCAGTGTTAAATTTGCATGAAGAGACAGACGCGGAGTGCTTCAAGCTCTTTGTTTATTAGTGACTACAGCTCAGAACGAACCCACTTTGGCTGGGCTGCAGCTGCTACTTATAGGCAGCAGCCACAGTTGCCAGCCAATCAGAGTGCAGGGTTTTCCCGCACTTTTTAAACCAATCATTTCTTACATTTTACAAGAACAGTTCAAACTAAACCAATGACTTTAAATCTGCATACATAACACTATTACAGCATATGTTTCTTGTAAAGAACAATGCAGAAATATGATAAACCAATGTGGAATTCAAGGCCAAATTAAATGGCACAATGGAGTTATCTGAGGCTTTATGTATCTGGGGCTTTATATATTTTATCAAAAACAGCCATGGAGTAGAGGGATTTGGGGAGTTTTCATAGCTCAGCTTTGTTCTATTCCCTGCTTAGCAAATCAGTTTTTGGTTATCAATGTATTTTTCAGACAAAGAAATCCCCCAAAATATGTGCAAGACCAAACCAGAACAAATAAATTATTTGTACTTATTATAAAATGTATAAGATGACCAAATATGTCCTAACAGGGTATTTTGGGGGTTTTCAAATCCAGGGTTATTTAGAATAGTACATGGCTTTTTATAGAAAAGCCTCTTCTCTCATCTAGAACTTCTAAAAATGACCATGATGGTATCAAAAAAATTCTAGAACTTACAACTAGTCTCTTAGCAACCATTTGAATTTACATTGGACCTCTCTGGGGGTACTTGTGATCCAGTCCCAAAGTTCCAACCACTGCTCCTCCCATGGTCACATGATTGCATGTCAGGTGCTCAGTAACTGGCCAGCATTTACTGCCCTGCAGCATTTCACAGTCATGTGACTGCTTTATCTATCATCTTGACAAAAACCATTTACTTCCAGATTTTAGCTAATTTGAACCATATCTAACTATTGGTTTGCTTAACAATCACCACAAAAAGGGTTGTATAATATGAGCAGTCATGCAGGTGACCTTTATGATTTACGATTGTTACAAACTACAACCATGACAGGCAATTACAGTTGTAAATCAAGGGTTACATGTATTTAGACTTCTCGAGCCATGGGTTACTGGTTTCAGATTTGTGTGGAAACTAACACACATACAGATAAACTCACAAAGACTATTTTTTTTCCTGCAGGCTGTTAGCCTTTCTAGTATTACCAGCTGGAGTTGGGCTTTCTGGAGCACTGTTATGGAACCCCAGAAATTGGCTGGCAGAATATAGTCATTTCAAGAAATATTGGGAAAGGAATTAAACTTCCATCCAAAGATGCAAATGCCAATAAGTTTTTAAAAAATATTTTTAATATTTAACCAAAGCCATCCAAAATATTTTAAAAGTTAGTGTAATTCCCCCAATCGCTCTGTAGATGATGATTATGATGAGAACGAATGCTATGTAGAGTTTATGTCTAATTATTTTCCACTGCCATTTCTTTCCAGAAATGGAAATTCAACATCTGCTGCCAAAAGGCATTTACACTCATAATTGAGGAAAACAGTTTATAACACAGTAAAAATCGAAGAAGTTAAACTACTTTCTTGTCAGCACGATCTCCTTCCCTGGAAGATGTTGGCCTATTAGAGAAAATTGACAAGAATGAAGCATATGGAAACTGTTTTGAATACAGTTTCAGGTTTTGTCCATATAGTTATTTTGTTTTATAAACATGTATAGCATGCAGCAATATATGGCCATGTCGGGAATGTACATAAAATTGCACGTTGCAGTTCTGAATGAAGTTTGATGAGGTTCTTGTCTCATAATTCTCCCTCAAATTTTATACTTAGAAACTCATAGTTGATTTCACAAGTGTTCACAACATCAAAACAAAATAAAAATACTTGAACCTCTATTATGGTGAGTTTAAGAGTGTTTCATTCTCTCTATTATTTTCCCCCTGCAATGTGAGATCTGTTCCCTTCAGCGGGTAGTCATAATCTGGACAAATGCCAACAATTTTCTCATGTAAGGAAACGAACAACAATGCAAATAATACAATCTCATTAATAGCCAAGAAAAGCTTTCAGATAATCCCTTTCTTGGTGCCAATTATCTTAAGGGCTTATCGGTGCTGTGAAGCTGCCTCATCTCGACTTCTGGGTGCAGATCTGTTTGCAAAGTTGTGTTTTTTCTGCTTCTGACAGTTTACGTGGTCTGGTCCGGTTTGCCCATTGCACTTATTTTCTTTTAGTCCACCTTTTGCACATCTGTTGGCCACTTAATGGAGATAGGAATGTCTCCTTGCCTCATTTTCCCAAGTCTTTCTGAACTAAGTTGTAGTTTATGCCAAAATGTGTCTTTCCCACTAGCATAAGAGTTACTTTTTTAAATGAATGCACAGGTCTACAATTTACAGGCTTACAGCCTTGCATTATAGCCATTCATTTAGTTCAAAGTTACAACAGTACTGAAAAATGTGACTTACAACCAGTCCTCACACTTACAACCAATGTAGTATCCCAACAATCACATGAGCACAATTTGGTTGCTTGGCATCCAGCATTTATTTACAATGGTTGCAGTGTCCTGGGGTCATGTGATCACCATTGACAACCTTCCCAGACAATTTCTGGCATTCAAAGTCAAAGTGAAAAGCCAGATGTGCTTAAAGACCACAACAATTCACTTAACAACCATAATAAAAAGATAGCAAAATTGGGCATGATTCACTTAACGACTACCTTCCTTAACAACAGCAATTCTGGTCTCAATTGTTGTAAGTCAAGGTCTATCTGTAATGCCATACATGATTAAAAAAAAAAAGTCAAGAGAAAAGATAGGTTGCTCGGTGAGGGGGGGAGGAAGGAGAGTAATTTTAGAAGGACGTGTTTCTGTCAAGTTTGGAGCTAGGAATATTTTGTACATCAGATAAACTTTATAACCAGAGTGTTGATTAAAAAATATGTTGTGAGGCAGAAGCTGCATCAGACTTCATTGAGGAGAAACAAAAAAAAATGCAAGGAAGGTGATTTTCTTATCAACTTGTTGCTGTGCCATTTTGAAGCTTTAACCTTGTACAAGTATATTTAACTTTCTGTT
Source organism: Naja naja (assembly GCA_009733165.1). Lineage (NCBI taxonomy): Eukaryota > Metazoa > Chordata > Lepidosauria > Squamata > Elapidae > Naja > Naja naja. Next base: position 73,323,914 of record CM019149.1, read on the forward strand.
CATGTGCACACCCATCAATCTAGTTATCTCCAGGAAGCCCTGTCTATAGGAAAGGAAACAATTGGCCATTGCTTCCTGGAACAGAAGTATGATGACCTGGGGCGTGGCACAAAGGCAACACAATCAGATAATCAGTAGGAGTCCCTTCATTAGCTCCAACTTTGCCCCCAATGTCCTGGTTACCTTCTGGCTAGAAAACTTTCCCAGGAACAGCCTTTGGCTGCAGAGAATCAAGTCCAAAATGTGGTCAACAAAAACTGTAACTGTAAGTCCAATCAAGGCAAAATGAGGTAATTAGACTGGCAGGGCAGGAGCAAGAATTCCAGACATGAAGGCACGGCAATAACTCAACACATTTGAGAAGACACCAGGAACACAGATAACCAAAGTTAGCATAAGATAAACTCACATTTGTTCCCAGCAGCTGCTGCACTCAGCATGCATCTTTTTTAAACACTCCTCCCAGCTGCGGCTAATGAAGGGAATCAGGGCCTTTTCCTCCCCCATAAGCCACACAACCCATGTTGCTCTTTTCTCCATTCCTCCCTGCATGCCCTAGGATAAAGAGGGAGTGGGCCTGGGTATTCCTCTGAACTCCCTCTCCTTTATTCCTTCTCTCTCCTGCTCTGCCCAGCCAGACTTTGCCCTTCCCCACTTTCCTCCACAGCCAATGAAGCCACACTCTCACTCCCTGTCAGTTGTTTGTCTTTCTCCTTAGATTCAGACTCTGTCAGGGGCATAACAAGAAGGCTGAGAGGGGGGTACAGCAGCAGACAATTGTCAATGATGTAGTTACATTTCACTGCTACCACAGGGCCTCAGTAAAGACTGGGTTTGTTTAAGCTGTCATGAGCACAGGACTGCAGAGATGTCCTGCAATAGAGAATTTTGGACCATGGCTTTTTAGTGAATACCATTAAATAAGATATTGCTTAGCATATCATTGGAACCTTAGCCAACAAGGCCCCATTTATGTTTCTCAATCCATTTTTTTTCACTGAAAAAAATCATGTTGATTCATTCAAAACAATCTGAATGGTTGACATTATTCTTCACTTAATCCTGTGAGGTGAGTTGGGCTGAAAGAGGGTGACCGACCCAAAGGCAGGACTTGTACTCACAGTCTCTTGCTTAACATTTTAGTGCAATAAGGGATTGAAAGGAAAGGAAAACCAATTAATCCTGAGAGTATAAATATGTTGAAAACATAAAGTTGGTTGGGTTCACTTCGCAAAATATAAAATTATATAACACTGGTATCTATTTCTGTATTCCAAAAATCTGTAGCCTTCTGTATAAATATGATTTTTATCCCCATGCAAACAGAAATTCTGATAACACAGGTATTCACTAGTCACTGGGGAGATGAGGGGAGAGATCATCACACAAAGGAAGAACATTTGTATGGATGCATTTCTAAGGAGAAAGACAGCAGGAGGAAAAGAACAAAGATCTTCATTTACATTTAAGTTTTTTTGAATTGAAGCAATTATGATTTTAGTTTCTGTTAAGGTGTTTTTTTAATGTTTTTGCTTACTATTGTATACTGCTTCCACACAAAACTTAGGGGTATAGCAATAGAAAGGCCTAGAATGATTATGATGATAATTGCCTATAGGAATTTTGTTTCTTAATCCTAATGGTGACAAAGTAGAAGATTCATGATGGAGGACATATAAACTGGCATTTTCACATAATATGCCAGATGCAGCAAAAAGAAGACAGTAAACCAAAATGGATTAAATTTTAATTTTGTCTACAATGGGTTGGAGTTTAAGACTCTGAATGAACCAAGATTGCTATGTGCACGTTACTTTTTTTCCAGTCAGCTTTCAATTTATTTGTTCTCCAATCAACAGTTCCTGGTTTCAGCTTCCTATAGTGAGTGAATTTTGTTTTCATTAGAGGCAAAGATGTTAACCGAGATGGAAAATAGATTCCAGATTGAAATCATTTGAGCAACAGAAGAAACTAAATTCTGGAACTAGCACTATAACACTGTTCAAAACCTCCTTTAGCAAGCTCTGATAATCATCTTTGCCCAAGTCTTAGCACTGCAAATAACAAAGCTCAAATGTTATAGAAAGGAATGTTTTGCTAAAAAGAGTGTATAATCCATTCAGACTAAGACTGAAATGAGAATCAAAGAGATAAATAACAATTTGCAAACACTGTGAGTAAATTGCTTTTTCCTTTAAATGTTCTTAAATTTTCATCCATCCCAAAGGGATTAATGATTCTCAAATGTCACTAGCTATCACGTAAAATAATTGAAAAAACATGATGATGATGATGATGATGATGATGATGATGATGATGATGAAGAAGAAGAAGAGGAGGAGGAGGAGGAGGAGGAAGCTGACATTTCTGAGTTCTAGGTAAATATGTAAAGAATCAGAAATATATATCTATAGAGATTCTCAGTCAAGTGGCATCAACAATTCTGAGAGAGAATGCTAACAACCAGATGACTGTAAGGAGTATAAATCCTTCCATTTTCCACCATTCAGTCAGAACTGAAGAAACTTCTTAGATAAGAAGTTGTCTATAATGGCTGTAATAGTTTGGAGGCTTCAGAGTCATGAGTTGGGCAGCTATATAAATTTGTTTAATAAATAAGTATGAATCCAGAACCCTTTGGTTGTTCCAGATTTTAGCTGAAACAAAATCTAGAGGGGTCCTTGAGTGATATGGAAAGTCTACTGTGCATGTCTTTCTCTCTCATACTTGTCCACATGGGCTGCCTGTCTTCCATCTTTCCAATGTTTCCCTTTACTTCATTCCTCAGCCCCATCAGCTGCTACTGCTGCCAATCTCTCACTGGTCGGTGGTAAAGTATTCTGAGAATAACCTTAAAAAACTGGAAGAGAGGAGCCACAACCTAGACAATGGGTGTCTTCAGCTCTTGTTGCCACCAATGTTCTACACACAGTATCACCAAGGAAATGACTCAGCTTTGGCTTTGTCCTGATGTTAACAATCACATTCCTAAATGCCTTCTCTCTGGGACAGCTATGTTTCAATTGTGTTTTATTCTATACCTGGGGGGGTGGAACCTTTGCAGATCATTTTATGCATGGATCAAACATCTAAAATGTGTGTTTTACTTCAAGCATGGAGTTTCCAAAAGTAGTTGTTCTGTGCATGACATGATTTGTATATCCATGGATAAAAGTGTTATTCAGATTTCAAAAATCTCAAAACCATGTAATATGGAGGCTGATAAAACACAGATGTAGAGTACAGACAAATAAAATTCCAGTTAGACACAAGGGGAAAAAACAAGGGCAACATTTTGTTTGAATTTGGTGGAGAAAAAATTAAAAATAGCAAATACACTAGTGACTCTGAACAAAGAAAAGTCACAAAAATAGATAACATATTTCTTTGAGTCAATACAAGGGAAATACAATAAATTTTCTGTGGTGAACATATCTTGGAAAAATGCCCTGCAACATATATAAACAAATTCCCAGTACAGTCACAACAAATTATATATGTATAGCGTTTATTTGCACTTTTGAAGATGCCAGGGATTCATTTATATAAGCACGAATCTGAGACAGCAGTTGATGCTGAAAATACATTACTGCAAACAAACTCAATGTTTTGGCAAGGAAAATAGAAAATGAGAATGGAAAAGATAGATTTCAGAAAATGTTCTGCCTATAGTTCTTGGGATATCACTGTAATGTTCTGGCTGCCATTCTCAAACCACTTAAAACAACCCACTGACTTCAATATAGCCTGTTTGAGCCAAAGAACTTGACTAAATAAGTCCTTCATTGATGGAAATAAAAAGAAATGGCAAATGAAGATGGTGAGAAGAACTTAATTTTTATTTGCTAATCAATATTTCCTGAATGGCTTGAAGGAGGGTTTGGAAGAAAAATAACAGCACTAAAGTATTATCTTTTTAAAAAAAACACTAAATCATGTTTTCCTTACAACATAAAATCTTAGATATTAGTTTATAATCCCAGCATGCCATTCCCTTTAAGAATAACCAATGATATGTAGAAGACAGAAAAGGAATATGAAATAGCAAAACAAATGAAGGCATGAGATAATAAGTAAGAAACTTACTTGAAACTTGTTTATAGCAACATCATTAGCTCTATATTTCCATATCCTTCTATATTAGTTCCACTACATCTATACACTATTCATACATGGTCTTTGGTCTTTAATCTTCTCACCTCTCTCTTTTTGAGAACCTCAGCAACTTTATCCAATCATGACTTTCTGATCCTTCCCTTTCCTCTTAACCCATGCACTATTTATATTCTGCATGGTATGAAATTCAGTAACTCTCTCTGTATGACCAGACCACTTCCACTTATTTATTTAGTATTGACACAACATTGTAAGTTAAATCAGTTAAAAATATATCTGGGTTCTATTTATCCAAGATAAATTTTATTTCCCTTTATCATCAGCACTTTCCAGTAGCTGCAATAATAGCTTTCACTTTTACTTGTGTGCATACAGTATATAATAAAACTAGCTCCATAGTATACCCATGCTTCGCTATGAAACTATATGATTGGGCTTAGTTTTTGGGGAAGAAAATAAGGAGGGGAAATGTGCCTCTGCCTACCATTGATATTCATCTGGCTAGCGTCCTGTCAGTGTATGAGAGAGTTGAGGGCTGTTTGGAAACTGAAACAGTATTTGCTGTATGAGCAAGAAGGAGACAGCAAGGAGCCTGGGTGTGGCTTAGCTCAATTGTTCTGTACTAAAGCTGGTTGCTGCTGTGAAACTGAAACTGAAACTTCTCTCCTCTGCTTGTGTTTTGCATTCGGAACAGATCTCTTCTCAGGTGGGGAGGGGGAGTAGAACTCCTTAGCATCAGAGCATGTTAATAATAATATACGAAATACTAATGCTCTGATGGTCATTTCAGAAAATCCTTTCTTAGTGAATACCTAGAAGCCAAGAGGAACATACGTGCCAAATTTCAAGTTTGTAGGCTTTACGGTTCTGGAGATTTTGTGATGATGCGTGAGTGGTATTTCACTTTTATATATATAGAGAGAGAGATTAATGATATCAATACATATTAACATATTAATACATATTAAAATATATTTACTGTACTGATTCGTGACAAAGGATATCTTAGAACGAATTCCTGCAAGATATGATAATCTTGACTAATTTATATTTAAGGCAATTGTTTATCTTCAAAGTAAGTGATCCCAAATTCCATAGAAATTTTATGCTGTGGATTACCTAGTTTCACTTGCTCCACAGAACATTGTTTTTTTTTCTTCTGTCAAAATTTCAGATGCTAGTTGGCTAAGAATTGCTAGCGCAGCCACAGCAGATTTTTCATATTAAACATTTATTTTTTAAAAGATTAAAATTGTATACTTTATGGAATGCCAAGGATATTCCGATTGTTAAAGCTATTCCAAGGGGAAACTATTGTATGTCAGCAGCAGAGGATCTTACATAAAAACATAAAAATATTCTTGATGCATTGCACATGGCTATCCCAATGCAATGCTTGTTGCATATGTATTCACTATTTTGAGGTCAACACAGACACGCTTTGAAATATTATATTTCCCAATGATCATAACATCACTTACTGGGGTTGGCTTCAAACCTGGAAACTTCAACAATTTGCACGAGTCAGCCTCTGCAAAGATTGGTGAGTGAATCATCTACTCATTCTCCCTAGTGTACAATTTTTAAAACATTATTATGTTATTATAATGTTCTTTTTTAAAAAAATATTAAAAACAAAAGCATTTTCATGAAATCACCTGATGGTGTCATATTTGTCAAAAAGTACAGCAAAGAGCTGTGATAGAGTAAACTGGCTCTTTGATAATTCCTCTCTTGAAAAGGAGAAGTGTTGAGATCCGCAAGTGCTTCAGATCACAAGATACTAGTCTCCAGTAGGTTTAGACCTCTGGGAGATCACAGAATAGTCAACTTACACTTCAGCACTTTTCAAAGGACACTCACTTCTTATACTTCAGCTGCTTTACAGCTATTTGGATTGACAAATATGACAGCACCAACTGACTTTCCTTCAATCTTTAGAGAAATAAAATTTTATCTACAAATTTACTATGTAACAATTTTTTATTAAATACCACAGAGTTGATTAAAACTTTAATTTTGGAAAGTTGCAAATGCAGATAAATTTGAAATAGGATTTTGGAATTAGTAATGAATATCCTTCCTGTGTGAAAATGCTTTTGTTTTTTATTTTTATGTTTTTTAAAATAATAATAATAATAATAATAATAATAATAATAATATTTTAAAAATTGGACACTAGAGAGAATTAGAGAGAACTAAAGTTAAAATTAAAGAACATAAACCTGACATAATTACAGAATGAAGCAGAATATTGTGACATTGGACAAATTGAACAATGGACTCCGAAATTAATTTTAATAATGTCAACAGAGACATCTACCTCTGTGAACAGACTGTCTTTAAAACATGTTATGGAAGAGAACAAGTTTTGCCTGACAAGATTGAGACTGTTGAAAGTGTATTTACAAATGACAGGCTACCAGAATGACATGGAAAAAGATGTTTATAGAGGACATACAACAAAAACCAGCTGATGTCCTAATAATTACGCAAATGGAACATACAATTATCCAAGAGAATAACTATATTGGATTTACAAAAGAAATTTGCTAAAAGTTTTGAAGAATCTAAGAAAAAATGAAAATGAAAAGAAATCAAGTTCTACAACAGTATTTTGTCTGGATGCGGTACGGATCTGGATGGACAGGAACATGCTTCGGCTCAATCCGGCCAAGACAGAGTGGTTGTGCATACCGGCATCTCGGTCCAGTCAAGAGATACCATCTTTGGTCATGGGGAAGAGGTGTTGCCCCCCGTGGACAGGGCATGGAACCTGGGGGTCCTCCTGGGCTCACAGCTCAGGTTGGAGGAGCAGGTGGGGGCCGTGACCAGGGGGGCCTTTGCCCAGGTCCAGCTGGTTTGCCAGTTACGCCCATATCTGGACCAAGATGCCCTGCACACGGTCACTCAGGCACTTGTCACCTCTCAACTCGACTACTGCAACGCTCTCTATTTAGGACATACCATCCGGAGGCTTCAACTGGTGCAGAATGCGGCCGCATGGGTTGTGATGGGAGCTTCCTGGTACTCCCATGTTATGCCCCTCCTGTGCGACCTGCATTGGCTACCGGTTGCCCTCCGGGTGAGATTCAAGGTTTTGGTATTAACATTCAAAGTCCTACAAGGCATGGGTCCGGGATATTTATGGGAGCATCTCCTGCCGGCATCGAATGCCAACTGCCCTGTATGAGCGCACAGGCAGGGGCTCCTCGGGGTGCCATCTGTGACTCAGTGTCATTTGGCAGTGTCCTGGGGGGCCTATTCTGTGGCGGCTCCCACCTTATGGAATCAATTACACCTGGGACTCCGTTTGGCCCCTGACCTTCGCACCTTCCGCCATGGTTTGAAAACCTGGTTATTTGGACAGGACAGGCTGTGCTGACCTCTTGGGGGGGGTTATATTTTAATTAGTAAGGGTTTTTTAGATGAATTTGGCTTGCTTTATTTAATACTGTTTTAGTTAATTAATTTATTGTTCTGTTTTTAGTTGTGAGCTGCTCCGAGTCCTTTTTGGAGAGGGGGCAGCATACAAGTCAAATTAATAAATAATAAATAAATAAATAAATCTTTGAATGGAGCAAAGATTAAGATTGTTTATTGTTTATTTGATCAAGTTAAAATTGTTATTTCAGGTAATCCTTAATAAACTTTTATTGAGACCTTGACTAAAATGATAATGCTTTATGGATTTGTTATTGATATGAGATGAGATATGGGAAGAAGAGATCATCCCTTTTATTTTAAGAAGAGATTATAAATTACTAATTTTTATATTGTTATGATGAAGATAGGAACTTACTTCTTTACATCTTTCTTTATTCTTTACTTTTTTCTTTCCTTTTTTAATTTCTTTTCTGACCTTTTTTCTGTTTCATTCTTCTATATTTTTAGTTTGTATTAGTTTTTTTCTATCATAATTATAATCCGTAATAAAATTACTACAAAAAATAAGAATAAAAATTTGCTTATTGTTCTATTATAAAACTATTCGTGTAAGATACACTGTCAGTACTTTCTACTGCTTATGTGATATGATTGCTGTCAAAAAAATTATATTTTTATCCTGCCCCTTTTTTATCTACAACTGAACTGATGAGCATACCAAAACTCCTTTCCCTTCCTATTTTCCCCACAGTTTTTTCATGTATCAATATTTTACAGGGAGCATAAGCAACAGTGTGTACAATTAGCAGACTTTCAAATCACACTTATATTTCATTATGCTACTTGCCATATCAAGAAAGGACATGCATATGTGGTAACCCATCCATGGAAAATATTGCTCATGTTTTGTTCAACTATCAATTTTATGCCTTTCTTTGTCTTAGATACTTATTGGAAAGAACAGCTCACTGGGGTCCAAATTACAGATTGTTTTATTACTTCCTGGACTGTAATATACAGTATATATTGTAAGGAGAACTTCCAAGTTTTTAAATATGGTAAGAACCCAATATATTGAACAAATTGGGGTATCCTGCAAGGGAGATTCATTTATCCTTGTATGACCCCATATTATTTTGTCACTGTATTACCTTCCATCTATTTTATCCTGGAATAAGATTATGTATTTTCTTTTTCTTTCATCTTATTGATAAACCTTGCAAGACCAATCAATTAATAAACTATTCTATTCAGTATACCCAGGAAATTGCAGCCATAACTTCATCTGGGAAACTGTTGAAATTATAAATCAGGCCAAGTCACATTCCTAGAAGCCTTGCACTGCAACAAATTAGGAATCCACAGACACAAACCCATAGAGCTTATCCATGAATCATTTAAAAGAAATAGCCAAAGGTCAAACAGAGGAGGTGATGGTATAGATCACAGCAACAACCCACTTTAACACACAACTATTAATCAACACTCAGATAGCAAGAACACTAGCACAACACGTATAAGATAACAATTGGTCAGAAAAACAAAATATCCAATCAGAGACTTGGCTGCTAATACAGACAACTGTTTATTCTATAAGCTAATCAACAACACTTATTTTCCGTGAGTGTAAGATTAAACATATTACTTAGATAAAGAAATATCTACAAATGAAAAATCAAGCTCAGACAACTCCCATAAGCCAATCCAGTAACAGAAGCTCATTAGAGGAAGAATACAAAAAAATATTCAGAAAAGCAACATTGTAAACTTCCAACATTATAGGCACAAAAATCATTTAATAGGATAACCAGCTGGACTCGGAGGCTTTCCTATTTTCAAAATAGCTATTATTTCTGAAAAGATAAACATGTAGCAAAATAAATATTCTGGTCATGTGTATTTTTTTGGAAAATTTAAAAAAGTGATTAATATTTCCCTTGATAACTTTTGATTCAGTATTATAAAGTTAAGTATAAAAATAAAATGTACTTTATCCTGTGCATTCTTGACAGTAGAAATCATATTACTTTGTTTTTTTCTGTTTCAGTCAGTCAGGCAATAATTTAGTAGGTCTTTCTCCCAATATATTTGCAGCATATGAATCAATAAAAACTTTGTATCAAATGCTGAAAGAAATTAAAGTTACAGGTGAAACTCGAAAAATTAGAATATCAAGCAAAAGTTCATTTATTTCAGTAATGCAACTTAAAAGGTGAAACTAATATATTAGAAAGACTCATTACATGCAAAGCAAGATAGTTCAAGCCATGATTTGCCATAATTGTGATGATTATGGCTTATAGCTCATGAAACCCCAAATCCACAATCTCAGAAAATTAGAATATTACCTGCAATCAATAAAACAACGATTGTACATAGACCAATATCGGACCTCTGAAAAGTATAAGCATGCATATGTACTCAGTACTTGGTTTGGGCCCCTTTTGCAGCAATTACTGCCTCAATGTGGCGTGGCATGGAAGCTATCAGCCTGTGGCACTGCTGAGGTGTTATGGAAGACCAGGATGCTTCAATAGCGGCCTTCAGCTCTTCTGCATTGTTTGGTCTCATGTCTCTCATCTTTTCTTTAATGCCCCATAGATTCTCTATGGGGTTCAGGTCAGGCGAGTTTGCTGGCCAATAAAACACAGTTATCCCACGGTTTGGAAGAGCCTTGGTGGCTCAGGCTGTTAAATGCCTGCAGTTAAGTTCCAGCTGCCTACAATTACTGTAGGCTCGAATCCCACCAGGCTCAAGGTTGACTCAGCCTTCCATCCTCTCGGGGTAGGTAAACTGAGGACCCAAGATTGTTGGGAGCAATAAGCCGACTTTGTAAAAATGCCGCTTAGTAATAAGCAGGCATATACAATGGAATGAAGGCTATTGCTGAGCACACTGGGTTGTATCCCAAAAATTGTAAGCCGCCCTGAGTCTCCGGAGAAGGGTGGCATATAAATGTAATTTTAAAAAAAACGGTTTTGGTGCTTTTGGCAATGTGGGCAGGTGCCAAGTCCTGCTGGAAAATGAAGTCAGCATCTCCATAAAGCTCATCTACAGAAGGAAGCATGAAGTGCTCCAAAATCTCCTGTGTTGACCCTGGACTTAATGAAGCACTGTGGACCAACACCAACAGATGACCAAATCAACACAGACTATGGAAACTTCACACTGGAGTTCAAGCATATTGCAGTGTGTGCCTCTCCATTCTTCCTCCATACTCTGGGTCCTTGGTTTCCAAAGGAGATGCAAAAGTCCTCTTTTCATCAGAAAAGAGGACTTTGGACCACTGAGCAACAGACCAGGTCTGTTTTTCTTTAGCCCAAGTAAGATGCTTCTGACATAGTTTGTTGTTCAGGAGCGGCTTGACAAGAGGAATACAACATTTGAAGCCCATGTCCAGGATCTGTCTGTGTGTGGTGGCTCTTGATGCACTGACTCCAGCCTCAGTCCACTCCTTGTGAAAGTCCCCAACACTTTTGAATGGCCTTTTTCTGACAATCCTCTCCAGGCTGCAGTCATCCCTGCTGCTTGTACACCTTTTTCTTCCACACTTTCCCCTTCCACATAACTTTCTATTAATGTGCTTTGATACAGCACTTCTTTTGCAATTACCTTTTGAGGCTTGCCCTCCTTATGGAGGGTGTCAGTGATGGTTTTCTGCACAACTGTCAGGTCAGCAGTCTTTCCCATGATTGTGATTCCTACTGAACCAGACTGAGAGACCATTTAAAGGCTCAGGAACCCTTTGCAGGTGTGATGGCTTAATTAGCTGATTAGAGTGGGACACTTTGAGCCTAGAATACTGCACCTTTTCACAATATTCTAATTTTCTGAGATTGTGGATTTGGGGTTTTCATGAGCTGTAAGCCATAATCATCACAATTATGGCAAATCATGGCTTGAACTATCTTGTTTTGCATGTAATGAGTCTATCTCATATATTAGTTTCACCTTTTAAGTTGCATTACTGAAATAAATGAACTTTTGCACGATATTCTAAGTTTTCGAGTTTCACCTTAAAGTTTAGCAGACAGGAGTTTTACATTGTTCTGTTATGGGTTGTCTTGAATAAGTATTCAATTTTACTCTCCACATTTTTGTCTTTAGATTTTTTAAGTCAACAGTTTATGTGTTTAAAAAATAAAAAAAGGTTCATTACTTTTATAAAGAAATCAATCTTTTAATAATCAGTTAATTATTTTTCTTCTTTGGATTTTTAAGTCAACAGTTTATGTGTTTAAAAAATAAAAAATGTTTCATTACTTTTATAAAGAAATCAATCTTTTAATAATCAGTTAATTATTTTTTATTATAATATAAAATAGTGAGTTTTGATTCAAGCATCCTACATGCATTTTTGCTGTGAAGGGTATAAATATTGCCATTTGCCCATTAAATTAAACTTATATATGGTATATATATTGCGGTTTAATTTAATGGGCAAATGGTTGGAGATTTTAATCAAAGTTTAGCCAGGTATTTAGATTTAAAACCTAAAATTTGGTTAAAATCTTCAAGTATAATTATTTGATCCACATTGTTGCAAAAATAAAGATACTGAAAAAATTTATGTAAAACAAATTGAGGTTCTTTAACTGGGCCATGGTGATTGAAATATAGTTATTAGAATAATTAATCATCAGTTTTGAAATTTGTTAATCAAAATTACTATATTCTAGTAAATTTTTAATTTCACAAATATAAACTTAATCAACTTAGCAATGGTGGTGAATATCTGTATATTCTCAACTTAATTTCTAGTATTAAAAAATAACATCTTTCTCATTTAAGTGAAAAAATATGTGTTTCTTCTATTAAAAAAAGCAAAAAAAAAAGAGATAAACCTTCAGGTTTTAAACTATTCAGTTTAGGAAATATTTATCTGCTCTTGAAAACACATTCAAGGCCTTTTACATTCCACAAGAGAGTGAAAGACAGCTTAATTGAAAAAAGCTGCACCTAAGCAAGACACTACTTCTGAAAGTCAAAGGAAAACATTCAATTTATCTCAGAGAAACTTTTTAAGGAATGAAAAATAAAACCATGAAAGTCACATACAAAATAAATTAAAACAAAAATAGTTCAAAAGAAGCAAAAAAAAAAAAAAGCAAAGCAAAAAGAATCTTCCACATTCTATAGACTTCCATATTCACCCATTTTGCTTAGAGTTATAAAGGGATGTTTAGGAATCATATCTTATTTCTGCAAAATTAGATACTGAAATTTGTAATTTCATGCTGCAAAACTTTATTTATGTTTATAACGTAGCACATTTTAATGGGAATTTTTACAGGTGAATAATACTTGTCTAATGCAATAAAATGCATTGACTACAGAAACTTTTAATTCCTTTGTATAGTAAAAGCTTTTGATCTGATTAATTGCAATCATTCTTAAAATATCATAAATAGTGGGAAATAGCTTTTTAATGCAGGGAAGAAATAATCTCTACCCAGCGTTCCTTCTCCATCTCTTTGTCTTGTTATTTCTATTCTCTAAACTTGATTGTTCTGAAGATGTTTTCTTACCAGGCTGTATAATATCATCTATGCACAGAAGAAGTAAGTTTGTTGGTTTACATATAAGTTTGATCAGCCAATTTGTGGAAGTCTTCCAACTGGAAGACTGACTCAAGCTTCAGCCTGGTGAGATTTGAACAGCCAAATTGCAGGCAGCTGGCAGGCAGCAAAAGTAACCTGTAGTACTGCACTCTAACCACTGTGCCACCACGGCTCAATATCCATTGTTTTGGAACATGTTGCATGGGTAGTTTGTTTTCTCTTACTGTAGTTCTAGGTCAGGGGTCTTCAAACTTGACAGCTTTAAGACCTGTGGACTTCAACTTCATTTTAGCAGGTTTTAAATTTTAAGTGAATTTTATTGTTAGGCTTGTATTTGGTTTAATTTATTTTTATTGTAAATTTGTAATGGGTTTTATATTGTTAGCTGCCCTGAGTCCTTAGGGAAAGAGGGCGGCATACAAGTCTAATAAATAATAATAATAACTCCCAGAATTCCTCCTTGTCATGTTAGCTCAGGAATTCTGGGAGTTGAAGTCCACAAGTCTTAAACTTGCCAAGTTTGAATACCCTTGTTTTAGGTAATGCTCATTTCAATGTTTTTACCCAACTCCTGTTCTGGGGAATTGGATTGCTGCTTTGGCAGTGAAGCTTTTGGTTAGTATAGAATTTTTTTTGTATATACTTGGGTTTATAGTTTGCCTGTTTCTTATACTGATGAGAAAGGTTATTTTCTTCATCTTGTCTACATTTTATTCCTTTAAACATGTTTTTGATTGTTTTATGTGTATTATCTAACTGTTCTTCTTTGATTATGACAAAATTACATAATGGCTTCATATTTTGTCCTTTACACAGGTAGTGCCACTGCTATTGCTTCCACAGCTTTCTCTTAAGGTCATGAATAAGTTCAACTGCAGCTGAAGCTTTAATTATTCTTCAGTTCACCCTGAAAGCTGCTCTTCTTCAAAAAATCAGAGGGCTATTCTTACTTTTCCTTTCTTCTAAAATTTGAACCCATAATAAATCAAATGAAAGACACCATAAAGCATTTGTTTAGCTTAAAAAGGGAAGCTTTCTATTTGCCAGTTAAGCAATAAAGCAAAATAAACTAGTATGAAGAGGCATAGAGACAATTTTAGGAAAACTATGCAATGACAATTACAAAAAATGTTTTAAGACCAGGAAAAGGAAAATAAATATCAGAAAGAAATTCTAATTTCTTTTCTACTTAATGCACTGTTAAGAGGCAATGGAAAAATACAGTAAGAATTGCAAGATTTTATTTCTATAGCCTGTATCAGCAAACTAACAACAAAAATTTATTGATTAATCATTTGATCCTATAAAAAGAACTAAGTACTAAGAAAGAACACATTCATAATATATCAGTATCCTTGAATTCCACCCTAATATATTCTAGGTGAGCCATTTCTTCTGGATTGTTTTTGTTTGTTTATTTATTTATTTATTTATTTATTTTATTTATTTAGTCAATCACTTACAAGATAATAAGTAAAAGGATAAACATAGTTGTGAATACATGAAATGAATACATATAAGAAAAATAAAAGAAACAATAGGGCAGGGACGGCAGGCACATTAGTGCACTTATGCACGTCCCCTACAGGCCTCTTAGGAAAGGGGTGAAGTCAATAGTAGAAAGTCTAAGGTTAAAGTTTTTGGGGTTTGGGGAAGAAACCACAGAGTCTGGTAGAGTATTCCAGACATTGACCACTCTGTTGCTGAAGTCATATTTCCTGCAATCAAGTTTGGTGTGGTTAACCTTGAGTTTGTATCTATTGTGTGCTGATATATTGTTATGGTTGAAGCTGAAGTATACATTGACCGGAAGGACATTGCAATGTATGATTTTATATACTATACTTAGATCGGACCGAAGGTGGCAAAAGACAGATTCCTCTTAGTAAGGTGCAAGTTTGATTCCTGCAAAAAGCACAACAATTCTGAGTGTCCCAACATTATGTAGATTTTAAGAAAGGATTGAGGCAATTAGCTCTTGGTACAGGGTAAAGCTTACAATCAAATAATGCAATGTTTTTGACAGCAAGAATACCAAATATAGTATACATTCTTTCTGAAGGAAATTCAGGAAACCTCCTGTGCCTTATCATTGAAATAAGTTGTTCTAGAATCTTCTAGAGGAAGTTTTCTAAGATGTTGAGGCATGTGAATTTAAAATATTTTTATCTGAAAAACTGATTTAAGTTGTGCAAACCACTTCAACGAATTCCCACATTTAGAAAATGTGATGACATCAAGGACTTTTTGTGTAAAATTTTTCTTGGCCTTTAGATCTGTTTGAACTAAAAATTGAACAGAATGTTGTCAAATGGTGTTTGTACTTTGAATAGCCCAAGTGTGAGAAGATTTGTTGAAAATCTTCTAAGTATAGCTTTGATAGCCTATCAGAGGCAATTGAAAAAAATCTTTAGCCACTAACTACTGTAAGTATTTTAATTGTAGGATGACTTTGTATGAGGCAGTTCTATTTATTCATTTCTAAATATATTTCTATTGAATTAAACAAGGATTCTTATTTTAGTCCTTTGATCTGCAATAAAATATCATATGTTGTGATATTTCTATAAAATCACTAAATTGATTAAAATCTGTTTTAATCTGGTTTATGAAGGGTGGGGTGAGTAAAGGAACAAAAAAGATTTCTATCAGTTGGGGTCAAATATATGAAATAAATATAAATTATATAAGCACTCAAAGTTGTTTCCAATTACTATTTGCTGATAATTTCAAATATTCTTCAGTGTTCATTGAAAATTATTATTCGTTTTGAATTGTCGCAAATTAAAATCTTCAGTCTGATCTGAAAATATACAGCTTTAGAAATGAGATAGACAGAATTTGTTTCCATGTAGTTACTGGAGAGAACAGAAGCCTCTTTAAAAAAGTGCAGAATCAGTCTCCACATGTGTGTGTATTTTTAAATAATCTCAATGTAATAGTTGTGGAAACTCACAGCAGGAAGCTGGAGAAACCAAAACCTGTTCCAGCTCAATATTGTCTATACTGAGAATATGATGCAGCATCAATATGTGTAATTAAAAATCTAACCTACAGTAAAATTCTTTCCACATTTTAATCAGTTTGCTATACTGGAAATAAATGATGCTGGAATTTGATAAAAGCAATAGTCTAGATATTTTCTTCTTCTTTTTTAGACACAGTGGGAGTCCTGGAATTTTTCAGTCTGTGGCACATATTTCTACATTTCTCCATCAGCCAAGACCAGCAGGCTTCTTTCATTGTTAAATGGTTCTCCTGGGTATTTGCAATGGAGACAGCAGTTATAATCATTTTTCAACTACGCCAAATCAACTTTTAAAAATTCTCTGTAAATTCAAGGGAGTTTTTTTCCACTGAAAGCACAAAAATCACATGAGTTTTTTTTAAAGAAAGGACTGTTTTATTTATTTAATTGAAGTAATGCAAGACCAAAGCATTTCAGAATCAGTGAGAATTAATTCTGGGATTATTGACTATCTTACTATATAAAATTTGCTAAGCAATCTAAATCATTATTCTTCCAGCTGAAGCCTTATCCCATTCTCACCTCCAATATGTAAAATAGGATCAATACAGAGATACATCTGAATCACTTTGAATATTTAAAATGCATAACATGGAAGTAAAAATATAATCAATAAACAAAGAACAAGTATCTATCCAAAGTGCATCCATTTTTTGGAAATACTGCATTGCCTAAACTGGGATTGTGGAATTAATTGTTGGGCTCCGGGAGCTCACACTGTGTATGCTGCCTGCCCAGGGCCTGACACATCAATGGGACTAGCCTTGGGAATTGAGAGTTCCTGCTGATGCTGCTCCATGCCACCAGTCTCCTTACTGGGCATGTGGTTGCTGTTCTGCCACTGTGCCTGCCAACATCCCAGTCTCGGAGCCAGGCTCCTTGTCTGTGAGTAACATGCTTTTGTGCAAGACTTCTTCAGTACCAAGCTGGAGCTGAAAGAAAGTTAGCGTTCCTCTTTCATCACACTTTAGAAGGACTTTGGAAAGTGTCTTATCTGAAGGAGGGATGGCAGAGGGAAAGCACCCTGGCTGGGCAATGGATGCTGAGGCGGAGGTGGTAGAGGAGGTGACTGAAGATGGCAGGGAACAAGGGAACGAGGAGGAGAATGAGAAACCAGCGCCTAGTGCTCCTCAACTGGTTGTCAAGCCAAAGATGGCCAGGGTGAGGAAGGAAGTGAGACTGAGTGAGCCATTTGGCCAAGCATGAACTAGGGTGGATGCTTGGGGGGGTGCATCAGCATCACCCGGAACAAACCCAGGATTGGAAGGTGAGGAGGTGAGGAGGTGGCCAGGACTAAAGGAAGGGTGGACAGCACCTGGCAGCAATACACTGGATGTGTTAAGGATGCAGTTTGGAGATGTGACATTGAGAGATCCACCTCCCAAGGATTTGCTGGACCGAAGACTAAGTACTTTATCCATTCCAGTCCCATGGGGCTCCAGGATACAGATGTTAGACAAGGGTTGGAGTGGTATGACTTAAGGTTGAGACAGTCAAATACAACATTGGGTGCAGCCCAATCTGATGTTCGTAGACGGGAGCCTGAGTTGACCAGGACACGTGACTGGTCTTTGGGAGGTTCTTCTGAAGACAAGAGTCAGAACTCAGGTAGGTCGTGGCTTCTGGATCAAGGTTCCATAAGATCTATGACCAATGGGCTGTACCACAACAAGGGAGGTGGAGACCCCCTCCTCTAAATGCTTCATTTGATGGCAATGCAAACAAAGTAGCAGTGTTTTTAGGTCAACTGATCAATCACCTGGATCTCTACGGATAATATTACCCATCCCATTGGACCATGGTGGTGGCAGTAATGGGTGTGTTGGATGGAGAGGCTGGTGAATGGGTGGCTGACTTACACCATGAACACTCCATGGAACTGGGCGATATCAGTCTCCTGGGAGGGGAAGGGAGGGGTGGGCAGGGCCAGCCAGGAGTGGGATTTGGGGGTTCTCCAAACTGCACAGAATCTTAGCAAGGGGCACTCCCAAACCCCTGTGAACCCCCATCAGCCCACACCTGGTCTGGAGGTTACCCAGCAATATAAAAAGGGGGGCTTCTTAAAATCTAGCTCTGCTGACTGGCTTGAGGGGGTGGAGGGCTTGGGGCACTCTACGCTGGTACTGGCTAGTAGGGAAAGGAAAAGACCTCAACTCCAATATTGCCTTTTTAGTCTTCATTTAATCTTTCTCAGTTTTAACTGAATTTTTTTTGTCATTTTGTAAATGCCCAGAGTCACTTGAAACAATGAGATGGGCAGTGCAGTATATTCATTTAATAAATAGCATCCATAAGATAGGGAGCCGTGAATAAGGCCAAATATCTTATTTCAGCTCAACAATTAATCAGAGTTATAGACTTTTCCCATTAGGACACAGGGTAGGAATCCAGGTGGCACCAACTATGACACTGAAAAGAGGTAGAAGTGGGACCTTAGCAGAGGAAACTATTACCTCATTTGCTATGTCTAATCTGCTTGATGGTTGCAATAGCTTTGGTTCCATTCCTAATTTACTCAATGTTTATACAGTTCCAATGCCATGAGATCAAAATACTATTTACAACTAGCAGCTCAATTCTCTGTCAATGCTGGTTATATTGTATGTTCTGGAAGGGAGGCATTCAGGCAGGTAAAAGAGGATGCCCACCTGGTAGTAACCTCCTTTTGCCAAGAAATTTCTGGCAGCAATAAAATTACACATTCTATTAAAGGAGACCTGTCTTTTCAGGCAACGATCTGGCTTCAAGGTTGTACAAACAAACTGTTAGATTTGCATGAAGAGTCAGACGCGGAGTGCTTCAGTGAAGAGTTTATTAGTGACTACAGCTCATAACAGACCCGATTTGGCTGGGCTGCGGCTGCTACTTATAGCCAGCAGCCACAGTTGCCAGCCAATCAGAGTGCAGGGTTTTCCCGCACTTTTTAAACCAATCATTTCTGACATTTTACAAGAACAGTTCAAACTTAACCAATGACATTCAAACCTGCACACATAACAAACCTGTGCAGATCATCTACTACGTGACCAATTATGGCAAAGAAATGACAGTAGCTCTCTTGCAGTAATCCAGGGCCTCTTCCATGAAATCCTTTCGGCAGACAAAAGGAAAGAGACACAAAAAATCCTATCATCCTCCAACACCTTGTGGCAATCTTAGTTCCAGCAGTGGGAAGTACACGCTAACCAAAACAAGCAGGGCATGTTATTGTTTTTGTAGCATTCGTTTTATAAAACTAATTCTCTTTCTCTGCTCTTAAAATTCTTTCCTTCTTCTTGTAAGATATAGTTCAGCTAGAGTAATTAGGGGATTTAGCCATATTTGGTTGGTCAGGCTGAACAAATTGGTTAATCAATCTCATTTTAGCCAAAGTACAATGGGATGAAAAATACTTCGGGGTTATGGCCTAACAGCCTGACTTCCTCTGTTGTACTTTATCCTACTGTGGTAATATTGCCCATTCAAGTGATCAGTGGAGGAGGGGTAGGATGTCATTGTATGAGGCCTAAGTACCAATAAAGAGGCTTTCATACATTTTGCAGAAAATATTTGAAAGAAAAGGGTTCTATTCTAACATGGAAAGGCACAGAAGTTCTCAAGTGCTAAAACCACTTGGTGTGCTACAATTTTTTCTCATGAGCTGCTGTCTGGTTGGACCGGTTCGCGTGAACCGGTAGTTGTGATCGCTGGCTGGTCTACCCACCCACCCTGCGGTATCCTTTCCATATATAACTAACTTTCTGGCTCATTCCCCCCACCCATGCTGCCCAGCTGAGTTGTACTCACGAGAGCTGCCTGAATAGATTATGTTTGAAGCTGTGTTACACCTCCAAAGCATGCTTACAACCAACGAACCAGTTGTTAATGTAAGTGCAGCCCACCTCTGTATTTCTCCCCTCTCCTCAGCCCAAGTCAGAAAAGGAAAGAACAGACTATGCTTTTTTTCCTGTAATGATTTCCCAACATCCTAAAGTAAGAACTTAGTTTTGTTTTCTTATTTGTTAAATTCCCCAAAGAAAGTATAAAAATGTTCATCAACCACTCAACAATGGTCAGAAGTCCAGGTTCCTGGCTCCATGAAGAAACTTCCTGCAATATTTTATTGTTGGGGGTTTTGGGGGACTTTTTATTCAGAGAAAAACATGACAATCAGCAACTCGGTTCCTTGATTAGGGTATTGTTTATTTCTTGATGGTTGGCCTGGTGTTAATCCTGGCGTTAATCTATGCTCATCTGGGAGTTGATTGCTGGTGGAGATCTCAATCAAGGAACTGCTCAAACAAGCTAACAATAAACAGCCCGACCAAAGAACACTCAAGACCACTCCCACCAACACTGACAGGGTAAGCCACTAGAATATAAATAGAACAAATCCCATTCCTCAACAGCACTGATGATGTTGCCTACTGTGGGTAATGAAATGTCTGCAAAAAAACATGTAAGCTCAGAGAGCACTAAGGATCCCTCATTTCAATTCTGAGCTACAAATATCCTCCTTTGCCAATTCCTTAAGAGCCGTGCAGTGGTTAGAATGCAATATTGCAAGGCTAACTCACTGCTCACTCCAGGAATTCAATCATGAATGGCTCAAGGTTGACTCAGCCTTCCATCTTTCCGAGGTGAGTAAAATGAGGACCCAGATTGTTGGGGGCAATAGGCTGACTCTGTAAACAGCTTAGAGAGCATTATGACATGGTATATAGTGCTATTGCTATTGCTTTTCTTTTTGCTTTTCTAATTATTCTAGTAATTAACCAACTTCTGCTCTGTGCATCATGTTTAGTTTTCCCCACAAAGTCAACTTTTCCAAAATAAAACAAACGCAAGCATAGTTCATCTTACTTCTCTTAACTTTGCTTTATCTAGTTCCCTTTCTCCCCCCACACTATAATAAATCTAGCATTCCGACCAGTGTAGCACAAGATCTCTGTTAGACCCTAAATTGCTGATGATGTAAGACCTCTGTGTTAACCTTCAGACTGTTAGCTGCTGAAGATCTTTGCCTTAGCCTCCACACTTCTGGCTGCCTAACTTCGCTGTGTTAGTATGTAAACTGGTGGCTGTAGCAGATCCAACAAGTTATTTCATGCCCTTTCTGCCAATAGCCTCAAATCTTCTTTAATACATGTATTGGTTCTTTATTAATTATACTTTAACCTTATACTACTTGAATGCATACACACACATACATACGTGCTAAGAAGATGCTTTCACTTTCCTATAAATTGCAGGATTGATGAACAGGAAGTTGCTTGATCCCACTGAGAACCCCTGTCCAGAAGACTGATGTCAAGCCAAGCTCATGTTGCTGGTTCTAATTTGATTTTCATGGAAGCTCCTATTGCCAATGGAAATTTCAGTTCCAGAATAGCCTTGTTAAGGTGGTTTTCATCTGAACTTTAGTAAAGTGGGGGGGAATTAAGCTAACATAATCAGGATAAGACTGCTCTGGCTTTTTTTTAAAGCTTTTAAGTGAGGTAGACTTCATGTCATTCTATTAATACAATGTTTATTTAGTGATAAATCCCACTGAATTCAGAAACCTTGGAATGAAGTAGGTGGATATATAGTACTATTGGAGTCCAATTTCTGTTAATGGCTTTTATGTTATCATTTCAATATAAATATTTTATTTTGATTGTCCTAATTAATTAAATTGATTAATTTGTATGGTACATTTATATCTAACTTTTTGTCCAACAACTCAAGTGGGCTACACAGTGCTCCCCTCCTCTTCAGAACAACAACCTTGTGGGTTAACTGGGGGGAAGGAAGAGAGAGGGAAGGAGGGGGAGAAGGAGAGGGGGAGGGGAGACCAAAGTCTCCCAGGAAGTGGCTTCCATTTAAGTGTGCTTCTTAGCCTAGATCTCTGGAACCACTTAAGCATCTTAACGATTACACCACACTGAATCATTTATTTGCTGCATTTAAAGAGTTTTAACTTTCATTTTAATTAAATGCACCACTGTGAGATGTTTTTAACATAGGAATGTAGTATTAAGTCACAGCAAGTAAATCAACAAACAACTCTTTTACAAGATGCAATTACACTTATAGACTAGCCACTGGAGATGGTAGATATTGCTCTGGTTTGCTGTAGCTAGCTTTCACAAGATCCCTTTAGTAAGAAAGCAGAAAGGGTTGAGTTTCTTATTTTCAGACACCAAGCATCTTTAGCAAAATTGCCCATTAACCTTTGTCCATGGAATTAGAAGAACTTGCTGGCAAATGGGCATGTGCCAATGACCACAACGTAGTAGCCAAACCACTTTGCAGACAGCTGTTTCAAAATGTCTAATCCCAGGCCTTATATCTTTGTGTTTTAACATCTGTCAATATAATGTATTGTTCTAATTGTACTGCCATGATAAATAGTTAGAATATTATTATTCTTTGGATTCATTCTAGAAAAAAACATAGTTATAAAAATGGAAAAGCCCTAGAATAGCTTAGCTTCATAGTGAGCCAAATGCAATAACAGCTAAGCCCTGAATTTAGATTTATTATTGTCACTGCGGGAAGTGACTGAGGTAAAGGGGGGCATAGAAAGGGAAGTGGAGAACATATTATTCCATAATTCTCTACTAGCTTCAATTCCTTTCAGATCCCTTCATGTCAGCCAAGGGAGACATGGTCAGAACCAAGTTGTGTAACATATATTTGGCCCGACATATGACAAACAGGGATTGTCACAATATATGACCACTAGGAATTTGTCAGCCAGAAGAGCAGAATTGCAGGAAAGCTTTGCTAAACTCCCTCTTGTTCAGCTACCCAAGCAAGCGATGGTTTCAATCAACTTAATCCCAAAGAAGGAAACAATATTTCCTAGTTGGAGTCTGGAAGACCCATACTTGGGAATTTGGTCTCCTGATTTTTCAACCAGGCAGCTGCAACTACCATAGGATCTAAGGAACAGCTGGCTTATAACCAAATCACCTCAAAGGCTTCCTAAAACTGCTGCCACTATCAGATTTTTACAACTTTTTCCCACTGCTCCTTTCTCTTTTTATTATGACTGGCCAACTTTGGAAGATATAGAATATGGAAGATATGGAAGATGCTGGATCTTTGCATTAAACCAACTAGTGGATTATAACAATGAGGTTTTATCATCTTTCTATGTTAGAAGTTAAATATCATTTGTTATGATATTAGTTAGTTGCCTCCCACTTAGTATCTGCATTTTACAGAAAAAATTTAAGTAAATCATTGTGTTGTTGATGATGCAACTAGAACAAGCCTTCATTCAAGCATGCTTTTGCAATGGTCTAAAGCAGAGATGGCTTGTGATGACCCAGAGTATCTCAGAAATATAACAAAATCTAAAACATTAACTAAAAGTCCTTTAATGCCTTCAACTTGGCTTCACTGTTTAATTGTTCACAGTGGAGGAGTCAAAATAACATTTCAAAGGCAAGAAACACAGTTCACATTCAAAGAGCCGATAACGAAGTAAAAGCCAAAAACAAACCGCATTGAATAAAGTTCCTCGACAGACCAAGATAGATAATTGCCAGCTTCAGGAAAATAATCAGGGACAGTCCGTTGGAAGAACACCAACCAAGATAAACCTTCTTCAGAACTAAAACACTAACTTTGACTCCAGCAATTCTAACTACACATTTACGAACTTATATACATAGCTCCCATCTGTAAGCCCTGAAGAGGATCATGGCCCTCTCCTCCAGAGTAGACCATGCTTTTCCCTGATCCTCTCCTCCCTGCGTGCTCTGGGATGGATAGGAGATGGGCCTGGATCCTCCTCTGATTGCTCAGCCAGCCTCTGCCCTTCCCCAGCTTCCTCCACCACCTCTGGAGCCACACTCCCACTCCCTGTTGGCTGTTCCTCCTCCTTGGAGTCAGTCTCCACCAGGGGCATGACATGACTAACCTTTTAGGCACCGAGTGCCCAAACTGCATGCCCAAGGTGTGTGGGCACGTGGGTGCATGCGCAGCAGAGACTCGAAGACCAGCTGGCTGGCAGGAGGTGCACATGCATGCGTGGCAGACACCTGAAGACCAGCTGGCCAGTCCCAACACCAGCAGCTCTGCAAGAGGTGAGATCTTTTTCTTTCGTGAGCTTCTTTGCAGGGAAACTTCTGTTTCCTTGCAAATGATGGAGAAAAACACCACAGAAAAACACAGTGGAGCTGAGCTGGGGCAATGGTACAGGTACCCACAGAGACAGCTCTGTGTGCCACCTCTGGCATGTGTGCCATAGGTTTGCCACCGCTGGTCTAAAGTTATTGTGTTGTAAGAAGTAGTAAAGACAAATTCCATGTGTGTCCAATCACACTTGGCCAATAAAAAATTTTTATTCCATATAATAAATTGGTTTTGAAACAAAGTTTAAGTCTTTTGAATTACAGTCTTTTGAATTACATTTGTTCCTATATGGAAACTGACAGCTGGAAAACAGAAATGGATCCTCTGTGGCTTTATTAATGCCAAGAGAGTAGGCCTTTAACATAAGAAAGGCATATTTATGTCCCCAATTACCCGCTCAGTTGAAGAACTGTTTCTACTTGCATTCAACAAATGACTTGCCTATAGACATCGATTATGCATGGACAAATATAGTTAATTAATTCATTTATTAGTCAATTGACCATATCAAGATACACCATAGAGTCAAATAACAAAAGAATAACATGGTTAAAAGAGGGCTGGTCAATCTATTTTCCAAAGACCCTGAAGGCAGAACGAAAAGTAATGGATAGAAACTAATCAAAGAGAGAACCATCCTAGAACTAAGGAGAAGTTTCCTGACAGTGAGAACAATTAGTGAAATTACTTGCCTCCAGAAGTTGTGAATGTTCCAAAATTAGAGGTTTTTAAGAAGAGATTGGACATCCGTTTGTCTGAAATGCTATAGGGTCTCCTGCTTGAGATGCTATATTAAGGCCCTTTCCCTCTCTGTTATTCTGAGTATAAATAATCAAAGTGTATTCATATAAATGCATTGCCTTTATTTGTGACACCCAGTTCAATGTAATGAGCTCTCAGCTGAACAGCTTTGACTATAAGACAATTACAGGGAAATATGGCCAAGGGGAAATATTTCCTGGTAACCCAAAATCAGGAATTTGATAGCACCTTTTTAGAATAATAATTTTAGAATAGAATAATTTTTAAATAATTTTATAATAATAATAATAATTTTATTAAGTTTATATCTTGTTTGCTACTGAAATATAATTACTCTTTTTTAAAGTGTTTTGTAAAAAAAATACATATTTATGCATCTCTGTTGCGGCCCCCGACCTCTGGAATCAACTGCCTCTGGAGCTCCGTCTGGCCCCTGATCTCCGCACCTTCCGCCTCGAATTAAAGACCTGGTTGTTTGACCAACCCGGGCTGTGATCCTTCCTTGGGGGGCGGGATGGGTTTTTAATGTATTTTATTGTTGTGTTTTATATTTGGGCTTGTCTGGTTTAATGTCTTTTTAAATATTTATTGTTCTGTGTTTTTAGTTGTGAGCCGCCCCGAGTCTTCGGAGATGGGGCGGCATACAAGTTCAAATATAAATATAAAATAAATAAAATCTATAGATGTGTGAGAAATTTTTATATGTAATTTATATTGTTATAATCGCAACTTTATACCATTTTTGTTTATATATACATTTCCTTTATATTTTGCTCTCTGGTCTTTTAAATAAAGCAAAAAAAGTTGAGCTAGTTCTATAACAAAGAACTTCAAATAAACTACTACTCTAAGTATTTAAATCTCTCACTGATATGTAAAAAGGACAAAATTGAATCTATGAATGATGCCAATATCCAAAGGATGTTTACCTCATATAACCGTACTCTAGTATTACAGCCATTCCCAGCCATGGGGAATGTATGCTGGAATTTTAGCCTGATCAATGCTGGCAATTTTATGCACAGGTACTAAGGAAGAAATCCAGGTAAAGGTGGGGTTGTGTTCAGACAACATATTAATCCAGTTAGACCAGGGGTGTCAAACTCACATCGTTATGGCAGTACACATGACATATAGGAACTTCTTTCCTCTTCACTAAATTGGGTGTGGGCTGGCTAGTGTGTGACGCATCCGGCCAGTGGTTTGACAGCCCTAAATTAGACAAAACCTAATCAGAACTTTTTTCCAGTCATTTTGAAAGAATCCAGTCACTCTAACTGGCCTCCAGATTACCATTTGGGAATATCAAGTTTCCACTCAACTTTCTCCAGGAAGTGTAACGAGCCCTTTCACCAGGAGAGAGTTGCCAAAATTAACTACTTCCCTGTTCAAGGGAAAGATGTGTTCTGTGGTTGTCCAATCTCTGGCTTTGTGTACTGAACAGTCTTGTTTTTTGAGTTAGTCTCTATCTCCAGCTGTTTTGAGTCTTGTCCCACTCTGACTGAGTAATGATATTTGCACAACACACTTACACCAATATTGACCCAGTTGTGGGTTTGTGTGAACAGAGAAGGGAGTTTCTCTGATAATCCAGGACTGCCAACATACTGTTAGTTATAAAAATAAAACTAATTCTTTTTTTTTCTCAGAATGAAGGAAAAAATGGCCACTTGAACAACTACTTGTAGATCAGAATTGTGGCTAGTGGCTAGACTAGTTATTTCAGTGCCCAGTTAACCACAATAAGCACAGATCAAAAACATCTGGTAAGATTGTAGTATTATCTCAGACTTTTTGTTCATGATAATATAATATCCTGTATAAGGCACACAAAAGTACTAAAATGTTTAGAATAAACTATGGGAATCTGAATATACATCTGTTCTCTTTTAGATTATTTCAACTTGCTCTGCATGGGGCATGTCTGAACACTATTTGAAAACTGCAACTGGTAAAAATGCTGCTTTATAAACTGTTTTATATCGATCTGTTATCAATTACACTGGCTGTTGGGTTATTTTGTAGGGAACAACCCAAGAAGGTGATGCTCACTTATATATATAGTGACCATATTTTCTGTGAAATAAGAAAGGACAAACCTTTTTTTAAGGTTAGGATTAAGATTCATAAGGATAAACAATTTATTTCATTCTTTAAATTTATAACTTTGCTTTATAAAGGAAAACTCAAGAGCAAAACCAAGAAAAACATCACAAAATATGTATTATAATTTTAAAAATATCTAAAAGTAAGCATTGTTAATTAAAATAGATTTATTTTAAAACAATTCAGTTTCCATATTTTTCAAATTAAAAACTGCATTAAGTGATAGCATTTGTACAGTGAAAGTTAAATGAACCAAATAGAAAACAAAAGTGAATTTCTGAAAAATAAATAACTGTAAAAGATAGCTTTCTGAAATGAAGGACAGTCCTTTATAAAAAAGGGGGGGCACTCTTCCTATACCACTCTAACTAGCTTCCTATAAATTACAATCCTTTTAGTTCAAAGGATACACTATGCTTATACAGTATACAAAGGTCAGCCTTCAAAAACTGGGCAGGCCACTTCTTTTATTTTTCTTAATTCAACGAACTTACATAAAGATTTAGTACTTAGAACTTAGAATTTAGAATAACTTTATTGTCATTTTGAATGTACACTAATCAGCATACATTAAAATTGAGGACCCAAGATTGTTGGGGGCAATAAGCTGACTTTGTAAAATGCCGCTTAGTAATAAGCAGGCATATACAATGGAATGAAGGCTATTGCTGAGCACACTGGGTTGTATCCCAAAAATTGTAAGCTGCCCTGAGTCTTCGGAGAAGGGCGGGATATAAATGTAATTTTAAAAAATGTAATTCATTGCATACAGTTCTCAAAGGGTCATCACCTCCAATATACATAAACATGACTAAATAAATAAATAAATAAATAAACACAAAATTATGCGTATATCCACAAATATTACATACACAGAGAAACAACACAGTCTAGTTCAGATGTATACATGTACATGGCAAGAAAAATGAATCTTGCAAGTTTACCAGATGAATGGTATGAGGAACAAAGCTGTTACAGAATCTGGTAGTCCTGCTAGAAATACTTCGAATCCTCCTCTCAGAGGGGCGCACCAGAAACAGACCGCAAAGTGGGTGTGTGGGGTCTCTAACAATGCTTTGAGCTCTAAGCACATAGTGCTTATAAGCAGTATCCTGAATAACAGGAAGCAAGCATCCTATAATCTTCTCGACTGTCCTTACCACTCTCTGTATGGACTTTCTATCTGAAACACTGTAGCCACCAAATCAAACAGTGATGCAGTTTGTTAAAACTCTCTGAATTGTGCCTGTGTAAAATGTGGCCAGGACAGAAGGAGAAAGAATCTGCTCTTCTCATCCAACAAAGGAAATGCAGGCGCCGGTTTGCATGCTTCACTAAGGATGACTTGTGAACAGACCAGTTCAGATTGTTAATTATCTGCACCGCCAGATACTTAATACTGTTGACCACCTCTACAGCTGCATCCTTGATACTGAGTGGACTATGACCACACTATCTCTTTCTAAAATCTACAATGATCTCTTTGTTTTAATAACATTTAGAACCTGGTTACTTTTATTGTACCAGTTCACCAGAGCTTTCACTTCTTCCCAATAATCATCTTCATTGTTGTCCTGGACAAGACCCACCACAGCCGTGTCATCCTCATACTTCACAATATGATTCGTAGTAAATTTGGCACAGCAGTCATGGGTCATTAAGGTAAACAATAGCGGTCTCAAGACACAGCCCTGTGAGGAAACTGTACTCAAGGAGATGGAGTTGGAAACTTTTCTTCCAACTCACACAAACTGGGCTTATCAATAAGGAAATCCAGCATCCCATTACATAAAGGAGCATTAAAACCTAATAGGTCCAGTTTGTTCACCAAATACTGAGGAATGATTGTGTTGAACACCAAACTAAAATCAACAAACAGCATTCGCACATGAGTATTCTTCTCCTCCAGATGCACCAAGCTAAGATGAAGCACACAGGAAATTTATGAAGTAATTCTTCAAGTACAGTAGGAGACAAACTTTAATGAGTCAAATGTAGAGGGAAAGCACGAAACTAGAGGTGGTATTCAGCAGGTTCTGACCAGTTCTGGAGAACTGGTAGCGGAAATTTTGAGTAGTTCGGAGAACCGGCAAATACCACCTCTGACTGGCCCCGCCCCCATCTATTCTCTGCCTCCCGAGTCCCAGCTGATTGACTGGATCTTCTTTTGTTGCCCTGCCCAGGAGAATGGAGCTAGAAAGCAGGTTAGTGGGGTGAGGAGGGGAGGAGAGGGGAATTTGCAGTATCCTTCGCCTGGCATGGGGAGTGAATGGGGATTTTACAGTATCCTTTCCCTGCCACGCCTACCAAGCCATGCCCACCAAGCACACCATGCCCACCAAGCCACACCCACAGAACTGGTAGTAAAAAAAATGGAATCCCACCACTGCACAAAGCTATATATTCCTTTACCAATATCTCAAAACACTTTGTTATAATGGAAGTGAATGCAACTGGTGCTAATCATTAGGCATGTGATTATTTTCTTGGGCACTGGTACAGTGAATGCAGTCTTAAAACATAATGGAACCACTGCCTGATGCAACAATGTATTTATTTTGTGAGGGTTGCATAACAGCAAAATTGTCTTTTATCTCTCTTTCTCTCACCATACAACCATAAGGTGTCATTTTTATTCTCATTAGTTAAAGATGCAGTGATATTTAATTATTTATTTTCAGTGTTATAGCCCCTTCTATCTGGTTTTTAACACACACACACACACACACACACACACACAAAAGGTTTATTTGATTTTTTTAAAGTATACAATGTTTCTGTTGTGGTCACTCAGGGCAGCTCCGGAGGCATCTGAGAGGAATGAGCAGGCTGGTCCTAATCTGTAGGCTGGATTTTTTGTTCCCTCATTGGAAGGCCTTTTTAAGAGATTTTTCTCAGGAGATTTTCATGATATACACAATTCTTTGGCATGATTTTGTAGGTCAGTGAAATTAGGTTTCACCTTTGATTAGTTTCAGAAAGGCAGTAAAACATTTTTAGTCTGCTAAAGATTTTTAACATTGGATTTCAGTTTCATAGCCTTTGGTTTTGAAGTGTTCTGCTTTTGATCTGCTTTAATGCTTTGTACAGTATAGCACGTCAATTCTGATAGATTAAAATAACGTTCTCAAGAGAGAGAAAAATCCATCTAATCTTCTCATTCAACTTTTATTCGCCTCGCAGAAGCCAATCATAAAAGGAATGTATCATTTATTATTGCCTCTTGGAAAATGTGTCATCAATAAATCAGTCATACTGTACATCTTTCCTGCCACCAATATCTTGTAAGGGATGCATTTGTACATACTTCTCACCACTAAAACCTATTACAGGGACAATCGGGTCTAAATGGCATTCCTACTCTAGAGAATCAATGCATTCAAAACATAAAGCTGTTTAATGTAACTGGGCAAACACTTCAAACTAAGTGCTTCATAGCATGCAAGAGTGCATATGAAGATAATTTCTTGGAAGAATAAGATGTATTCAACAAGCCAAGAAAACCAGTTAAAATTGACATTTATCAGCGAAGTAGACTACTAGGATCCATAGCAGTTCTCAAGCTCAGGTAATGATATGCTTGATCTAAAAGCAACTGTAGGGGCGGGGAGGGGGAAGTAAAATAATTGAGAGTCTTAAGTCAAAATCTTCTCCAAGCAACATTTATTTATTATTTATTTTATTTATTTTATTTATGAGACTTATATGCCACCCTATCTCCCTAAGGACTCAGGGTGGCTTACAAAGTAAAAACGGTAATACAAATATACAAACATTAAAAAACAATTAAACCCAAGGTCTCCTAAACATTCCAATTAAAACTATACTAAAACTCTTCCCCCCCCCCCATCAGTCCGGGTAGGCTAGTTGGAACAGCCATGTCTGGAGGAAGGAGGGGAGGTCAGGGGCCACTCGGAGCTCCAGGGCTAGCTGGTTCCATAGGATAGGTGCTCCCACCGAGAAGGCCCTACTCCTGGGGACTGCCAGCCGACATTGCCTGGTCGATGGCACCTGGAGAAGGCCCTGTCGGGGGGAGCGCACTGGATGTTGGGAGATTGTTATTGGCAGCAGGGTCTCCCGCACATACCCTGGTCCAATGTCATGAAGGGCTTTATAGGTCAACACCAGCACCTTGAATCTCACCCAGAGGGCAACCGGTAACCAGTGCAGCTCACCCAGGAGGGGTTTAACATGGGAGTATCGGAATCCTCCCATCACAACCCGCGCTGCTACATTCTGGACAAGTTGAAGCCTCTGAGTGGTGTTCAAGGGCAGCCCCATGTAAAGAGCACTGCAGTAGTCCAGACGGGAGACAATGAGTGCTTGAGTGACTGTACATAGGGCATCTCGGTCCAGATAGGGACGCAACTGGTGCACCAGGCGAACCTGGGCAAATGCCCACCTGGCCACGGCCCCCACCTGCTCCTCCAAACTAAGCCATGCATCCAGGAGGACACCCAAGTTGCGTACCCCATCTATGGGGGGCAACATCTCTCCCCCCATAGCTAAAGATGGAATCTCCTGGCTAACTTGAGATGCCGGTACGTACAGCCACTCGGTCTTAGCCGGGTTGAGTCAGAGCCTGTTCCTCCCCATCCAAACCCGCACCGCCTCCAGGCACCGGGACATCACTTTGAGGATGTCACTGGGTTGGTTAGGGGTAGAGATGAAAAGCTGGGTATCATCAGCATACTGATGATACCTCACCCCAAAACCACGGATGATCTCACCCAGCGGCTTCATGTAGATGTTGAACAGGAGGTGCGAGAGAATCGACCCCTGGGGCACCGCACAAAGGAGGGGCCTCAGGGCCGATCTCTGCCAACACTACCTGCGTACGACCCGAGAGGAAGGAGGAGAACCACCGTAAAACGGTGCACCCCACTCCCAACCCCTCGAGGCATCGCAGTAAGATACCATGGTCGATGGTATCAAAAGCCGCTGAGAGATCTAACAGGACCAGGACAGAGGAATAACCTCTGTCCCACGCCCTCCAGAGATCATCCACCAGCACAACCAACACCATCTCTGTGCTGTACCCGGGCCTGAAGCCTGATTGATATGGGTCTAGATAGTTATCCTGCAGGATAGTTTCCTCCAGGAACAATGGGAGCTGTCGAGCCACCACGCTCTCAACAACCTTCGCAATAAAGCGAAGGTTGGAGACCAGACGAAAGTGATGATTTGACTTATTTCATCCAATGATTCTTTAATAGCAGCACACACATCCTTTCCATTCAGCTTTTAAAATCAAATTTGGGTATTAATGTTGTCAAATGTGTGGTGTTTACAGTATAAAAAACTTAAAAGGTTTTCATAGTGACAACCTGTGGATTGAAGGAACATTGTGCTGTTGAAGGAAGAAATGTCACTTCAATACAGTACTTCAAGTACAGTAGGAGACAATCTAAGATACTGTAATTTTTGCACTACAGTACTAATAAACTGGCAATCGATCAAACTGAAGAGCTTTCCTGATTTTGTTGTTGTAAATACAGCCACAATTTCCTGGGAGAGAGAGAAGGAGGTAAAATTTGATTAAAATGTGGCTGGTCCTGGGAAAACTATGGGAGTCACACTTTTTTTTTAAAATTACATTTATATGCCGCCCTTCTCTGAAGACTCAGGGCAGCTTACAATTTTTGGGATACAACCCAGTGTGCTCAGCAATAGCCTTCATTCCATCATATATGCCTGCTTATTACTAAGCGGCATTTTTTACAAAGTCAGCTTATTGCCCCCAACAATCTTGGGTCCTCAATTTACCTACCCCGAGAGGATGGAAGGCTGAGTCAACCTTGAGCCTGGTGGGATTCGAGCCTGCACTAATTGCAGGCAGCTGGAACTAAGTGCTAGGCATTTAGCAGCCTGAGCCATCAAAGCCCTTTCATCTACTTTCAGTAGATGCCTGCTTTATATCAAATGTTTTGATGAAAAATTAGAATATTACACTTTGGAATCAAACATTTAAAGTGTTGGGTAACTGATACAGAAGTTGTATTTCCTTTCAAATCTGTAGCATGAACAAAAGTAAAGTGTTTTACTTAGTCTAAAAGTCAATAGCATATTGGATTTCCTCCTTTTCCCAATATTGTTAGCTGGTATGGAATAATAAAAGTTATAAGCATAAAGTTGGTGAGTTCATATTTAGCAGAATCCAAAGTTCTGTACTGCTCAAGAGATGGATATGTTACATAAAATATTCTTCCTTTTTTTCAAATGATATTTCTTTTTAATAAGAAACATATGCAAAAATATGACTTTCATTACATATTTGGACAGTATCCCATAGCATGCATAGTGATGTAATCAATATTAAAAGCAATCTTACCATTCAACAAACATTCAGAGACCATTTTAAAACATTAAATATCTTATTATTAATTTTATTGTCAATAGGCTTATGACCTTCACTTCTAAAATAACTTTGGTATATTAATTAAATAAATACAGTATCATTTTTAGATACCAACAAATGAGGTATCAGGAAATAATCTAGAAATGAAAGAAAAGATAACATAGTCATATTATTGGAAAGGATTGAAAGAATGTTGGATAGCCAATACATGAAACTTACACATATGAAATAGCATGAACAGGAGAGTATAAGTTGGGTGGAATATTATGATCTAGAAATTTTTGTTTCAGTCCCCTCCAGTATCAATGCATATTGAAAATGTATGTGAAAATACAATTAAATGCAGCATTTACATTTAGAATGGCTGCTTATACATATTTCTAGACGTTTTTCATAAGCAGTGTTTGGAGGAATACAAGTCCTTTATAAAAAAAAAATGAAACCCCCCTTTTCCTTCACTTGGAACCAAAATCAGCCAGAGCCATAAATCGGAATTTTCCCCATGCAGATTCTTTACCATCACCACACTCAGACAGCTTCTCACTTACTGAATACCTGCAGAACATGAAAAGACTGAACAGAGACATCTAAAGTGACAATACTGTAAAATCAAACGTAAATTCTATTAAATACTGATCTGATCTCATACTCAAACTACTAAGGGGTGATAAGAGCAGTCTTATCTTGGCAGATTCTTAATTACTGGCCCTGTTCAGAATGACTAGGTGTTAGATCTTCTCAATGATAGGACCTGTACTTTACAACTCCCTCCTTCTGGAGATCCAAGTGGCTCTGATACTGCCTTCATTCCAAAAGTCCCTGAAGACAGCTCTTCACTTTGTTTAGTTTGACCATGGGTGGATATTTATCTTGTAAGAGATTTGTATATTTCTGTTTCTGTTATTCCATCCGGCTTGCTCAAACCATCCCATAGCAACTAATAGAAAACTAAACATCCATGTAACCACAATAATCAATAAAATATACTAAACTGCCATAACATATTATTATAATCCATAAATAGCAATAAGGCAACACAAAAAAATCCCACAACTTCCATAACAATACAGACCAGAGTTTTCCCAGAACAAAGCGAAATGGAAATTGTGTGTGTGTGTGTGTGTGTGTGTTTTAATCAGGTTCATCCAAAAGCTTTTAAAGGTACTTAGTCACAATCTGGTCAAAGGGTAATAAATTTAAGGCTAACCCTCTCAACCTTCCAATGGCCTAAAGACCTGCCTCTGCCAGTTAACTTGGGGCTCCAATGGGGGAGCATCACAGGTGATTGATCGAATAACAACAGATCCCGCTTCTCCTCATCTGGCTCCCGCCTGCCCCATCTTTAATTGTCCTGCGATGTTTGCTTTTGTATAAAGTTATTTAAGCTTTTAGTTTGTACAATTTTTAACTTTTATGATTTCAAGCTGTCCAAAATTACTTTGAGGTAAGATGGGCAGCTAATAAATAAATAAAATAAATAAATAAATGGTAAATGTTAGTAGTTCTAAAAGCCAATAAATAAATGTTAGTAAATCTAAAAACTAGCCTCTACTTGTTAAACAGCAAGTGATCTTCAGTAGGGCCTGCAACATACCCTGCTTGGAGGAAGCATTAATGATCACACACAAGTCAACATTTAATAAATCCATCCACTTAGGATCAAGAAGGAGCTTAGTTACAATGACAGGAAAGATTTGTTGTCTCTATTTCCTCCTCCTTCAAACTTGTCTTTCCCTACAGAGAAAATAGTTACACAGAAGTATTCCATCATGTGAGTCTCTCCTGCCGTCTGAAATGGGCAGAGTGTTCCCTGCTCATTAGGGCAAAGTCTCCAACTGTGGATGTTTATCACACTTCTCAACTGTGAAGCAATTGCATCTCCAGTGCTATTGTGAGCATGATTATACACTTAGAACCACTGGGTCTTGCAGTCTAAGTGATAGCTTGACCTTGCAGTCAAGTGCTAATAATTATGTTCTAGGGATGCTTTGTATCAACAGCAAAATTAGACATGTTTTTCTCATCACATGCAAACCGACACCACAGCTGGAAGCCAAGATTAAACAAACAATGAATGTCACTTTTTTCTTTATTTTTTTCCTTCATTTTTTCTTCCTTTCTTTGGTAAGACAATTATCTGGAGCATTACTATATATTTTCATGCACTGGATTTTAGACCAGCCCTGTCAGTAACAGGAATGCTCTCTGATGGCTTTTGATATGCCTTTGTTTTTAGACAGTATGTGTAATCAGTTAAACGCCTTGTAAAACAATGGGGATAAACTCTGGAATCCATTTCAGAGAACCAGGGCATGTGTTTATTTCTAAAACATCTGCAAAATAATTACTCTCTACTAAAAGTATAGGAGTGGCTGAGGGCTAAACAATTCCTTAGGTCACCTAGTTGACAGTTTCCTGGGTTGGATGGCTGGAGATTTTCCTGGGAATGGAGAGGTGCAAGAATGACGATCTAAGGTTCAGATCCTGAATTTTGACACTGCAATACATTTACATACATTTACATTCCGATGAACTTGTGGCTTGCTCCAGAGGCATCTGAAGTGACTACTAGCTTTCTTGACAGTCACATTTTCCTACCAAAGGCAGGATTTTTCCAAAGGAGTTAGATTTTTCTACTGCAACTCTTAGCTATGTGCAGGTTGATAAATAGTTCAAAGGACATTCTTTTGGCTTGGAATGAATTCTCAGATCCATCAAGATTTTATGAAATCCATAGGATAATTCTCAGATTTTTATTAGTCAATTCCAATGTCAAGGATTCATTATCAGACTTCATGTTCTGTTAAAACCAGTAAGTAAGCTAGAATCAGACATTCCCCAGTACAGAATCAATCAGAATACAGTTGGATGGGACTTTGGAGTTCTTGTAGTCCAGCACCCTGCTCAAGCAGGAGATCCTATACCATTTCAGACAAGTGACTGTCCAGTATCTTCTTAAAAATCTCCAGTGATGGAGCGCCCACCATTTTTGAAGGCAAGCTATTCCATTGGTTAATTGTCCTCTCGCTGTTAGGAAGTGTCTCCTTAATTCCAGGTTGCTTGATTAGTTTCCATCCATTGTTTCTTGTTCTGCTGCCCTCTGGTGCCTTGGAAAATAAATTGACCCATCCTCTTTGTGGCAGCCTCTCAAATACTGGAATACTGCTATCATATTCCTCCCTAATCCTTCTTTTCTCTAGACTAGCCCACAGGGCAGTGAAGGAATTGGCACACCGAAAGTCTATAGAGATTCTCAGTCATCCATGTCATGGTTGTTCCAAAGGCACTTTTTCAGGAGGTGACTGGACTTTCTTGTTTTCTCTTTAAAGACATTTTCCTTCTCGTCCAAGAAGCTTCTTCAGCTCTGACAGGATGGGGAGGGAAAGGAAGGATTTATGTTCTTTGCAGACAACTGGTCATTTGCATTCTTTTGGAGGGTCCTTGAAGCACGCGGAGGTTTATCCCTAAGGACGCAGATAAATAGATAGGTTTTATACTATATTTCAGATTCTTTACACTCAAGCTTTATAACAAAATCTGACTTCGTCCTTTGTTTTACTAGCCATATTAAAATTGTCTGAAGACAATTGTCTAGTGTCAGAAGAAAAGAGATAATAGTGTCAGTCTATGGCTTGAACATTTTGATACATGGAACATGCCGGTTATATTGGATGATCAATAAAATTTAATTTGTGTGGGTAAGCATTTTGGATAAAACATTGATTTTCTTCCTAATGACTAATTTTTCTTACTTTGTGGAGATGCCAGAGCCTCATTTATTTTTAAATTACAAAACTTTGTATTTAATACAAATTACATTAGTATTTATTATACTGAGAAAACATTGTTATCCAAAATGAATAAATTCCCCTAGTCAATTGCTAGGTTTTGTTTTTAAACCAAATATTTATTTACTTTATTCTATTCAGACAGTATTTCTTCTCCATCTAAACCTCAATAAAAACTGGAGGGTATCTAGGCACTCAGAACAAGAGGTCAGCCTAGAATACTGCTAAGATCATCAGCATATTGATGATACTAACCCATGACCTCAGACAACCTCATGGTTGCTTTGTGTAGATGTTAAACATAAACAAGGAAGCATCACATCCTGATTCCTCCTAGCAGGATGCAGACAGATAGATAATAGATAGGTAAGTAAAGGTAAAGGTTCCCCTCGCACATATGTGCTAGTCATTTCCAGATCTAGGGGGCGGTGCTTATCTCCATTACAAAACTGAAGAGCCAGTGCTGTCTGAAGACGTCTCCATGGTCATATGGCCAGCATGACCAAATTCCGAAGGCATGGAATGCTGTTACCTTCCCACCAAAGTGGTCCCTATTTTTCTACTTGCATTTTTACATGCTTTCGAACTGCTAGGTTGGCAAAAGCTGGGACAAGTAATGGGAGCTCACTCCATTAAGTAGTGCTAGGGATTCGGACCGCCAAACTGCCAACCTTTCTGATCGACAAGCTTAACGTCTTAGCCACTGAGCCACCACGTCCCTAATAGATAGGTAGGTAGATAGATAGATAAATAGAGGGAGAGAGTGTGGTTAATTACATTCTTACAAGTAAATAGATAATAGGTAGATAGACAATAGAGTTATGTGGATAGAGATAGATAGATAGATAGATAGATAGATAGATAGATAGATAGATAGATAGATAAATGATAGACAGACAGACAGACAGACAGATGAAAAGAGACAGAGAGAGAGACAGAGAGACAGAGAAACAGAGAAACAGAGACAGGAAGATTATACAGTACATTTTTCTTATAGTGTTTAAACAATAGAATGCTGTGTATTTGTTAACTGTACTTTAATGTTGGCTTTGAGTAAGTAGGTTGAGGACTTTCTCAAGGAATATTAAATACAGCTTAGAGAGTTTTTGTAGAAAATAAACTTGGTAAAATTGGGTAGACTTTTGACTACCAAAATTCCACATGTAAGTGCAATTAATTATAAATTATGTTTATCTCAATTAATTCTAACTGACTTTGATTGACATTTATTTTTGAAATAGAAATATTTTACCAATTTCTCCTTTAATATCAATATTTTATTTTAATCAAATTTAAGCTAAGCTAGAACAGGGCTGCAATACATTGGCTCATTTGTACAAAGACAGCCTCTGAGTACTACATATAGGAGATAGTGCCTTTCTATAAAGACTAGCTATATTTAGGCCATCAATCATAAAAGTTTGAGGAATGAGCAAATAAATTCCACAGGGAAGTGAGATGATACAAAGAGAAATGCTTTTCCATTATAAAAATGGACATTGAAGACTTGAAAAACCTAACCTGTTGTAAGACTTCATAACAAAGAATAGGGGATAATTGTATCAAATACATGTGTATTTGATACAATTATCCCCTATTCTTTATTATGAAGTCTTACCTTTACAACAGGTTAGGTTTTTTTATAATCATTTCTACAGTGAGGTATTCAGCTTCACCACATGTAAGCCTATGTCAATAAACCTTCAGTAAAACAAACTGAGACAAGAATCTGCAATTATCCATGCCTTCCACCTCTGATTGCTTCCAGATGTCACCAGCAAGGCAGGTGGAGATATATACCAGAAGTATTTTCCAGAAATTTATTTTATGTTTGACAAAAACAATGTCATAAAATGAATGTTACATTTTCTTAGTTTATAAACCAACAGCCTATAACCAGTGCTTTCATGGCAGGAGCATTGATGAAGAAAAGAAAATCTATTTCTATTTATTTTAATGGAAATTAAAATAGATAGTAAGTAGTTCTTAAAACGCCTACATAGTATACATTATATTCTGTGTGGATTAGGCGCTAATGGTGTCAATAAGGCTGCAATTTAAAGTCCATTTACTCTGGAGTTGTCGCTTAAATCAATGAAATGGTTTTCAGCTTAGGTTGGCAGAAGACAAGTCACCTGATTTCTAAATACAGAAACAGAAGCCCATCAGTACAGCTAGTTCAGTATTTTGTATATTGATTGGCAAAGCTTATATGTTTTTTCCTGAACAGGTTCTCCCATTAAGCTACAACCTTCTGAAATAGAGTTTGGAAGCGGAAGGTATGGTACTAAATACACTTATTTAGATTCATTGAATTCAGTATAGATTATTTCTGAAGAAAACAGTCCAGGACAAGATGTTATAACTCCAGAAACATCCCACAGATCTAAAATGTGGAATGTGCTGATTATACCTGACTCCACACCAAAGCATTATCATCCCGTGTCTTATGCTGAATAAGAAGATTGCATCACCTGTAAAGTCATGGAATCAATTATTAACCAATCCATTATCCTCCACTTAGCGACAAACAACCTACTCTCTAACAAACAATATGGTTTCAGAAAAAAAACTATCCTGTAATCTGTAACTCTTACACTGCAAAAACATATAGACTACACAACTCGATCAGGGCAAAGCAATAGATGCAATCTACTTCTGTAAAGCCTTTGATTCAGTAGTACATGACAAACTACTACTAAAACTAAAATCTTATGGTATCTCTGGACAACTCCATAACTGGATAGAAGCATTCCTGTCAAACAGACGACAAATGGTCAAAATTGGGAGCGTCTTATCAAATTCTGTACCTGTCAACAGTGGTGTCCCCCAAGGCAGCGTTCTAGGACCAACTCTCTTCATACTCTACATAAATGACCTCTGTGATCATATTAAGAGCAACTGTGTTCTCTTCACTGATGATGTAAAGCTATTAAACACCACAGACAATACTGCTACCCTTCAAAAAAGACCTCGACTATGTATCAGAAAGGTCAAAAAAATGGCAACTTCAAATCTCAAAAAATAAATGCTCTGTCTTACATATTGGCAAAAAAAATCAGAAAATAAAATACAAGTTGAATAGTCAAGACCTTGTTGATGATCCAAACTCCATCAAGGACCTTGGAATACTCATCTCTAATGATCTAAGTGCTAGAGCCCACTGTAACTACATAGCCAAAAAGGCATTAAGAGTTGTTAACCTAATCCTACATAGCTTTTTCTCTGGTAATAGCACACTACTAACTAGGGCATACAAAACATTTGCTAGACCAATACTCAAATACAGCTCATCAGTCTGAAACCCACATCACATATCTGATATTAACACAGTTGAGAAAGTCCAGAAATATTTCACAAGAAGAGTTCTACACTCCTCTACTCATTGCAGAATACCTTATGCCACCAGACTTGAAATTTTAGACCTAGAAAACCTAGAACTATATTGCCTTCGGTCCGATCTAAGTATAGTATATAAAATCATACATTGCAATGTCCTTCCGGTCAATGAATACTTCAGCTTCTACCATAACAATACAACAGCACACAATAGATACAAACTCAAGGTTAACCGCACCAGACTTGATTGCAGGAAATACGACTTCAGCAACAGAGTAGTCAATGTCTGGAATACTCTACCTGACTCTGTGGTTTCTTCCCCATACCCCAAAAACTTTTAACCTTTTAACCTTAGACTGTCTACTATTGACCTCACCCCTTTCCTAAGAGGTCTGTAGGGGGCGTGCATAAGCACACCAACGTGCCTACCGTCCCTGTCCTATTGTTTCTTTTATTTTTCTTATATGTATTCATTTCATGCATTCACAACTATGTTTATCCTTATACTTATTATCTTGTAAGCGATTGACAAAATAAATAAAAAAAATAAAAAAAATAAAAACAGGATTCTAATAGTTATCCAGGGAAAAAGAAAACCACCAATTCCATGAAATTCAACCACACTGTGATACCTCAAATACCAATGCTTTCTTGAGAGTAGACAAGGTTGGAGCTGAGAAGAAGAAACAGTGGTGCAACAGCACAAAGAATTTTCTTTTCTTCATCAATGCTCCTTATGAGTTGAAGGAGATGACAGAGCTTAGTGGGTGGCATTCAGAATATCAATTCTGTCTGATCTTATTGAATGGACAAACACAACAGGAGAGAGGTGTCCCTGCAAACATCCCAAACAAGTGCTATGCCATGTAGGGCTTTAGAGAGGACAAGCAGGACCTTGAATTGCACTGCATGTCACCTCAGTGCATTCTGGACCAATTGTAGCTTCAGAATGGTCTGCAGCCTCGTGTAGACTACAATGCAGTATCCATACACAACTAAAGCATAAATGAAAATAAATCCAAGAAAGGGTGCAATTGGTGCAGCAAAGGAATCTGTACAAAGGATTTATGGCTACAGCTGCTACGTACTTCACAAGTAGGGACTATGAGTTAGAACTAAGTCTTGCATTGTCTCCTACTAGTGCTTAAAATATTGTCAATGCTATACTTCTGGGCTTGTGGTGCACCAGGGGCTTTTGGGATTGCTATTTACCTCTCTCATCACCAGCAAATTTGCAACAGGTTTTGCATTTTTTACAAGTTTGTATGGCACTTCAGGTTTTTTGTCACTTTTATATTTTATGTGACTTCTAGTGCTTGATCCTTCAAAACTGAAACTATACATGAAAAGCATGAAAAATCTTGGATAACACAATTAGGAAGACAATAGTGTAATGTTAATAATCCTGCTAGCTTTACACCAGTTAACTTGGGGTACACCAATTACCTTGGTGTAAAGCTAGCAGGATAGATGTGCAAGCACAAAACAAAATGAACTAGCAATCTAGGCTGCCAGGACTTCATTGTATCTGGCATGTATGGATTTCCCTGACATTGTATGCCATATGCTAAATAAATAAATAATAATCCTGCTCCAGTCCTAAAATCAGGAGATATATAAATATATAGATGTTGCCTAATAGTAATACTAATAATGCCAAATTATTACAGATGTATAAAATTACAAAGCGTAAGAATAAATCATAAAGTCATGGGTTAAAGAGCAGGAAATGATTACTGTTATTCCCCTGTATTGCTATCATTTCTCTGTTGTGCATGTAGGTTTTAAAAAAAAATAGTTTTATTATTTTTTATAATATGACATATAAAGAGAATACAAAAATAAATATTAGAGAAATTAGGAAAGGAAAAAGGGAAGTGGATAGTGGGGGAAAGCAAGGAAAAAAGAAAAAAAGGCATTGACTTCTGACTTCTTTGGTGCAGTAAAATAAGGCATTAAGATCTACCCTTAACCTTTTACTTTTTCATAATAATAGAAACTAGCCATTTCTGTAACAACAAATATATTTAATCGGTAAAACCAAGAATCAAAGTTTAATTTTTTTCTACCTCAAAGTCCAGAAGTGATTTCCAAGGAGAAATGAAGGTATTTGTATTGTTTTGTTTGCATATGTAAAAAAGTAAGCTTTTGATAGATGTATATGAAAATGAGCCCATCTTTTCCAATACCTCATATTTATACACTGTGATTTAACAAACTGGAGAATACCTATTTGAAACTGAAGACTATGATAGTACAAAAACTTGTGTATATATGGTAACTGATTTTACAGAAGAAAAAAATTAATTTGGTTTATTATACCTACCTCATAGCATTTGAACATTTTGACTAGTATATTAATTCTAACAGTTGTAACATATGGAGAAAACATTTCTAATAAGAAGAGCACTATAGAATATATTGTTGAATAACAATGGAAAGGTTCCCCTTTTTATGAAAATACTGTCTTCGTGAATAGTATGCTTCAATATTTGCAAAAACAAAGTCAATCCTTCAGCCAAAATATCAGAGTAATGCCAGCAGCACACATAAATAGAGTTTGAAGGTCACAAGAGATTCATTTTGGCTAATTGCCACCTGAGATTTATTTATTCAACATAATTACTTCAATCAGAGGTTATCCGACATGCATCAGCATGGTGGGGCAACCTCTAACCAAGAAAAAACTGCTTGATGAACAATCCTAAATTAATTATAGATGCTTAGAACCACTGAGGACACATTCCAGAAATTCAGAACAATGGATTACCAAGATGATTTTTAATACTTTTTCCAGTCTACAAAGTATGAATTTTATAATATGAACAACACTTCAAACAGATGTTTCTATTATTACTTTAAATACAATACTGCTGCTGATTTTTACTCTGTGTGCAGCTTGCAGGATCTGTGATGAGTACATACATAGGACATGTGCAAGTTTTGGGCATAAGGGCTTGAATTCAAACATACTTTGCCAAAGAGAAATGTTTCATGTAAGCCAATCACCGTTTGAATTCACTGCTCCTCATGTCTCAGTATTGATGATAGGATTTCGAAGGCATAGTTCCCTCATCTGAAGATCCACCTCTCCTCAGTTATATCCGCCCACCCACCAGAGTGGGCAGAGAGGGAAGGCAGAGTATGTTGTGAGTTCCCTCTATTAAGAAAGCATACCTAATGGGATCTAGAAGAAGGGCCTTCTCTGTAGTGGCTTGTTCCCTTTGGAACATCATTCCAATCTTATTTCCATCACCCTGGAAATAAGATTGCCACCCTCCTTGCTATCCTAAAGATTTTTTTTTTCAAGTAGACATCCTTGTTGCTACTTTTCTGGAAGGTCCTGAAGACACGGTTGTGTCAGCAGGTCTGCAGACCTCAGACTGATTTGAACTTATTTTATTTATTTTATTTATTTGATTTGTCAATGGCTTACAAGATAGTAGGTATAAGAATAAACATAAGTATGAATACAGGAAATAGGTACAAATAAATGGGGACAATAGGACAGGGATGGTAGGCACGATTGTTGACTTATGCACACCCCTTACAGTCCTCTTAGGAATGGGATTGAGGTCAATAGTGGATAGTTTGAGGTTAAAAGAGTGGAGGTTAGAGAATGTGACAACAGAGTCAGGTAGTGCATTCCAGGCATTGACCACTCTGTTGCTGAAGTCATACTTTCTGCAATCAAGTTTGAGTTTGTATCTGTTGTGTGCTCCTGTATTGTTGCGATTGAAGCTGAAATAGTCATTGACTGGTAGGACATTGTAGCAGACAATTTTGTGTACTACACTTAAGTCCAACTTTAGGCGGTGTAGTTCTAGATTGTCCATATATATATACGGTCATGCTTTCAGATTTTAGCCTGCATATATATATGATCATTCTGCAGATTTTTGCCACCACAGGGAGTGGAGTTTCTGGGTTTTAAATTATTGTTGTTATTGATGATGATGATTTTTTAAAATGTTGTACATCATTCAGTCACCATGTGTGAGTTGGACAGTCATATACATCTGTTTAATTTATTTATATATCTACAAAAGGCAGTACAGGACAACCAAAAATTCCATTATATTACATTCAAACATTTGGGGTGCAAAACAGAACACTTTTTGTGTGATAAATCTATCACAGGACTTGAGAACCTGCCAAATGCTTCATGCTCCTGCTTTCTATCTTATCTCTCATTCCATGAATTCTAGAAGGTCTCTGAAACTTCACAGGCAGTTTTTGTGTAGATCCCCAAAGATTTGCTCTACAAAAGATGAATCAGGGGGGTGCCATTTTTTTTAGATAGCAGAACAATCTGACATATTCAAAGCTTGCTTTTGATTTTTGTTGATGTTGTTGTTTGATTTCATTTCTTTTGTAGTTCTCTGAACCATGTTACTGGTAAGACAGATTGCTCAAGAGCTTACCTGGTTTGA
Organism: Naja naja; assembly: GCA_009733165.1. Lineage (NCBI taxonomy): Eukaryota > Metazoa > Chordata > Lepidosauria > Squamata > Elapidae > Naja > Naja naja. The sequence goes on from CM019149.1 coordinate 73,368,901, forward strand.
TTTTGAGATTTTTAAAAATGAAACTTTATTGGAATATAACTACTTTAAAAAAAAAGGATTGAAGTCTTAGTATAAAAAAAGAGGTCTTTGACTTTTATTTCATCCTAAGATTAATTGAATCACAATTGACCTTGTTTCTGATGAGTAGCAGTATTAATATTATTAATATAATTAATTTCTGATAGAACTAAGTGGCCAATTTGTATAAAACCATATCTAATTTGAGAGTTAGTTTGTGTAGATTGTGACTATACATACACAGATACACATATAAACATACACACACACAATCATAAAAGTAAACTGGTTTCTGGCATGAGTTCATGGATCTTTTATTAAATGCAATAGATTTCCCACATAAGTAGAGTTATTAGCTACCAATATGTCATTAGATCCAGCATTGGAGCATTTCATTTATTCGTTTACTTATTTTCTCGCTAATCAATGTGATGACCCTTAAGGTAGAAAAGCAAATGGGATCTTACTTTGGTTAAGGGTTGAAAAACCCTTGGAAAAAATGCTACAAGGATAGATGTCTAAGCAGGAGACAAATAATGAAATGTGCATCAGGACATTGTGACACAAACTATTTTTTTCTACATATATGCAAACAACTTTGGGACACAAAAAGTGAACCTTGCACTGTGATATGATGCAGTTTCATCATTTTGGTGATACTATGGTTAGGGACAGACAGTTACAGCTGAGTATTATAGTTCTATTCAAAAATTAGCAGTTCTGACATACAAAGTCCTACATGACATGGGTCCTCAATATTTGAGGGAGCGTCTTCTTCCAATATCAAATGCCGGCCACCCTGTGCGAGCTCATAGGCAAGGACTCCTCAGGGTCCCGTCGACGGGTCAATGCCGGCTGGTGATTCCCCGATGACGAGCCTTTTCTGTCGCGGCCCCCGACCTCTGGAATCAACTGCCTTTGGAGCTCCGTCTGGCCCCTGATCTCCACACCTTCCACCGTGAGTTAAAGACCTGGTTATTTGACCAACCCGGGCTGTGACCCCTGCCTGGGGGAGGGATGGTTTTAATGTTTACTATTGCATTGTTTTAATATTTGGGCTTGTTTTTTGGTTTAATGGTTTTTAAAATATTTATTGTTCTGTGTTTTAGCTGTGAGCCACCCCGAGTCTTCGGAGATGGGGCGGCATACAAGTTCAAATATAAAATAAAAAAAAATTAGCACTACAGTATAGCAAGTTATTTCTTTTCCCTTGGCTACACAAATGACAATAGTCGTTTTAGTCCAGGCTCTGCTCCATTTCAGTCATGGAAATCACCAGTTTCTTTCCTTGAGTTGGAAAATTTTTGGTAATCCAGTTGATGACCACAGTTTACCAATTTACACGGGAGACTATCTCTTGTACTGTGAATAGATATTTGAGAACTATATTTTGTTTTGAGATCATTCCTTATTGATTCTTCTTAGCAGCTTTCGTTCTTCATTTCCACATAGACTTATATACCACTTCACAGAGCTTTACAGCCCTTTCTAAGCAGTTTACAAAGTCAGCATATTTCCCCCTACAATCTGGGCCCTTATTTTACCCACCTCGGAAGGATGGAAGCAGGGGTGGGATTCTACCAGTTTGCACCTATTCACTAGAACCAGTTGTTAACATTCTAAGCAGTTCAGAGAACCAGTTGTTAGAAGAAATTACTGGCCTAATCCTGTAAGGAAGGCAGGAAGGAAACATTCTGGTGTTGCTTACAGAAACTGCCTCTCCGTTAACCCTTATTACATTCTTGGCAGGACTAGGCTTCCTGTCTCAGGAAAAAACTCTGGAGTTTTTTTCCCCTCCTTTGCTGGTACTTTGCTTGTGTGGAGTGACCATTTAAAGTTACAATGGCACTGAAAAAAGTGACTTATGACCATTTTTCACACTTTTCACACTTACGACTGTTGCAGCATCCCCACAGTCATAGAGGCCAGGCGAGGAGATGCGTGCCTCGATGTGAGTGTTATTGAGTTGGCCACACCCACCCAATAACATGACTACCAGCCATGTCCACCCAGTCACATGACCACCAAGCCACACCCACCACATAAGACATGCCCACAGAACCGGTTGTTAAAAATTTTGAATCCCACCCCTGGATGGAAGGCTGAGTCAACCTTAATCCTGGTGAGATTTCAACTGCCAAATTGCAGGCACCCAGCAAGCAGCAGAAGTAGCCTGGTACTGCACTCTAACCACGGTACCACCATGGCTCTATAAATAATTTATGTAAGCTGGATAAACTGAAATCCACTAAACAAGCCTTTCTTCACGAGCTGCTTTTACTTTTACTTATTTTACTTTTACTTACTTCTTTATGATATGTTTACTACATCTTTAATACATGGCCATTTATACCATCACACAGATACATGGCACAACATATGCAGTATATGGTGAAAAAAACATCTATAAGTCTGAAAACCCCAAATCAATGTAACATCTTTTACTAGGAACTAATAAAAAATATTAGGATATTTTCTATAAACATCCAAAATTATCCTGTCTGCTATAAAGATGTTTTTAGACTTATTCCCCATTAAAGGATTTGTAACCAGCTAATATAAAGTTGAATCAATGAAGTTAATGCAGTTTTATTTTATATTTGTAATCATATTTGTAAGCAAATATAGTAAAAAGAAAATAGTAGCTTGTCTATTTCAATATAACATAAACATAGTTGATTATAATTAAATAGATGTTTATTATTATAGATACTCTGTGATGTGGATTTTTAGATTTTCTTTAACCTCAGAATTAGCATGTAAGAAGATGCCCCAATAAAGCTATTTGGGGAAAAAAGTCTTCTCACTTTAAGTTGGAGGAAGGAGAAAGAAGAATACAGAAGAAACTTTTTCTGTAATAATGTATCTGAAGAACATCACAAAAGACTTAGTGATATTTCCAAAAATCTCTATAAAGCCACATTTTTCAGAGAATTTTTAGGTGAATACTCCTAGCCTATCTAGCTTTTCTAAAAACATAATTAATCTTTCTCTCTCTGTGTGTGTATTCAATATATAAATGTATATTCAATATTTAAATATATATTCAGAATATAAAATTGATAGATATTTTCAGATTGCTTTAATTCTTGAGATACTTTAATTTGCAAAGGAACACTAAATATTGTTATTATTAATAAATTAGAATATATATTTACATTCCAGCCACATGAGGGCGCTACAAAACAAACTGAATTTATAATATACAATATGTGTTTAATAATGTTAATGGTGATATTGTAATTTTAAAAAAACGTATTTTGAAATATTTACGGGCAATTAATAATCAACTCCAGTACATGATTGCACATGTTATTTTTTATTTATATTTATTAAGAGCTTTTTCATATGATAAAAGACAATTCTAAAATAAAAAAGTAAAAAAAAGGTGCAAGAAATGAAAATGAGAGAGAGGAAAAAAAACCTCTAAAGTTAAGAAATATATGAATGACTCTCACCATTTTTAGTCACTTAGGTAACAAGAGATGATGGTGTAGAAATCTGATAAATAAATAAATCTTTTAAATATATAGTTATATCTTTTTGTCTCCTTCTCCCCCTTAGAAGCTATTCAATCCTTTTCAGCCTTTCATTAAACCCAAATCCCATAAACCATAAATAAAATAATCAAAAAATCAAAAACAGCCTTGGTGGTGCAGGCTGTTAAATGCCTAGCACTTAATTCCAGCTGCCTGCAATTAGTGCAGGCTCAAATCCCACCAGGCTCAAGGTTGACTCAGCCTTCCATCCTCTCAGGGTAGGTAAATTGAGGACCCAAGATTGTTGGGGGCAATAAGCTGACTTTGTAAATGTTATGTATGTAGGTTTGAATGTCATTGGTTTAGTTTGAATTGTTCTTGTAAAATGTCAAATACGATTGGTTTGAAAAGTGCGGGAAAACCCTGCACTCTGATTGGCTGGCAACTGTGGCTGCTAGCTATAAGTAGCAGCCGTAGCCCAGCCAAGACGGGTCCATTCGAGCTGTAGTCACTAATAAACTCTTCACTGAAGCTCTTTGCATCTGACTCTTCCTGCAAACTTAACACTGGCGACAAGGATGGGATTCCCCTGAAGAGAAGACGACGCGGAAGACAAGCAGAAGGCCCTCAATTTACATCCAACCTTTTTGAATCCTACTTAGCACAACAGGGTATCAGACATGCCCTCACTGCCCCTGGGCACCCTTCGACTAATGTCCGGGCTGAACACATGGTACGTTTTACCAAGGAGAAACTTCAGCAACTGGGTCCTGGGGACATCACTGAGAAAGTTGAAAAACTTCTTAGTGTTCAGCACATCACTCCTAACCCATCTAATAACTTATCCCCAGCAGAGTTGTTTTTTTTTTTATTTTTTAATTGATTTTATTTAGTAATTACACATAACCAAACAAATAAACACTGACATAAACAAAACGTAAAACATATACTATAGTCGAACCAAGTACGGCTAGGCTCATGACATTCATTGTCCATCATTTGTTAAGTCCAATTCAAAAAGTCAGTTAAGTCCTTTTCTTGTCTAACCATCCATAGAAGTTATTCCAAGTTCTGTAATAGTCCGTTTCTTCCTTATTTTTAATTTCCAATGTCAATTTGTCCATTTCTCGCACTCCATTATTTTCTTCATAAGCTCCGCTTCTGTTGGAGTTTCAGTGTTTTCCACTTCTGTGCAAAGGCCATCCTTGCCGCTGTGATAATATGAATCATTAAATAGAAGATTTCCTTCGGATATGTCTCATTGGTGATTCCCAGTAAAAAAATTCTGGTTTAAAATTAAACTCTACATCACAAATTTCTCGTAAGCATTGATGTATTCCTTTCCAATATTCTTGGGCCTTTCCACAACTCCACCATATGTGATAGTATGTACCTCTTTCCTTATTGCACTTCCAACAAAGAGAGGAAAATTTATTGTTCATTTTAGATAGTCTTGCTGGTGTTATATGCCATCTGTAAAATAATTTATACAGGTTTTCTTTAAATGGAATTGCAAGAGTTATTTTTATTTCTGGTCCAAATATTTTGCCAATCGTTCAGGGCAATACTATGACCAAAATCTTTCATCCAGCGTATCATTGTTTCTTTAACAATTTCTTCTTCCAACTTAGTTTGTAGTAATACTTGATATGTTTTTAATCATTTTTACATCTGGCCCTAACAAGATTTCATCTAATTCCGTCCTAGTTTTACTAATACCCAATTCCTTTTTGTCTTCTCGTGTTTAGCTTGGAGTTGTAGATAGGCCCACCATTCCAATTCTATTCCCTGTTCATTCAACCGCTGTCTAGTTTGCAAATCTCCTTTTTCATCTAACAGTTCTTCATAAGTAATGATTTTATCGTGTCTTAGCAAGTGTGGATGCATCAAAGCCTCTAATGTTGATATCCAGATTGGTATTTGAATATACATTTGTTTCTTAATTTTGAACCAGGTGTGTAGAAGTGTTTGTCTTACTTTGTGTTTCAAAACATAGCTGTGTCCCTTTAAACTATCTTGTCTAAGAAAAGAGTGCCATCCTGTCTGGAGATTATAGCCTTCTAATGTTAGTATCCTTGTATTTGTGTGGTTTATCCAGTCTTTTATCCAAGTCATAATTGCAGCACTATAATACAGCTCCCCCCAGCAGAGTTGTTGATGGGTAGGAAACTTAGGTCTTCCCTTGACCGCCTTCATCCCACTTATGCACCCAACGCACCACTAGATTCCACTTCCAAAGTTCGCACATTCAGTGTGCGTGATTCTGTTTATGCTAAGAACCTTATGGGTGAACCTTTGTGGATTCCTGCTGAGATAACTCAAATCACAGGCCCTCGTTCTTACAGGGTGCAAACAGAGGATGGAATCCTCTGGAGCAGGCACATTGATCAACTTAGATCCAGGTTTTCTTAGGAACATCGCACTTGTTCCTCTCTAGTTCCCTCACCTGATATCAATTCTAGGGGAAGGGAGGAGCAGGAGGATAATCAGCAAGCAAGAATCCATCCCATGTGTAACGAGCCATTACAACAGGAACCATTCCAAAACCTGTCACAATGCCAAAGTCCATCCTTAGAAGTGGAAGATTGTACATCACTACCTGACTTGGGTGCTGACATTGGGCTGGAGATGGGTTGGGAGGAGAGACCAGATTCTAACAATCAAACAGGGTCTTCTTTCACAGGAAGTCCCAGTAGGGAATGTCAGCAGACACATTTCCTCTCTCACTGGGTGAGAATGTTAAAACTTCTGAACCACGAAGGTCTCAACGCACGTAAGAGCCCCACCTATTTAAAAGAATACATTAGATAGGTTGGGGTTTGGTATGGACTGAACCTAGTGGGGAGGGGTGTTATGTATGTAGGTTTGAATGTCATTGGTTTAGTTTGAATTGTTCTTGTAAAATGTCAAATATGATTGGTTTGAAAAGTGCAGGAAAACCCTGCACTCTGATTGGCTGGCAACTGCGGCTGCTGGCTATAAGTAGCAGCTGTAGCCCAGCCAAGACGGGTCCATTCGAGCTGTAGTCACTAATAAACTCTTCACTGAAGCTCTTCGCGTTTGACTCTTCCTGCAAACTTAACAGTAAAAATGCCGCTTAGTAATAAGCAGGCATATACAATGGAATGAAGGCTATTGCTGAGCACATTGGGTTGTGCTCCAAACATTGTAAGCCGCCCTGAGTCTCCGGAGAAGGGCGGCATATAAATGTAATTAAATACATACATACATACATACATACATACATACATACATACATAATGTTCTACTTTAACACCTTTAAACATCAACACCTGTCTATTCCAGAACCTTGGGAAAGTCTTAAAAGGTGGATAAAAATGTCAAATCCAGGCTGAATATCTTACTGACTGTGTGACCAACCATGTTCTGAGAAAATTGCAAATAAACTATGAACCATGTACACACACACACACACACACACACACACACTCGTTTGATCTAAAAGGGTGTTGGTTTGACATTTAAAAAGACAATGCAAAAAATAATAACATGTTTGTTCATTATTATTACTGATTGAGGAGGTACTAAACAGTCTTATATTGGCTTTGCATTTTAACTGTTTACTAATTTCAAGGTTTTTTTCTTTTTTTTCCTTATAATTTATTTATATATTAGTTTTATAAACTGGCCCAAGTCATAATAACTTGCAAAATGTACAAGATGAAAACTGGTTTCTGGTCATTTATGAATAAGGAAGAAGAGTATAAATCTATTGCAGCTTATTTTGAAACAGTATTTTTTTTCTTTTATTATTGAATAGAATAAGAAGTAATTAATCTACAGCATTACAAAGAATAAAGAAACAAAAACAAATGACAGCTATAATGACAGTTGTATGTGGGGTATATATTAGTGGATACATGTACATATATAAAAATTCTACATAATCATTTCAATGCTTCAAATTTTATTATAATTTTCCATTGCTAATCAACCTTGATAAGTGAGTAATTGTAAATTCTAATAAAGTGATTCCTTAGATCAATGAGTTATCTTCACAATAAGTAAATAGGACCCAGAGAATCCACATACTTTGTCCATATGTCAATTTCCATACTTCTTATACTTCAAAAGAAAATGAACATCTGAAAATACTAAATCTTCTCTCAAAATTAATACATGTAGTAACATCATACCGAGAATGAACAATTATAGGGCAATGTACAACATACGTTTAAATAAAGTGTTAATCTAATTTCATCTCCATCATCACAATTTACTATGGTTTAAACTATTGCATTAAGCAATTATAAAAATGTATCATTGTTTACTGAAAGCTTCATTCTTGTTCAGTAAAAGCATAGGAAAACAGTGCCATAATAAAGACAAGGAATGTATGAAATACAATTACATGGGCCAAGGCAGAATATAACAATATCTGGGGAAAATAAAAATGTGCATAGAAAGAGCCCCCTGCCCACTACTTTCCTTGAAAGACATATTTTACTCTCAGATTTCCAGAACCAAGATAATTTTCTTTCACTAACACGTAGTGCACCTGGAGTCTTTGAAGAAAAGCCTCTCTTAGTTATTACAGTCTCAGGTAGCCTAGAACAGAAATATGCTTTCTTACAGATTTCTTTATTTATTTATTGCTTGGACTTGTATGCCACCCTATCTCCCAAAGGACTCAGGGCGGCTCACATCATAAAACCCCACAATACAAAATTTAAAATTCATAAAAATTCATAAAAAAATATTAAACCCAAGCCAAACAAGAGCCTTGCTGGTGCAGGCTGTTAAATGCCTAGCACTTAGTTCCAGCTGCCTGCAATTAGTGCAGGCTCGAATCCCACCAGGCTCAAGGTTGACTTCCATCCTCTTGGGGTAGGTAAACTGAGGACCCAAGATTGTTGGGGGCAATAAGCTGACTTTGTAAAAATGCCGCTTAGTAATAAGCAGGCATATACAATGGAAGGAAGGCTATTGCTGAGTGCATTGGGTTGTATCCCAAAAAATTGTAAGCCGCCCTGAGTCTTTGGAGAAGGGCAGCATATAAATATGAATTTAAAAAAAAAACAATATCTAAAAACCCACAAAAGACATTAACATTTAAAAAACCACCACCCCTTCAGTCCAGGCCAGCTTGTTCGAATAACCATGTCTTCAGGCCACATTGGAAGGAATGGAGGTCAGGGGCCAACTGCAGCTCCAGGGGCAACTCCAGGGGCAACTGCAGCTCCATGGGCAACTGATTCCACAGGGTGGGCGCTCCCACCCTACCCCTGGGGGCAGCCAGCCGACACTGTCTGGATGATGGCACCCTGAGGAGGCCCTGTCTGTGGGAGCACACAGGGCGATAGGCAGTTGTTGCTGGCAGCAGGTGCTCCTGCAAATACCCCAGCACTAAACCATGTAAGGCTTTATAGGCACCTTGAATCTCACCTGGAGGGCAACCGGCAACCAATGCAGCTCATGCAGGATGGGTGTAATATGGGAGCATCGGGATACTCCCATCACAACCCGCGTGGCTGCATTCTGCACCAGTTGAAGCCTCTGCGTGGTCCGCAAGGGCAGCCCCATATAGAGAGCACTGCAGTAGTCGACTCAGGACGTAACGAGCGCATGAGATATTTGAAGCCAGAACATTTAGGTCTGATGGAAAACTCCAGCATTTAACCAACCGTTTTTTTACTACTTTATTATTTTTATTAATCAAATAAATAACACTGAAATGTGATAGAACAGTCTGCATATCTGCATCTCCACACATTACACTCATAGTACAAATCCCTTTATACTATCTACCTGTAAAAAAGAGAATGCTTTAAAAATGCAATATAAGGTAGGAGGACAGAAATTAAAGAGAAATGTTGAATATAATATTTCAATTTCCTATCACACTTTAAACTATTAGTTCATAAGGCAAAGGAATAATTGCACTTAAATCATGAAGGTATGGCAACAGGTAGTACTGTAAGTAGAAAGATTTGCTATTCTGATTATGAGTTAGTTTCCATCTGCATGGTTTTTTAAAAAATATGATCTGCCAGATATTGCTGAATCACAAACTCTTACCCAGCTGGCATGGTCAATGATGAAGGAAACTGGAAATTACAGCTAAGCAATATTAGAGAGTAACACATTGCCAACTTCATTCCTTTAAGCTTCTGGTTAAATCTCACAAAGAGAAGATATCATGTAAATCTACTTGGGTGACCCTCCTTTCTAAATGTAATTTGATTGATTTTAGCAATTATGGAACCCAACAACTGAACCTTCTCTTCTTCAAGTTTTTAACAATGTGTGGTGTGAAAAAGTATTTTCTACTGTTAATACTAAATCTCTCTGTATTTAGTCTCACTGGATGGCTTCCATTCCTTACATTTTAAGGTGAAGTGAGGCAGGGATGGGATCCGACGGGTATAACTACCGGTTCTGTCGCTTTGCGTCGTGTGCGCATGCACAAGTCACGCAAGTCACAAGAGCACAATTTACGACCTACTGAGCTGCCCGGGCAGCTGAGCAGTGCTGCGTGCAAGTGTGCAGTGGTTGGAAAAGCCCTTTTTTCCTGCATTTTCAACCGCAGCTATCTCGCGCAAAGCAGCTGCAGTTGAAAAAGCAGGAAATAAAGGTCAGGTAACAGCCCGGACAGGCGGGTGAGCCAAAACAGCAGCAGACATAGAACCAGCTCTATGTATGCTCTCTGTTTGCTGCTTTTCAGAGCAACTGGTTCTACAGAAGTGGACAGAACCGGTAGAATCCCACCCCCGAAGTGAGGTGATGGTTCTCCATTCCATGATGTCTGTCATTGTGATTTCCTGCATTTTGTCTCTTATTATTATTATTTTTGACAAATTAATAAATTGATTCTATTTTCTCTAATGCTACTATTAAGCATATTCTCATAGTCTCTCATGTTTGTGGCAATTCAGTTCAATACAGTTTGCTTTTAATATAGTCCAATTATTTTCTAATATAGCATTCCTCTTTTTTTCCCCAAGGGCTATTCTGGGTATTTTCCATGGAGGACAGATTAATATATAGCTATGTAAGCAAGAATCAACTCAGCTTAATCAGAAAAAGTCAATAAAATGAAATACCTTACAGTTACGGGTTCTATTATTAATTTTCCTCTAACATATTGTCAGCATCTATAAAATTATAGAAAAAAACACTGCTGGTGAAAGGTAAATACATTGTCTCTTACCACTATTAATTATATCCTCAATCTCTGATAAATTTTTCTCAATACTTAAAAAAACCCAAAAGGAATTGCATGAATATTGGCAATAAGTAGAGTAGTAAAGTTATTAAAAGCCCTGTTTCATGTTTTTCTGTCCGGGGATTTTTAATTAACATAAATCAAAGCCCAAATCATTTAATTTAGTAATGAAAAACATGCAGGATGAAATTCTTCAAAATAATATATGCGAAACTTCACTTTTCGGAAAATTTGTGTTTCAACTACATAAGTGATTTTACAATAAATAATAAATGCAATATAAAGTTGAACACTGACCCCTAGTAGTCATGCTGAAAAATGTTTAACAGTGATTCAGTGTTTTCAGGCCCTAGAGGAACCAATTAAATAACAAAAGATGTATTAATTGAAATATCAAATTCTTATTATTCCTCATTCCTTTTCGGAAGTAGGAAATATCATAATTGATCTTAAGTTTTTTTAAAAAGGTTTAAAATGACTTTCCAATTTAAAAAATAGTTTGCTATATAAAAAATATATTCAAAATGCAATCTTGCTACTTTTGTGGAAGAAAGTCTATTAATACTTTCAGAAATTTGCCTTATGGCCATTAATAAAATAGAAAAGTCATTTTAGACTTCTGAAGTTCATTCAGTTTGTTAAGCAGAGAGTTAGAGGTCGAAAGATGGATACATATTAAAAACAAAAATATAGCATGTCCTTCCCCTCTCCTCAAACCTCTAACACCACCTAGTCCAGGGGTGTCAAACTTGTGTCGTCATGGCAGTGTCACGTGACATATCAGAACTTTTTTCCCCCTTCACTAAACTGGGAGTGGGCGTGGCCAGCATGTGATGCATCCAGCCCATGGGTCCTGAGTTTGACAGCCCTGTCCTAGACTAAAGCTCTCAACATAGTTAAGTGAATTGCACAACCAAACAAATCAATAAATTCCACCTATGATTAAGAAGTGATTTACCCTTTCTGAATAAATTTATGAAAGGTCATTTACAATATAACATAGGAGCAATATTTTATTTTATTTTTTATTTTAGAATATTTATTAACAATGTTTAAGGGCCTGTAGGCCAGACAAGGAACAATGGATGGAAACTGAACAAGGAGAGATTCAACCTGGAAATAAGGAGAAACTTTCTGACAGTGAGAACAATCAACCAATGGAACAGCTTGCCCTTGGAAGTTGTGGGGGCATCATCACTTGAGACCTTCAAGAAGAGATTGGACTGCCATCGGTCAGAAATGGTGTAGGGTCTCCCGCTTGGGTGGGGGTTGGACTAGATGACCTATAAGGTCCCTTCCAACTCTGATAATCAATCAAGGGAAAGCTGGTTACAAAAACCTGGACCTGGGTTAACCTAGAGTCAACCTGTTATTTCAATGAGGTGATTTAATAATGACTATCTTAAAGCTCATTTCAATGAATGGAACCAGCACTGATGATGTCACTTACTTCAGTAATGAAACACCTTCAAGCAAACAACCAAGCTCAGAGGGTACCAAGGACTCCACAATTTTCTTGTTATTCTAGTTTCTCTTATGATATTTTACATATTGCAGATTTCTTTGTCACAGTCACATTATTAAAGGAGTATACAATTGTTTCTAAAATATATATACAACATATATTGAAATTTCATGCAGTTTGAAGTAGAAATGAAAAATATACTGGGGGGAGTATGATGGAAAGAAAATTGTGTTTGTTTTCCTTTGTTCATTCCAAATAGCCATGTGTTTAAAAGGAAATACACATTGATAGCATAATGGTCATCTCTGGTATACAATTGGCTGAGATTTTCACAACAATTAGCGCTATCCATAGGGCTATGGTTGTATTCCTGGAGAGTTGTTAAAGTTAATTGTTTCTGTATGAGAAAGAGAAAAAAACAGGATTGATTTCAGCAGTTATTAAAACTATTAATAATATTTAGGTGTCCAGTTGTAAAAACACATCTATTATCCTATTTGATTACTGTTATGCAGTACTATAAATAATGGTCCTGTATCAGATTTATAATATTACAAGTAAAAATACTTAAGTTTTTCTGAATTCTGTGTCTTTTAAATATTAAACAGGTGAATCAATGCTAGAAAAAACATTCATAATAGTTATATTCTCAGGACACAGTATAGCTTCTTGCTTACCAGGGTTCTTGGTACTAATTGATGACCCTGCCTACTGGGTCTTAAGAGAAAGTATAAGTAGCAATCCATGGAGGGCCCCATGCCACTGCCTCAGGAATTCTCTCATCAGCTTATCTTTGGGTGCCATCTTGCTGAGATATTCCAGGATGCTCTTGATTTTAGCCAGACTTTGACACAAAGGTTGTTTTTCAAAAGGCAACTGGAGTTTCTGATTTTTCTTTGAAGACATTTCACTTCTTGTCCAAGAAGCTTCTTCAGCTCTGACTGAATGGTGGGGAATGGAAGGATTTATACTCCTTGCAGACAACTGGTCATTTGCATTCTTTTAGCTGATTGTTAAGGACACCTGGAGGTTTATCTGTGTCATCAGAGTCATCTAAGCGGTGCAAATGGGTTTGGAGCCTTCTTGGAGCTGTTGAAAGGACTGTGTTATAGACTGGAGATAGATGATGTTGTATCCCTCCCCTGTTGAGAGAGGGCTGTTCAATTTTGACATAGATGGCCTCTTTGATCCTTCTTTCAAACCAGTGGTCTTGTCTGTCCAAAATGTGGACTTTGCTGTCTTCAAAGGAGTGGCCTTTGTCTTTTAAATGCAGATGGACTGCTGAATCTTGTCATGATGGGTTTGTTCTATGTTGTGCCATGCATTTATGAAGTGGTTGTTTTGTTTCCCCAATGTACATATCTGCACATGGCTCACTGCATTGTACTGCAAATACCACATTGCTCTGGGACAACCATGACCTGCATGACTGAGACTCTCCATAGACAAGTGGCTTTAACACTCACCAGATCCCTTTTTCCAGTTGGGGTTCACTCTGGGTATTGGACTTGGCGATGGAAATCTGAGTACATTGTGAAGAGGTTCTGGGTCTTCACATCAGCAGCCTCCATGTGCTCCTTTGGCCAGCTCACTATACCAGCAGAGCATCTGATGACTGGCAAGGGTTACAGGTTGACGGAATTTGTTCTTGCCATTGTGCTGGCTTTTGAGGATCTATCTTATCCTTTAGACATATTTAGTTGTTGCTGCCTTCCTTGCCTCCTCCTTATTTTATATAATAAAATATTGCATGGCAGAATTCTGTTTTTAGTATTACACTGAATGCCAGCTCTCTCTGTAGTTTGCCTTAAAATATAACTCTGTGATGGTAAAAGGTATGCACCCCAAACAATGTAAACTACATTCACTACCAAACCTATGAGATGCCCTGCTCCCATACATATGCACTGCTTAATAGGGCCTCATAAGAAAACAGCAAGTGAATTGACCCTGTATGGCAACTGGGAGAACACACAGTCAGGAATTGTGGCCCAATAAACCAAATTGTTTGCATCCACTGACTATATCACAAAGATAGCATCACCAGCATACTGACCTAGGAAGAAAGGTAAAAAATAATAAAGCCATTGAGATTCAAAATATTCCAATGTCATGCTGTAATTTCCATTGTGTTTGCCTTTACTTTACCTTTGCCTTGCTTTGTTTTGCAATGTAGTGAGTACAAGATATATGAGCCGTGGTTCTGTTTTTTGCTAACAGAGACTCAACAAAGTATTATTGCTTTGCTGGAGGTCCAGTTTATACTGTTATTTGTATTCATGCAAATAAAATTATGTTGCATCTTCAAAGTTATTTGGTTGTTTTTGGTGAGCTAGATTTCAGCCACCACACCATATTGGATAATAGAATCCTATAGCTACTATATGTAACTGTTCACTTGTACTTACTGGAATATTTACATTTATGTTCGTGGGTGGGTAGGTATACACACCTATGTTTCTTTTTATTCATAGATATGAGAGACAGGGGTAAATAAAAAGAAATACAGAAATATAGGCAGTCCTCATTCAGCAACAACTAGTGCAGTGACCATTTGAAGTTATGATGGGGCTAAATGTGGAGACTTATGACCAATCTTCATAGCAGTCAAATGGTTGCAGTTTGTTTTATACCACATCACTTACCCTATTTCACATATCTGTCAAAACTGCATATACATATGCACATATGAGGTGAAAACATATGAGGGGGGGGGAAGATATTAAAGCACTTTTTAATGCCAAAATAGATACTGTAAGCAGTCAGCTCTAACCTCCTGCCATTCATTATTCACGTTCATTTTTATTTTGATTCACTGCAAAACATAAAGTCAAATACCACTGTTTAATTCACTAAACCATTAGAGCAGAAAATGCCAAAATTCAAAGAACAATAATTACTTAGGAAGGTATGATAATAAGTGAATGTTTGGATTTAATTGGAACATTTTGCATTGTCATCCCCCATTGATATTTAATTTGCAACAGCCTGGAGGAAAAAAAACCCTATTATTTATATCTCCTATTTCTGAATCACACGTGACTTATGTTCAGTGTAAACTTGACAGAGATTATTTTTTGTTGAAGGGTTTAAAAGAAATATGATCCATGTCCCACTTGGCTCCTTCAGAGACGCAGGGAGAAAACATGAATATTTGGATTCTTGTGGTGGTTAACACTTCTCTCAGCAAGGGGTAATTCTGTCAGTCTCAGAACAGGCAATTATGTCTGAAGAGGCTATATTTCAATCTGACTGTGTTGGACAATAGCTTTCCAATCTTCCCCTTTTAAGGAAGATTCCGGAGAAAGTTGTGGGGCAAATGTTGCAGAGAATCCTAGATGAAACCTTTTCCAGATGAGCTTCAAACCAAGTCATGGAACTGAAATAGTGTTAGTCATTCTTGTAGGTGACCTTTTATGGACCTGGATGGAGGGAATGCAATCTTTCTGGTCATTTAAGAGAGACTTTAAGTAATGTTGACTATGGCACAGCCATTCTTTGACTTATGACCATAATTAGGACAGGAACTTCTGTTGTGAAGCAATGTGGATGTTAAATGAGTCAGGACCAATTTTATAATTTTGTTAAGTGAATCACATGGTTGTTAAGTGAAACTTCATTGACTTTGTTTGCTGGATGTTCCCTGGGAACGTCACAAATGGAAATCACAGGAGTCCAGTATACACTGCAACTGTTGTAAATATCCACTAGTTGCCAAGGATGCCAAATTTTGATCATGAGGCCCTTGGTGTGTGAGGATTAGTCACAAGTCACTTTTTTCAGCAACATTGTGACTTTGAATGGTCACTAAATGATTCTGTTGAGGATTACTGTACAGGAGAGGTGGAGCTCTCGCCTCACAATCAGGAGGCTGTGAGTTCGATCCCAGGTAAAGGCTAATATTTGCTCCTGCTTGAGCAGAGGGTTGGACTAGATGACCTCCAAGGTCCCTTCCAACTCTGTTATTCTATGTTCTAAGTATATTCTTCTTGATTGACTATGATGATTGAAAGAGGAAGGTGCTGTTTTATAGCGGTTTCCTTTGTTCTTGAGTGGTCACTTCCAGTTAATATTGGCAGGAAGCTTTTTTTTAAATAAGTAGCTTAAAATCAGTAATAAATACCACTGTAAGGATAAAATGAGACACAGATAGTTTAGTCTTTAAAGTGCTAGAGCAGAAGAGGGGAAACCTGAAGTCTAAGCCTGCCTTACACAAGAAAATCAATTGGGCAACCTTGGGCTGTTCACTTTCTCTCAGCCTTAGGAAGAAGCAGTGTCATGGCCCAGGACTCAGACTCTGACTTTGAATCTGAATCTGAAACAATGGATTGTTAGCCTCTGGAGGCATCAACTCATCAGCCCCATGAGAATAGCTGGATCAGATGATGTAGTGCAGCCTCAAAGCAGAGATCAGAGCAGCTGCTCAGTAAGGCTTCTTGTCAAGTAAGGGAGTAACTATCTTAAAGATTAATTTAATTAAATTAAAATTAAAGACAGCTGGCTGCAGCCTGATTTAAGAGGCATTCCTGATCCGTGTTTCTATGTTGGAAACAACTATCTGATCTGCTGCTCAGATGTGTTTTGTGCATATATATACAAAAAAAGTCTTGAAATTCTGGCCTTGGCACTGGCTGAGGAACCTGGCACGAAGAGTTCCAGCAAAGAGTTTATTCAGTGACTACAGCTCGAATGGACCCAAGTTGGCTGGGCTACGGCTGCCTCTTATAGCCTGCAGCCGTAGTTGCCAGCCAATGGGAGTGCAGGGTTTCTTCCCGCACTATTTAAACCAATACCATTTGACATTTTACAAGAACAGTTCAAATAAACCAATAACATTCAAACCTACATACATAACAGTAACTATCTTAAAGATTAATTTAATTAAATTAAAATTAAAGACAGCTGGCTGCAGCCTAATTTAAGAGGCATTCCTGATCCATGTTTCTATGTTGGAAACAACTATCTGATCTGCTGCTCAGATGTGTTTTATGCATATATATAAAAAAAAGTCTTGAAATTCTGGCCTTGGCACTGACTGAGGAACCTGGCTTGTCTCTCCAAAGTATGGATCAGATTTTGACTTGTCTCATATGTGTTCCTATTGAAAAGGAAACTAAGCAAGGACTCTTTTCATTACTTTCCACATCTGCTGTTTGTCTACTGAGATTCTAGTCAGTCTTGAGTAAATCATTGTTATTACCTAATAACTATCCATTAATTTGAAACCTTAACCCTATTCAGTAGCCCACTGTAGGCATCTAATGGACCCTCAGAACAGCCAGTCCTTTCTGGGTTAGGAGATAAAACGGGCCTTCTGTGGGATCACTACGAAGACTTTTCTCACTATCCGGTAGATAAAATCATTCAGATCTGTTGGGAGTTGGATTCCAGCTTGGGAGTCACCTCCAGCTATGGAGGTGACAGAGGCATAGGAAACAAAGGCACAATCTCTCCTCCTCTGGGAAGAGTTCAAACCTATTATTCTTGAAGAAGTGAACAAGGTTCTTGTAGCTGTAGGGGCAGCCATCTATGTATTAGATCCATGCCCCTCCTGGCTGGTCAAGACTACAAGAGCAAGAACATGTGGATAGATGCATAAAGTAAATGCCTTTTTGAAAAGGAATAACAGATAACAGATAATCAGAGTTGGAAGGGACCTTATAGGTCATCTAGTCCAACCACCCACCCAAGTGGGAGACCCTATACCATTTCTGACAAATGGCAGTCCAATCTCTTCTTGAAAGTCTCAAGTGATGGCACTCCCACAACTTCCGAGGGCAAAGTGTTCCATTGGTTGATTATTCTCACTGTCAGAAAGTTTCTCCTTATTTCCAGGTTAAATCTCTGCTTGTTCAGTTTCCATCCATTATTCCTTGTCTGGCTTACAGGCGCTTTAGAAAATAAATTGACCCCTTCCTCTCTGTGGCAGCCCCTCAAATATTAGAAGATGCTATCATGTCTCCCCTGATCCTTCTCTTCACTAGACTAGCCAAGCCCAGTTCCTGTAACTTCATATGTTTTAGTCTCCAGTCCCCTAATCATCCTGGTTGCTCTTCTCTGTACTGTTTCTAGAATCTCAACATCTTTTTTATAATGTGGTGAACAAAACTGGATACAGTACTATATAGTGCTTCTGCCTCTGAAAGGGCACCTTCTCCTCTAAGAGATCATCATTAAATCTATTCAGTTTGGACAAGTTTTTGTCCAATTTGTCTCTCTTCCCTTTTTAGAGAAGGGTGTTGAGAAGGTGATTGGTTTCCAGCTTCAGAGGACCTTGGAGGAATCAGATTGTTTGGACCCCTTCCAGTCAGGAGTCAGACCTGGGCATTGTCAGCCTTTCAAATACAGAGATGGCTTTTGTTGCACTTGTTGATGACCTTGGGCTAGCTCAAGGTAGGGGTATCCTGACCAGTGGTGGGATTCAATTTTTTACTACTGTTTCTGTGGGTGTGGCTTGGTGGGTGTGGCAAGGGAAGAATACTGTAAAATTTCCAGTCAGAGGTGGTATTTGCCAGTTCTCTGAACTACTCAAAATTTCCACTACCAGTTCTCCAGAATTAGTCAGAACCTTCTGAATATCACCTCTGATACTGACTCTCCTTGATATTTTGAAGTTTGGCATGGAGGTACTGAGTTTTAGTCAAGACATAATAAGGACTAGTGACAAGTGTGCTTCTGCCAGAAATCAGCTAGTCATTGGCACCTCAAATCATGCTAAAACTCCCCTCAGAGCAAGATAACCTAGAACTGCAAACCATATGGCAATTAAAATGGAAGTCTCGGAGGACAGCAGATGAGAAATCGGGTCTATTTTGCTAAATTGGAAACCTGAAATTCCGGAGTTATAGACTAGACTAAAAAGTTGGAAAAGCATTATAGAAGATGGAAATAATATACTACCTCCATACTTTTCCTAAGAAAACCAGAAGTATCCATGTAAGCATCAGCAGATGAGTGCAAATAACCAAAAACTGTATTCAAGAAGTTGAACAATTCTAATTCTAGTTTTCTAGTTTTCCTAATTCACCTTTTTCTTGTGTCAAACCTACCTAAATGCACTACTGGGAATATACTTCTTTGAATTAAGCAAGATTTCATTTCAAGCAAACATTATTAGGATTGAGTAAAGTAAAGTTTTATAATGAGAATTCATATTAATGACTAAGGAAAAGATAGATAGTTGTATGTGCATTATAGCTTTGTCCTTCATTGAAGTATTCATACTTTAGAAAACATTGTTTGAACTCAGGCACAGAATACCACGTTTTGCAATATCAAAAAGTGATAGATCCTTTCCCATGACCTATTATTATGTACTTTAAACTGCCAACATAGTATTCTCTTCATCTGCACTAAAATTGCTGTGTGATGCCATTGAACACTTTAAACAGCTTCTGCATGCCATTTTCTGAAAGGTTAAATGTCTTCTGTACAGAGTTGATAGGATATGAAGTATTTCAAGATGATAGATGCTCTGTATCTTCATGCAGAGGTGAAAGTTAATGTTGCAGTTACCTAGCTATTTACCAGAATAATTCATTGTTGTCTAAAGTAATTACTATAAGTGAAGAAAGAATAATGGGTATACAAAGGATAAAAATGATTCATATCTATTTTTAATTATGTTCAAATGAGCCAAACTTTTATGAAATAGTAGCATACAGGAAACTAGAAAGCAACTGCATATTTGTCTGTTCAGAAATACACCCACTTGTTTCAATAAGCTTATTTCAAAACCTCAACTATTATGTTCAGTTACTTGGAAGCTAAATACAGTAGAACCTACATCTGAATAACTGCAGATGGAAATATAGTATTAATAAACCCGCATATGTTAAATATTTCCTCCTAGTGTCATTTTTTGTTAGCCTTTGCTTTAATTTAATTGATAAACAATCTTTCCTTTTTAAAAACTTGCCCTGCCCTCAAATTAGGTAGAGAGCAGAAAAGGATAATAAAGCTTATAAATATTGCATATTTTAACAATGTCAAAGATGCCCTGAAAAAGAGTGAGTATGTGGCATTGTAATTATTTTGCTGATTAAATTTTTCCTTTTCTTCCAAAGGTGACAGTCTACTTCTATTGTGGATGTAGTTTGTATAATTCAAGAAAAAATGAGCTTGAATCTTTTCAAACGCCTTTATTCAATATGATTACTAACACAATTATATTCAGGTATTTGATCATTGAGGTTTGAGATTCTATGGTAGGCAGACAGACAGACCTCTGTCTCAGCTAGTTACCTTTTGTTGTGACCTTCTTCTTTTGTAATAGCTTCTCCATAAAGAAACAGATAATGCTTGAATCTATATATATATATATATAAATGGGTGTGTGTGGGTGTGTGTGGGTGTGTGTGTTCCAGCATAACTCTGGAATGCCTCAAGTAATTTGAACCAAACGTGGTACACAGATGACTTACTCACTGGAAACAAATACTGTGGGGGTAAGACACCCCTAACACCCCTCAGTGTGTGTGTGTGTGTCTGTCTGTCTGTCTGTCTGTCTGTCTGTCTGTCTGTCTGACTGACTGACTGACTGACTGACTGACTGTGTGTGTGCAGTTTGGCGAACCGGCTAAATCACCCAGCCCAGCCCCACCTCGCAGCTCAGACCTCTCCTCCCAGCCACTTGTAACATCGCCCAGCCTCTCCTGAAGCCATTTTGGCATCTTGGTGCTCCTCTAACTGGCCCTCAACCCCCCTCCAAGCAACTGATGTCCATGCATGCAAAACCCAAGGCAGCTCTGACAAGGCAGTCAGAGAGAGGATCTGGAGCTACTAAATAGGTTGCCAAACTAAGTTCCTGAAGGACCCCATCTGTCACCAGAGTCCAGGCTCTTCAATGGGCTGTGACTGGGCTTTTTGGCACACAGTGGGGTTCTCAGGGGGCCCAATCTAGTGCCTGGATCCAGCTGTGCCCTAAGGAGGCTGGGGGCATCACTGGGGCTCCTGCAAAGAGGGGCTCAGGCCCTGTCCCCATACAGCGCTATGATCCACGAGCTGCTGCTGGTGCTGGCAGCTACCTGGGTGACCTCTTCTTGGATGGTGGCCTGCAAGTGGGCAAAGTGGCGGGGTGAGGGGGTGGCCCTCTCTCCCTCCATAGGCTTCCTCCTCCTCCCCCGCAGGTGTCCCCAGAGCTGCCGCTGTTCCTGCACCTGAGCAAGGCCACCCTCCTGGCCCGTATCTGCTGCTTGGGGATGCTCTATGTCTCCCTGCATGAGTTTATTGAGCAGTTCACCCATCATGCCCAGTCGCTGCTGCTGCCCCCAACCCTGCGCAGTGCCCTTCCCAGCCTGCGTGGTGGACTATGGCACCTGGTGAGCCCAGACACACACACACACACACACACACACAGAGGGGATGAATAAATTTATTTATTCTTGCTCCTGGAGGTTTGACACTATAGATATAATTCATTCCTTTTCCTGTCTAATACAGGATTGGAATAAATAAATACCTGGGCAACGCCGGGTTATCAGCTAGTATTAATTAAAGAAGAAAAGATGAACAGATAAAACAATGATGTAAAACATAGAGTTAGGTGTTAGAAGGCAAAAGGGGCATATGTTGGGCAATGCTTGCCCCCTGAAGTTGCAGCACAATTGTAGGTATCAGTGTTCTCTTTCCAGGCATGGTAATGTATCTCAGTCCCATATACAGGAACTTGCCTACAACAGAAACATCACAAATACAATACAGCTATATAATAAAAGCTATTTACATGCAGATGATCAATGCTCTGCCGAGCAGACAAACCAAGTCTTATGTACTGTAGAACAGAACAGAACAAAACAGAATAGGTTTAAATTGCAGGCTTTTCCCATCCCTTCTCAATGCCATGGAAATTTGGCCATTTTCTCCCCAACCCAAAAAGGAGAAGAGGCCTAGTCAAGGTTTAAGAACAGGTTTGTCTAACCCAGGGGTGTCAAACTTGATTTCATTGAGGGCCACATCATGGTTGTGTTTGGCTGGGGTGGGCATGGCCATGGTGGATGTGGCCAGCATGATGTCACCGTGTTGGGGGGGGGCTGAGTGCTCTTTTGGTGAAAATGGGCATCTGAGCCCTGTTTTCAACTACAATAGCCTCCTGCAACCCTCTGCAGTGAAAATGAAGCTCAGGAGGGCCCACCCACAGCCCTTGTGAGCTCAGTTTTCTCTGGCAGAGGCACTGTGAGCTGGTCCTTCATTGTTTTCAGGGCAGCCCATGGGTCAGATCTAAACACCCGATGGGCCAGATCTGGCCCCCAGACCTTGAGTTTGACACCCCTGGTCTAACCTAAGAACCTCAGGCTCTAGACTTGCTAGCTTCAGCATGTCTGGCAAAAATGATATCTATGTTCCTGAATGCTTTGAAGTATTGTTTATATTTTACCTTTCAATCCAAACTAGGTATTTCAAATGCATTTTCATTTGAAATACAAATCTTGATATGTATTTTAACATCCATAGATTTAAAAAAATTGGGTATTAAATAAGATTGCCATAAAACTTAGTTTTTCTATGGCAGTCTCAAATATCTTTAGAGTTCATCAGGAGATAGATTTTTTTTGCAGGTCTTCATAAAAATTACCTATTAGATTTTTGCTACCAATTTTTCTTTATGCAGAACACATTTTATAACCTATTAGGACATCCTTCCCTAAACCATGCTTTCCATGTATTGGATTTCGATTCCAATGGGTTACTAGCCTGTCTTAATACATTGAAACAGCAGGATTAATATTTTGTCAGCAATATTAAACCTTTGTTTAACACTGACATACATCCAAAAAAGAAAAAGAAATATTTTGGTAGCATAGCTGATCAATAAAAATATTCTATGAAGAACAGTGACTGACAACATCAATCAAACCAAATGATAGGAAGACTTTATAACCTTCTGGAGGACAAAATATATATACTTCACCACAAAGCACCAGATAAAAGGCCATCAATCTAAAATCTTTCTTATGTATTGCTATTTTAGAGTTATTTCATTGGGTATTTGGACTTCACTTTGGGTTCTATTTAGAGAGGGGGAAATTACCCTCCAAATATGTTTAGAGCTTTGGTGGCTCAGGCTGTTAAATGCCTGCTCTTAAGATCCAGCTGTCTACAATTACTGCAGGCTCGAATCCCACCAGGCTCAAGGTTGACTCAGCCTTCCATCCTCTCGGGGTAGGTAAATTGAGGACCCAAGATTGTTGGGGGCAATTAGCTGACCTTGTAAAAATGCCGCTTAGTAATAAGCAGGCATATACAATGGAATGAAGGCTATTGCTGAGCACATTGGGTTGTGCTCCAAAAATTGTAAGCCGCCCTGAGTCTTCGGAGAAGGGCGGCATATAAATGTAATTAAAAAAAAAAAAAACTCTTTTGGATTTCACTTTTAATTAGAATTTTTTTTTTGTTAAAGCCTCTATCCCTGTATTTCAGAATTATAGATTATTTCCAGTGACAATGTTTTATTACAGTTTGCTTCTGTTTTCTAATTAGCATTTAATTGTATTTATCTCATTAAGTACAAGTCATGTGTAGTTTTGCTATATATTCACTTTTTACTTATTTATTTTTACAATCCTTTTTTGAAGCCAAACCCCTTTTTCTTAATAACAAAAGAGTTTTACAGCACATTAAACACTATTTAAAAAATGTGCTAGATGAATCGAAAGACTTATTTAGTCTATCATCATTCTATCACACAGTCCATCAGGTGAATTTAAATCTAGTAAATTTGAACCCCTTTTTCAATAGTAATACATTTAGATAGTTAAACAGATATATATAGTTGAGGAAGCAGAGAGAGAGAGGGAAGTGACACTAGAGAAGAATGAAATGAAAGAAATATAGATGACAATTACTTTTGTTATTATTTAGGCCAAAATAAATACAGGACGTAACATATTGTTGCAACCAAAATCTGTAATTCAGATTATATTTAGGTGTATTTTTTTCTGAAATGTATAAACAGTAGTTGATATTCACTATTAAAACACTATAGAATAATTTTGCTTTCTATTTCCTTAGGCAATTCCTTCCTATGTACTTAAAGCAAAGTCACAGTGTCCATTTCAATTAATTTATCTTACCTATGTTTATCATTGCAGTTTCATGTTATTCCTATGTATGCTTACTCAAAATTAACTTCCACTAAATTGATTGAATTATTTCTATAAGCTTTCATTCAGGAAATATGTTTTGCAACTTTAACCTTTTTGACCAAGCTGAAAGCTGTATATGCATGAAAAAAAACAATAACAACATTTTGCAGGAACATGTTAACTAAAACATATGTTAAGAATGTCAAGTTGGAAGGGCTGAAATGCATAGCATCAATGCAGTATCACAATGGGAATAATACAAAACATGCACTAGTTATTTTCAAATGAGATAATCTATAGATGCTTTGAGAAGCATGTTGCAAATTAACAAGAGAAGGGAAATGAGAAAAAAACTTAAATGAAGCAAAACAAAATTGAACTGCTACCTTGCTTTCAATTCTTTATCTCTTCCAATCACATGATGGGTATAAATTTATTTAAAACATAGTAAGGGGAATGGACAATATTTTACAATTAGTTTTATTTTTTATTCCTATTGTTTTATTTTAAAAAGATTGTAACAAAACTAAGTAAAATATCAACAATTAACTAATATAAATGGCTTTAAGAGAAATGAACATAATATGATAACAAACTACTAAACCAAATATTCTTCAGAAAATGCCATCTTCAGTAAGCTTCTGGAAAGCTATAAAGGATTGGGAACTCTGAATTCCAAGGGTAGACTATTTCAGATATCAACTGTGAAAAAGAAGTGGAGGATTACCAAAAGCTTGTCTCAAGAACATACCGAATTGGCTGATGGGAGAAGAGGAGAGACAGAGTTTATGTTGATTGAAACTATAACACTTCTAGTAACCCACATAGGGCCTCAAACATAATGTGCTTGGTGGCTAGTTGAAAACCTGGCTCTGCCTTGATAAAGGATGCTCTGTAATGCAGGATGGTCTTTGGTTTTTAGCTCCCTATTCAATCCTCTTAATTTTAATTGTATTACCTTTTTTACTTCTTTATTATATTATAAGGTTCCCTAAGTCACTGTAGCAGTGAGATAGCTGGTATAAAAGTGTAATAAAAAAAATAAAAAAAAATAAATAAATAAAAATAATTCCACTACTATTTCAGCTGCTGTTTTTGTACTCAGTATAATTTTCCAGGTGATTTTCAAAGGGAGCTCCATGTAGAGTGCAATTCTTGTGGTCCTGCTTGATCTCTTGGTGATACCATTGACCATAGTATTCCTCTAAATGCCATCTGGCCTTCCCTCTTGTAGCCTCTTATAGCCCCTTCCCTCCCTACCCTTTGGAATGACATCCTCCACTCTGATTGATAAGATCCATACCCTGACTACACCTAGAGAAGACCTTACGGCTTGGCTCTTTTCCCAGACTTGGGCAAAAATGGCTGATGGGTTCCTTTTGGGTTGTTTGATTTGTGAAATGATGGTCATTTGCTCTGGACACATGTTTTGTATTTTGCATGAATCATAACAGGTTCAGCAGCCTACAAATGTATGCTAATAAAAGTAAAAAAAATTAAAAGATGGCAAAACACATAAAAGAGGAATAGTAGAGCCATTAGCTAGCAAACTCATTTCCTAGCTTCTACAAAAACAACATATTTAAAAGAATGCCCCGAATATATAATTACAATAAACACAGCATTTTAATATAATAGAGACTAGAAACCAATAGTGCTGATTCTAATATCTTCCAAATATCCCAAAAAGACAACAAAGGAAAGAGATTTTAGTTTTCTAAAATGCATTTTATTTAGTATAAAATACTGTAAAAACAATGCAAATGTCATTTTTTCCTCATATTGCACGTTAGAAGTGTTATGTATGTAGGTTTGAATGTTATTGGTTTATTTGAACTGTTCTTGTAAAATGTTGAATGGTATTGGTTTAAATAGTGCGGGAAGAAACCCTGCACTCCCATTGGCTGGCAGCTACGGCTGCAGGCTGTAAGAGGCAGCCGTAGCCAAGCCAGGATGGGTCCATTCGAGCTGTAGTCACTAATAAAGTCTTTGCTGGAACTCCTCACGTCTGACTCTTCATGCAAACTTAACACTGGCAGCGGAAGGTGGGATTTCCCTGAAGAGAAGACGCGCGACGAACAAGCAACTGACCGAGATGGCTGCGCGTGAACCCCCCAGCACCGTTCGATCCAGCGACGGAAGACTGGGAATGTATGCGGATCGTTTCCACATGTTCCTGGAGGAAAACGATCTCGCCGCATCATCCGAGAGACGGAGAGGGCGGTCTTTCTCACGCACTGCGGTCCGGCAGTCTTCAAAATGGCGAAGCGTTGGCGGGAGCAGCAGAGATGAAGGTAATGGAATGGCCCGATTTAGAGAAACTTTTGAGAGCCCATTACGCCCACAAGTATCGTGCCTCATTAAGAGACACGAATTTTACCGTCGGGATCAAGGGATAGCGAGAATGTTAATGACTTCATGGCAAGTTTAAGGGACATTGGGGTGTTTGTGACTTACCAACTTAGAAAGGCCAGCGTGATCGGTTTGTTTTAGGCCTTAAAGACAAGGTCTTACAAAGCAAACTATTAATGAAACCTAAGATCACGTTTAAAGAGGCCATTGAAGAAGCTGTTTCAGCGGAAGCCACCAAGTCCTCAGCAGCGGCCATGAAAAAGATTAACAAGGCCTCAAGCCAGGCCTCAAGCCATTCTGATGGGGAAAAATCCACATCTACTCATTGCGAACAAATAGACTCTGATTCTGATGGCAGTGAGGCAGAGGAGGGGATTTTTAAACTCAGAATGGAGAAGAAAAGAAAAGACTCTGGGAAGAACAGGCAAGGGTTCTATTGCAGAGGCTGTGGGGGGGGGCCACCCCCGCACTGATTGCAAGTACTTTGACTCCATTTGCCTACGTTGTGAGAAACGGGGTCACATAGCCAGAGTCTGCAAATCATCTACAACTCCACCAACTAGGAAGAAGTTCCCTGATAGCGACTTTAAGCCCAACAATTTCCTTGAAAAAATGGGGCGAAATTTAGAAGCAAATGGCAAGAATGAAACTCACCAAACAATCACTATTGGTCATTCTTCACCTTTAAAAAGCAGAAAAGTACATGTGAAGGTGTTTATTGAAGGAAGGCCTTGCCAAATGGAAGTGGACTCAGGCTCTTATTTATCTATGGTGTCATGGGACACTATCCACAGACTTTTTCCCAAAATTCAGAAAAAGCATTTCCAGAAGCAAGCACTGACTCTCAAAGACTACCAAGGAAACAAGATTCCAGTAGTTGGAGCGAGAGATTTCAACGTGCAGTTTAAAGGCCACACCCAAATGTTTGCCCCTGACCATCGTGGACAAGGATCGCCCAAGTTTGCTGGGACTTGAGTGGTTCAAGCCACTTGGCATCGAGGTGACTGGCATCCATCACGTGAGCAGTTCTGACTGGGAAGAGTCCTTGAAGTCTGAGTTTCCAGAGGTCTTCAGCGAAGGACTGGGCAAGTATATGGGGACCCCTATTGCTTTCAGCCTAGACCCCAAGGTGCCCCCAATTCGTTAAAGCCCAGGAGGGTCCCATTTGCTTTAAAGGAAAAAATTGATGCACAATTAGATAAACTCATTGCTCAAGGGGTTTTAGAGCCTACTGACCACTCCAGATGGGAAACACCCATAGTCACACCAGTCAAGGCTGATGGGTCAGTGAGAATCTGTGGTGACTACAAGGGGACACTTAACCATGCGCTGCAGCAGAGCGCATATCCTGTACCAGTTGTGCATCATCTGCTCCATTCCCTTGGCAGGGGTACAGTATTTCACGTCTGATGCTGTGTTGATACAATTCTCTGAGAATTTACCTGTTGTTCTGACTTGTGATGCATCCCTTTTGGAGTGGGGGGGTTTGAGTCACAGGCTTCCCAATGGACGGGAAGCCCCAATTGCATTTTACTCTCGCACGCTGTCCAAAGCAGAGAGGAATTATAGCCAATTGGACAAGGAGGCTTTAGCAGTTGTAGCAGCTGTTAAGAAATTTCATGAATATCTGTATGGCAGGTCATTCACCATTGTTACAGATCACAAACCTTTATTAGGCATTGTGGCAGGAGACAAACCTACACCTAATATCCTGTCACCAAGAATGCTGAGATGGACTGAATTTCTTGCAGCCTATTCATACAAACTGATTCAAGGCCTGGCAAGGACATTGGACATGCTGATGCACTGAGTCGTTGCCCACTACCTTGCCACAAGGAGGACTTTGAACTTGAAACTCACACCTTTTCCTGGAGACCGTAGCTAAGCTTCCAGTCCATGCTGCTGAGATTGCCAGAGAAACTACCAAAGATGCTGTATTAGCACCTGTTATGGGCTGGATTAAGAAAGGTTGGCCTCTTCAAGATCTACCTCACCTTGCCCAACCTTTTAAGTCCAGGCAAACTGAATTATCTGTATTAAGAGGATGTATTTTGTGGGGTAACAGGGTGGTTATTCCTGCAAAACTGCAAAGGGAGGTTTTGGAAATGTTACATGAGGGTCATCCGGGATTGTAAGGATGAAAGGTTTGGCCAGGAGTTATGTATGGTGGCCAGGTATTGACAAAATGGTTGAAAACTGGGTAGCATCTTGTCCCAATTGCCAGGTAGTCAGGCCTGCCCCACCTCACGCCCCCACACAGGAATGGGAATGTCCTAGGGCCCATGGTCTAGAATCCACATTGATTTTGCAGGCCCTACAAGAGGGCACACTTTTCTAGTGCTAGTAGATGCATACTCTAAATGGCTAGAGGTAATTCCCATGACATCCACTACAAGTGAGGCTGTCATCAAGCAGCTCAGAAAATTGTTTGTAACCCATGGGTTACCAGATGTCCTTGTTTCTGACAATGGCCCTCAATTCACGTCTAACATTTTTGAATCCTTTCTAGCTCAACAGGGTATCAGACATGCCCTCACTGCCCCTGGGCACCCTTCTGCCAATGGCCGGGCTGAACGCATGGTACGCTTTACCAAAGAGAAGCTTCAGCAGCTGGGTCCTGGGGATATCACTGAGAAGCTTGAAAAACTTCTTAGTGCTCAACACATCACTCCTAGCCCATCAAATAACTTGTCCCCAGCAGAGTTGTTGATGGGTAGGAAACTTAGGTCTTCCCTTGACCGCCTTCATCCCACTTACGCACCCAACGCACCACTGGATTCCACTTCCAAAGTTCGTTCTTTTAGTGTGGGAGATTCTGTATATGCTAGGAACCTTATAGGTGAACCTTTGTGGATTCCTGCTGAAATAACTCACATCACTGGCCCTCGTTCTTACAGGGTTCAAACAGAGGATGGCCTCCTCTGGAGCAGGCACATTGACCAACTTAGATCCAGGTTCCCTCAGGAACATCGCCCCTGTCTCTCTCTGGGTCCCTCACCTAATGTCTCTTCTAGGGGGGAAGGGGAGGAACAGGAGGAAAATCAGCAAACAGGAATCAACCCCATGTGTAACGAGCCATTGCGACAGGAACCATCCCGAACCCTGTCACAATGCCAAGATCCATCCTTAGAAGTGGAGCCATTGCGACAGGAACCATCCCGAACCCTGTCACAATGCCAAGATTCATCCTTAGAAGTGGAAGATTGCACACCACCACCTGACTTGGGTGCTGATATTGGAATGGAGATGGGTTGGGAGGAGAGACCAGATTCTAACAGTCTAACAGGGTCTCCTTTCACAGGAAGTCCCAACAGGGAAATGTCAGCAGACACATTTCCCTCTCACTGGGTGAGAACGTTAAAACTTCTGAACCACGAAGGTCTCAACGTACACGTAAGAGCCCCACCTATTTAAGGGAATACATTATATAGGTTGGGGTTTGGTATGGACTGAACCTAGTGGGGAGGGGTGTTATGTATGTAGGTTTTAATGTTATTGGTTTATTTGAACTGTTCTTGTAAAATGTTGAATGGTATTGGTTTAAATAGTGCGGGAAGAAACCCTGCACTCCCATTGGCTGGCAGCTACGGCTGCAGGCTATAAGAGGCAGCCGTAGCCAAGCCAGGATGGGTCCATTCGAGCTGTAGTCACTAATAAAGTCTTTGCTGGAACTCCTCGCGTCTGACTCTTCATGCAAACTTAACAAGAAGATGCCATGAACATCATATTTTATATTAATTCTGCACATGATGGTACAAACTAGAAGTGTGTTTCTGAGTGATTTAAAAATCCTATCATGGAAGCTACTGATTTTATCTCAATTTGCTCCCAATCTTTATTTTACATATCCTTCAGAAATATTATTTGGAGCAAAACTCATCCAAATGTAAATGATAATCTTTTGTGTCTATTGCTGCGTATCAAGGAAGAGACACATAATCAAATAGCAAGTATTACCAAATTGTTAGTAGGGGCTATGAACAATGTCATATTGTAGTTCTAAGTGAGAACTACTGGCAGAGTTTGTGAATGAAATCTAATAAACCTAGACATATTGCTATAATTTTATATAAAAGAAACTTACGTGGAAAGCATTTTTCATTAGAAGCCAAATATGAGATTTTATTCTACAAATGCAGGGCTAAAAGAGAAATCTTCTACAGTAATTAATCTGTGAAACTAATGCATAAAGGAGATGAAGAAAAGTGCACAAAGGGAAATCACGTGCTGATGAGTTTCTCTGAAAACTCAATTCTTTCTTCTTGAATTAGCATTTCAGATACCATTTATGTGGCACACTTATGCCATTATCTTTTAATTGCAAAGTTAAAACAAATGATATTGGTTGCCTAGTATGTTATTAAAATGGTAACAACAAATGGTTGTGATAAAATGAATAAAGAGGATGGGAGGAATGTGGTGAGAGTTTAATTCTTTTTCTCTGTCTGTAGCTGGCTTTAGTATCCATAGCATCAAGGATTAGAACTGATATGAGACATACACACAAAGCATTACCATTCCAGCAGATTCTTTTTTCTTATCAGACATTTAGGAGAATCACAAAGCCATAGGATTTATTACAGATAGCTTGGAAGACACCTCTTGTCTCCCATTCAGGTTAGCCCACCCTTTTATTAGGTGGGACAAAAGATTGAATCTTCCATTCTGAAAACTCACTGAAATGAATAATCTTATAGCACCTTTGATTTACTATAGCCTACAATTTCATAGATCACAAGCCACTTCATCAGATGAACAGAGTCCAGTTCTGTGACAAGAATATGTAACATAACTGTTTCTTGGAATGGGAAAGACAAAATAACTTTAGAAAGGATCACATATAAGGACTTAGGTGTATGCATGTATGTATACACTCCAATCCCAAGGATTCTGGACAAGATAGAATCTCAAAAAAGAAACCCAAAAGTGTGACAAATAAATCAGAACACTGTCTAAAACACTGTCTAAAATCAGAACAAGTCCAATAAAATAAATAAAATAAACAAAACAAAGCAAAAACACGCAAAGCAAAAATAAAGTGGGAATGAAAATAGATGTGGTCTAGACCTTACTAATTATTTTATCAAACTTGTATACTGTCCAAAGACAACTCTTTGCCAATTACTGTGCCAATGTTTAGTTGGTAAACATAGGCAATGTGATAAAAGGATTTAATCTTTATTTTTTAAACAAATCATTCAGACTATTTCCCAATAAAACCAGTATTTGGATTTTTTTAAATCCCACCTTTATTACTTAACTGAAGGTGGGAAATATACACAGTACTCCTTCCTCCTATTTTCCACACAATTATAACCCTGTGAGGTGGGTTAGTCAGAGAAAATGACAGGCCCAAAGTTACCCAGCTACTTTTCATGGCTAAGGGTGGGAGTAGAACTCAAGGTCTCCTAGTTTCTAGGCCACCACCTCAACCACTACATCTAACAGACTCAAAACTTTACTTTACTTTACTTTTATTGGACTTATGTGCCGCCCTCTCTCCCTAGGGACTCAGGGCGGCTTACAATAAAAAATAGAAATACAATTATTAAAATACATTAAAACCAAAGTAAACAAAGCCCAATAAAAACTAAAAAAACCCAATTAAATTTAAAATATCAATAAAACCCCACCCCTTACCCTTCAGTCCAGGCAAGACTGTTGAAACAGCCAGGTTTTTAGGTCGCGGCGAAAGGAACGGAGGTCAGGGGCCAACCAGAGCTCCAAGGGGAGTCGATTCCACAGGGTGGATGCTCCCAAAGAGAAGGTCCTACCCTTGGGCGCCGCCAGCCGACATTGTCTGGCCGACGGCACCCCAAGGAGGCCCTGCCTATGGGAGTGCACAGGGCGATTGGAAGTCGACGCTGGCAGGAGATGCTCCCGCAAGTACCCCGGACCCAAGCCATGTAGGACTTCGTATGTTATCACTAACACTAAACTAAAGGCTGCCATCCTGCATTTTCCTACCAATTAAGTATAAATTAAGTATATTGTTGCTTTTGATATAAAATTTATATCCACTGTTTAGCATTGAAATTGGCCACTTCTTCCAGTATAAAGTAAAATAAGGCACCACTGATGATGACAAATGGCATTTTAGATGAGCCACTGTATATTCCCCTGTTGTTCAATGAAGCTATTAACTCCTGTAATAATATTGTCTACTAGTCATCTTTATCACCCTGGCATCTTTAGTGCCTCTACCATGTATTATATTGCAGACAGAATTTTTAATAATACTCTGCAAACAAGTACAAGCCCATTGCTCAATGGTAGTGAATAGTCCAGTGGAGTAGTAATTTATTTATTTTATTTATTTATTTTGTCAATCACTTACAAGATAATAAGTATAAGGATAAACATAGTTGTGAATACATGAAATGGATACATATAACAAAAATAAAAAAGAAACAATAGGACAGGGACGGTAGGCACGTTGGTGCACTTATGCACGCCCCCTACAGACCTCCCAGGAAAGGGGTGAGGTCAATAGTAGACAGTCTAAGGTTAAAGTTTTTAGGGTTTGGGGAAGAAACCACAGAGTCTGGTAGAGTATTCCAGACATTGACCATTCTGTTGCTGAAGTCATATTTCCTGCAATCAAGTTTGGTGTGGTTAACCTTGAGTTTGCATCTATTGTGTGCTCTTGTATTGTTATGGTTGAAGCTGAAGAATCATTGACCGGAAGGACATTGCAATGTATGATTTTATATACTATACTTCGATCAGATCGAAGGCAGCATAGTTCTAGGTTTTCTAGGTCTAGAATTCAAATCTGGTGGCATAAGGTATTCTGCAACGAGTAGAGGAGTGTAGAACTCTTCTTGTGAAATATTTCTGGACTTTCTCAACTGTGTCAATATCAGATACATGATGTGGGTTCCAGACTGATGAGCATTGGTCTAGCAAATGTTTTGTATGCCTTAGTTAGTAATGTGATATTACCAGAGAAAAAGATATGTAGGATTAGGTTAACAGCTCATAATGCCTTTTTGGCTATGTAGTTACAGTGGGCTCTAGCACTTAGATCATTAGAGATGAGTATTCCAAGGTCCTTGACGGAGTTTGGATCATCAACAAGGTCTTGACTATTCAGCTTGTATTTTATTTTCTGATTTTTTTTTGTTGAGATTTGAAGTTGCCATTTGTTTGGCCATTCTGATACATAGTCGAGGTCTTTATGAAGGGTAGCAGTATTGTCTGTGGTGTTGAATAGCTTTACATCATCAGCAAAGAGAATGCAGATGCTCTTAATATGATCACAGTGGTCGTTTATGTAAGTATGAAGAGAGTTGGTCCTAGAACGCTGCCTTGGGGAACATCACTGTTGACAGTTACAGAATCCCAATTTTGACCTTTTGTTGTCTGTTTGACAGGAATGCTTCTATCCAGTTATGCAGTTGTCCAGATATAACATAAGATTTTAGTTTTAGCAGTAGTTTGTCATGTACCACTGAATTGAAGGCTTTACAGAAGTCTACATAAATTGCGTCTATTGCTTTGCCCTGATTGAGTTGTGTAGTCCATATGTTTTTGTAGTGTAAGAGTTGCAGATTACAGGATAGTTTTTTTCTGAAACCATACTGTTTGTTAGAGAGTAGGTTGTTTGTCTCTAAGTGGAGTATAATGGATTGGTTAATAATTGATTCCATGACTTTACAGGTGACGCAGTATAAAGAGATTGGTCTGTAATTTTCAACTAGACTGGGGTCTCCCTTTTTTGAAGATGGGGGTGACTGTGGCTTGTGACCATAGGTTTGGCAAGGAGCTGGTCCTGAAAGATTTTTCAAAGATTATGCTTAGAGGTTCGGCTATGGCAGCGGATAGCTTTTTTAAGAAGTAGGCACATATTCCATCCGGTCCAGTAGATAGAGATGGTTTTAGATTGCGTAGTGCTTTTTCAACATTGTCTTCTGTAAAATCAATATGTATTATACCATTGTAGTTGTCTGTGGTTTGACTAGGAAATACTGGGCATGAGTCATTGCTGTTTATAAATACTGAGCCAAAGAATGTG
This sequence comes from Naja naja, assembly GCA_009733165.1. Lineage (NCBI taxonomy): Eukaryota > Metazoa > Chordata > Lepidosauria > Squamata > Elapidae > Naja > Naja naja. Next base: position 73,403,501 of record CM019149.1, read on the forward strand.
TTAAAGAGGTTGGCTTTAATGGTGTCGTCATTGCAGTCTGTACCATTAGGTCCTTTCAGGGGTGGGATGAATCTTGAGTCTTTTAGTTTTTAGTTAGTTTTACAAAATTGTAGAAAGCGTGGGTGGAATTGGTGCATAGAAGGTTTTCCTCTTGTTTAATGTGATAATTGGTGCATTCAGTCTTTATCTGGTGGCATAAATTTTTGTATCTGCTTTTGAAGTTGGCAGCATGACCAGATTTGTTTTTCCGCCATAGTGATCTTTTTTTGGATTGAAGTTTCCTTATTGTTATGGGTAATCTGTTTTTTCTGGTTTGGGGAGTTGTTATTGGTACATATAGTTTGATGACTCTTTGGATTTCAAGTAAAGATATGTTGTAATAGTCTTCAACAGTATTGCATCCAGTGAATAGAGATTGCCAATCAAGGGATGAGAGATCGTTGTCTATAAGATCATAGTTGCCTTTTTTGAAGTTATAATTGGGGATCATGTTGTTGTGATTATTTTTGTGCGGACGTATGTTGAGACAAAAGTCAATCATATTGTGGTCGCTGTTGGAAAAGGGTTCTTTAATTTGTATTCCATAAATTGAGTTCAAACTATTGCAAAAGATAAGATCAAGGCAGTTGTTAAGTCTAGTATTGTTGGTTACTAATTGTTCCAGTCCTAGATTTGTTACAGCATTGTAGAAGGTTGTATGTATGGGTTCAGTATTACATTCGTTTAGGCTTTCGCCCAGGTTCGGCTGGTTCGCCAGCTTCGCCCCTACCTGGACCAAGATGCTCTTCGAACGGTCACTCATGCGCTCGTCACGTCCAGGATCGACTACTGCAATGCTCTCTACATGGGGCTTCCCTTGCAGATTACCCGGAGGTTGCAGCTGGTGCAGAATGCGGCTGCGCGGGCTGTGATGGGGGTATCCCGATATTCCCATGTTACACCCCTCCTGCGCGACCTGCATTGGCTACCGGTTGCCTTCGGGTTTCCTTCAAGGTGTTAGTAACAACTTACAAAGCCCTTAATGGCGTGGGTGCAGGGTACTTGCGGGATCGTCTCCTGCCTGCTTCACAGTCCAATCGCCCCGTGCGCTCCCATAGGAGGGGCCTTCTGGGAATACCGTCGGTCAGGCATTGTCGGCTGGCGGCTCCCAGAGCTAGGGCCTTTTCTGTGGGGCGCGCCCTGTGGAATCAGCTTCCTGCGGATCTGCGTTTGGCCCCTGATCTCCGCTCCTTTTGTCGAGACTTGAAGACCTGGCTGTTTCAGCAGGCGGCCTGGATTGACCTGGGGTGGGTAGTTTTAATTTGTTTGTTTTAGTGATTTTATTGTTTTAACTTTTGGTGATTTGGACTTGTTTTTATTTGTATTGTTGTATATCTTTTGTATGTTCACCGCCCTGAGTCCTTCGGGAGTAGGGCGGCATACAAGTCTAAATAAATAATAATAATAATAATAATATGAGGTAGATTGAAGTCACCAAGAAAGATAAAAGCATGTGGGCAGGATGATGCCCATGTTAGTAGTGAATTTAGCTTGTTTACATGTTCTATGTCATAATCAGGGGCTCTGTAACGTAGTAAGAATCGAAATATGATATTTAAGGACAGTTCACAGACGATGGTCTCAGGAAGAGCAAGCTTCTGGGTGACTTGGATGTTTTTTAGATGTAAGGACTTATAGAAGATAGCAACACCACCTCCTCTATGGATTTCACAATCTGATTGGTAAACATGATAGTCTCTTACTGTGGTGATGGAGTCAGGGAGAGATGCGTTGAGCCATGTTTCATAGACAAAAATGATGCCAAATTTAGTCGTATTTAGTAAGAGGAGGAATTCAGGTATTTTGTTCACAAGGCTTCTTGCATTGAGTAGCTTGAATTTAAGTCCAGCTGTAGTTGGAATTGAGATAGTTAGGGGTGTGCGTGCCTAGTCTTGGGTGATGGTGGATTTGTTGGTGTAGGTTTTATTATTATTATTATTATTATTATTATTATTATTATTATTATTATTATTATTATTTTATTAAGGTGCAAATTACTGCCTTAGTGACAATAATTCATCCCTTAATCTCCGCTTTGCCTTTGGAATCAACCTGAAAGCTAAATTAAGCACAAAATGCAGGAACTGAATGCTGCTACAATAGTAGCAATTTACTTCTGGGTTCAAATTAAAGTATCTTTAAAGTCCTAGGAAGAGCAGCACCAGGCTGCATCAGGCAATCTCTTAATCAGAACAAAGTCTGGCTATTCATTTTTTATCATTGTGAAAAGGTATGCCGAGAGTTTCACTCCTTTGGGAGGGTCAGTGGGTTTTGGTAAAGTGTGCTATGGATAAGATTTCTCAGTAGTACTTTCACAGCTCTGGTTTTCTGCAAACAAACTAATAAAGAGTTTTATTTCACTATGCTTTTAGCCCAACAGAAACATTTTTTCTTCATTAGAAAAGTTACTGTAATGATTGTTTTAATAACATTTAATAACATAATAACATGTGCTGCCTATAGTCTGTAACGAAGGAGCTAGAAATATCATGAAAGAAATATATAAATTTGCCCATTATAGAAAATTAGCACCCACCCTCTCCTAGAATGAAATATTTTGAGAAATATTAGAAAGACAGGAGTAATAGTTCCCTGGATGAGACCTGGAGAAATATGCTCTTGGAAAGCAGCCTCAACTTTTTAAATAGCCCTCAGCAGATGTCAGCACTAAAGAGATAGCTAGCTCTATTCATAAGCAAATACCCCAAGACCCAACAAAGGCAGGCTTAGACCTCAGCCACAATAGGAATTGCCCAAAGCCTCTTCATTGTATCATCTCAGTTGCATCATCCCCAGCAGTTCAAACTTCAACCAAACTTAGCTCAGACGAACTCCTAGGATTTGTACATGGCCCCATGGGAGTCTGACAACAGCCAGTAGAATACATGTTCTTGTGCAGGAACAGGAAGTTCAAATGCAAAGCCCAGGAGAAGATATAAATACCCCCTACTCTCAACTCTATGTGGTCAGCTGCCCAGAATCACATGTGCTTGGTGGTTCCGCTTCATCAAACGGATCCTCTTTCCAATCAGTCTACAGCTTCCATTTTGTCTCCACTGCCTTTCTCCCAGCTTGGAACTGAACCAGATGCATATTTCTTTCAACACCATGTTAAACCTGTAATCAGTATAAGAAAGGTGTCCCATTTAACCAGTTTGATTCATTTTAGCAGTTTCTTTTCAGTTTTTGGGAAATACCTGATTGATTGTTCAAGTTAACTCTATTTACTTGCACATATATACTATGATGAAAAGACTTACAGGTGGTTATAAATATATTAAAAATGGATAGATGGACAGTTTAGAAGTGGAAACATAAATAATAAATACAGGTTCTTTTTTCCTATAAAGTTTCTCCATTAAAATCTTAATGGAATATAAAAATAGTGTAATTATCACTCAGCTAGTTATGTACAGCAGTGAATAAAATTAGAAAATTCAAAGAGGCAATCCCTCAGTTACAGTAATGAAAAAAATATTTATGGAGTGATATCTTACAAACAGCTGAACATTTTTACTTATATTTCAGCAGAAATGTGTGGGCATATATCACTCGATAGAATCATATCTAAACACTAAAATACAAGTTACAAAGTTCCATTCAAATACAAAAGAGAGGAATGTGAAAATTGTAGACCCAGATTGCTTCAGACCCTGAAGTGACACTGCAAGTGATTACAATAATCTGACATGGGAAAAATAGTGTAAGTCTTAGAAGTAGTAAAAGCTATTCAACCATGGAACTTTATATATAAGAGTTCAAATTTTGGTTTCATCATAAATAGCTATTTCAGTGCAAGCATGATTTCTTTTAAAAACATGCATTTGGAAAATATATCAAAAATAACTGTTTCAAACTTGAATGAATACACTTATTTATATTCTTTCAAACAATGTACATTAGGGACCTACAAAAAGTAGTTTTCTTTAAATGATTGTAGATAGTCCTCGACTTTTGACCACAAATGAGCCCCAAATTTCTGTTGCTGACATTTGTTAAGTGAGTTTTGCCCCATTTTATGACTCTTCTTGCCAGTCATTAAGTGAATCACTGCAGCTGTTAACTTAGTAACATGGTTGTTAAGTGAATCTGGCTTCCCCATTGACTCTGCTTGTTAGAAGGTCACAAAAGGTGATCACATGACCCCAGGACACTGCAACTGTCATAAATACGTACCAATTGTGAAGCATCCAAATTTTGATCACATGACCACTGGAATGCTGCAATAGTCATAAATGTGAAAAATTGTCATAAGTCACTTTTTTCAGTACCTTGTAACTTTAAATGGTCACTAAATGAACTGTTCTAAGTCGAAGACTATCTGTACTTGATAGATTGGATGTGAACTATACAGACTGATATTTATAACTGCACCAAGTTAAAAAGATTATATATAAATGCAGTATGCTTCCTTGGTATTAACATACAAAGTCCTTCATGGCTTGGGTCTGGGGTATTTGCGGGAGCGTCTCCTGCCAACATCAAATGTTGACCGCCCTGTGCGAGCGCATAGACTGGGACTCCTCGGGGTGCCGTCCGCAAGACAGTGTCGGCTGGCAGTGCCCCGGGGCAGGGCCTACTCCGTAGCAGCTCCTACCTTGTGGAACCAACTCCCTGTGGGGCTCCATTTGGCTCTGGATCTCCGCTCTTTCTGCCACGATCTGAAAACTTGGCTGTTTGAACAGGCCGGGCTGGATTGACCTCTTGGGGAGTGGGGTTTTAAATTGATTTTATGTGGGCTTGTAGTGTTTAATTCGTTTTTAATGTATTTATTGTTGTTATTTTTAGTTGTGAGCCACCCTGAGTCCTTTCGGAGAGGGGGCGGCATACAAGTCCAATTATTAAATTAAATTAAATTACTAGTTTATAAAAACTTTAATATAGGTTCTACAAATAAACTATGTAGATCAGATTATGCTGTTGAACATTTTGAATCTTATGTCTGATTTGGAGTTATCAGGACCAAATCATAAGGTCTTGCTTTTTTCCGCATTCTGGCTTAGAAGTATGTGTTTAGAAGTCCAGCACATCAGCAATGCATCATATGGGGGAAGCTTGGCCCATGCCTCCATGCTCATATGCCATCTGTTTCTACATTTATTGTTTTTCTAATGGAAAACTGCTCTGTGCATTATACCCATCTGTACAGTACACAAACACTGGAATAAAAATTCTAGCTAAGAAGATACTTCAGTTCCTACCTAAGGAAAAAAAATCTGACTTCTCATGTCAGGAAGCCACTAAATGACAGCTAATTCTGTTCTGATTAGTTCCAATCCACCACAGCATGTTGGTGAAGAAAACAGATGAGTTAAATAACAAAAGATGGGTACTTGACTGATTCTGCTTGCTATGCCTGGCTTTTATTACTATTAAAACTACTAATGAAAGGTTTGTCCTTGTAACCAAGTCAGTTGTTACTTTAGGTAGATTTGTAGAGTATAATCTCCCCAGATAGACTGCCCTTGCCTGAAATATTATTAGTCCAACAAGTTCCACAGCACTGGATGTAGTACCCATGTTTTTCTGAAAATAAGACCCTGTCTTATATTTTTTTGCCACCAAAAAAGGCACGATGTCTTATTCTCAGGGGGGAGGTATCATCCACTGACTCACCTCAATTGCACGCATTGCCCCCCTCCCGGCCTCCTTTTCACTGTCAAGAGGCCTTCAGGAACTTCTTCTGAGGCAGGCAACTATTATCAGCAACAGAGGCTTTAGGAAAGCCTTGCAGTCCTGCAGTAGAAATGGGCCGGCAAGACAGGGTGTCAGAGTGCATGAGACCTGGCTGCAACTGTCAGAAGGTAAGTAGTAGGGCAGCTCCAGCCCCACATCCCCACCTAGAATAATTTTTACCTGTACACCCTGGAGTGGGCAGGGTTTTAATTAGGGCTTATTTTGGGGACAGGATTTATATTGGGTGCACATGTAAAAATCAAGCTAGGTCTTACTTTTGGGGTAGGTTATATTTTCGGGAAACACGGTACCAACATGTTGCTATTCAAATCTTCTCCAAATGCAATGCTCTGGAACCAGCTCATCCCCAGTTTGAAGATAGTCATTGTAATTAACAAAATAATCATGCTGTAATCATTAGGAAGGAAAGAATGTTATACATAGGGGATTACCAAGAAGATAGATGATAGTCACACTGATATTTGCCAATTAGTAGGAGAGGTCCTGATTTACTCACAGTCCCTCACATTGTTTCTAGATTATGATAGGGATAAAATGTTCTTAGTAAAACAATATACAACATGCAAGCTTCAATCCCATTTTCGAAGTTCAAAAATTGTACAGCCAAATTTTACATACATACATATCACAGGTGGGATTCAGCCGGTTCTCACTGGTTTGCCAAAACTATTACTTAATTGCTTATGCAGTTTGGAGAATCGGCTAAAAATAAAGTACAAGAGAGGTTTTTTTTTTCTCTCCCCCCTCATTTAATAGCTCCGGGCAGACAACCAAGAACCACTTAACAGTTGCAGCTGGAATGCAGCCGATACACACTGAATCAAGTCAATAAACAGAAACTGACAGGATTAGGGCAGGAAACCCATCAATCACGCATCTAGGGATGAGATTAACCTCTTCCCTTCAGGAAGAAGGACAAGATTACAAACATTTTCATTATAAAGAGTATTAAGTAACACTTCTGTGATCAGCTGATACTCCCTGGAGTTTTCCAAGACCTTTTATAGCTGCTGTAATGTTGGATACTTCCTGGGGGGAAAGATACAGGAGGGGACAATGATGCAGCTTGATGATACAGGCCGTGAATGTAATGCATGTGTGGTCCAGCCAGCTGTATTGCTTCTGCTGTGAAGCAGCCAATTTAGAACATAGAGAACATAGAATAATAGAGTTGGAAGAGTTAATAGCTTTTGGCAGCACACCCAGGACTTCAATTAGCATGAGCGGCTGCTCTTAAGCTTCCCTCTCAGCTGCTGCGTTTGCTTTGGGGTTGGTTTTTTTTTAAAGGGGGGAATAGCTATTTTAAGTTTTTTGCATTGTTTTAGTGATTCCTGGCACTGTCCTTTGGGGATGTACTTCCCCTACTCTTTTTGAAAGCCTCTAGTGATGGAGCACCCACAACTTCTGAAGGCAAGCTATTCCATTGGTTGATTAGTCTCACCCTTAGGAAATTTCTTAGTTGCTTCTCTCTTTGTTAGTTTCCATCCATTGTTTCTTGTTGTGCCTTTTGGTGCTTCAGAAGATAGGTTGACTCCCTCATTGTTGTAGGACTCCCTCAAATTTCCTGACAGAACAGTTAATCAGTGGAATAACTTGCCTCCAGAAGTTGTCAATGATCCAACACTGGAAGTTTTTAAGAGATGGGATAATCGTTTGTCTGAAGTGGTGTAGGGTCTCCTGCCTAAGCAGGGGGTTGGACTAGAAGACCTCCAATGTCCTTTCCAACTCTGTTATTCTATTCTATTCTAAATATTGGAACAGTGCTATTTTATTGTGAGTTGGATTAAGGAGAAATTTCCTAAGGGTGAGACCAATCAAGTTTGTGCCCACCAATCACATGACCACACAGCTATGCCCACCCAGTCATTAGGGCAGCGAACTGGTTGTTAAATTATTTGAATCCCACCATTGATACATACATACATACTTTTCCCAGGAAAATAAGCCTCAAAAGATATAGTGTAAGAACACCTACTGTATTTTTAATATTTTTTTAAATGAAAGAGTGTAGCCTACCAAAATAGAAAACAAACCATTTCAATGTTGTAGAGGAAAATTTTGCATCTTGTAGTGGAGCAAATGAGATTTCTTTTAGCAATATTTTCTTTCATGTATTATCAAGGGTTTAGGCAGAGAGGGATTTTCTACCCTACAAGCATAACATTATATGAAGAGAAGTTCAAAATATTAACATTTTCAGGTAAAATAACCTTGAATCTGGATAACTGTTGGAGTAGTTATTTTCAGTTCAATTCATTTGATTTTCAAAGCCTTGATTTACACACTTCTATTTGCTTTGTCAATTACATATTTTCTTTACACAGCAAAACTTATATTTATGTTGCCTTGCTTCATATTTTCTAAAGAAGTTACTGGAATCCCTTGCCTGCAATCAAATTCTAATAATAATAGCTTGTCTTTTTCATTCTGCTGGCACTTTGCAATGAAGTCTGAAGTTTCTGTAAACATCAATTGTACTATTTTATAAATCTTCAAGATACAAATTAAAATTTCTTTGGAAGGGAAAAGTTGTTATTAGAGTTTTTATTTCTAGCCTTCCAGATTTTCTCAAGAGATTACAGTCACTATCAAACTGTAGAGTAAAATAATCTTTAGCAATAGCAGTAACACAAGGGTATTCAAACTTGGCAAGTTTAAGACTTGTGAACTTCAACTCCCAGAATTCCTGAGCTAACATGACTAGAGGAAGAATTATGGGAGTTGAAATCCACAAGTCTTAAAGCTGTCAAGTTTGAAGATCCCTGACTTAGACTTATATACTGCTTCACGGTGCTTTCTCCTCCAGCTTCTACCTCTCCCGGTTCAAAGCTCCACACTATCAAAGGCAATTCACACCTTTTTTATGACCCTTTCTGTTAGCCGCTGCAATCCTTTCTTAAAGATTCTTTGAAATGTTAATCCTGAGGGTATCTTCCATTTAATTATATTGTCCCATTCCTCCTGCTATTCACTTCTTTCTCTCTCTCCTGCGCAATCTTATTCAGGTCTCATCTTCCCCTTCAGGGTGGCCATTTTAGACCACCGCTTCAGGCGTCTTCGGGAGGGAGTAATTGCAAAGCTGGGGAGGGGATTTGCAACTCCCCTCTACCCAGCTGATGGTCTCCCCTTCCTCCACCACCCCTATGAGGTGGCTTCTGCCCTGAATCCAAAGGATTGGGGCTCTCCGATGCTGAAGCACGAACCAAAGTCGTGCATGATCGTGGTCAATGATCCATCTTTGGGGAAGCTCAAAACAGGAAGTCCAGCCTGGTGAAAATTGAGAATTGCTGGCAGCTGGCAGTCAACAGAAGTAGTCTGCTGTACTACATTCTACTCACTGTGCCACAATGAGGTGTCCATTTGAGAGAGGGGAACTCCTTTATACCAGCATTCTCCAAACTTGGGGAGACTGTATAGGCTTCCAGTATCTCCTCATTCAGACAACATGATCTCCATTCCCTGGGACAAAGACTCAGCAACATTACTTGGTCAATCAGGGGCAAAGATATACACTGAGATCATCAGTGTATTGATCAAAATATATTCTATGTTGATAGATGATAGCATCTTCATGTAGAAATTAAATAAACAAAAAAAAGTAGAGCTCTAAAGCACCTGGAGAAATGTATGTATGTCTCTGGAGAAACAAAAATTCTCTAGTGTTACCTTCTAGAATTTAGGAAAGAATGGAGCCACCATTATACAGTAAAGTCCCAATGCTGTCTGGAATTCCTGAAAATTAACTTTATTTGGGGTTTGAACAAACTGCTCAAACAACAAATTAGTGCTGATGCTACATTGAAACAGATGTGGGATGCAAGGAAAGATTACAGTTTTAAAATGTTTATAGGCTGAAGGGAATTCAACAGTGACAAGGGATGCCATTTCAATTCCTGAGGTGGTCCATCAAAAAAGCAAATTAAGCCCTTTAAATTCGTAACATGCCTATTTCAGGTTATTTAAAAAAAATTATTTCCCCTAGCAATTTGCCAATGAATTGTTGCCTCTGTGTTTTCATGTCAGACATGGACTCCATCCCTAACCTGAAACAGACCATATCATCTAGAAGGACTGGAGCTTTGAGAATCTATTCTTCAATCAACACCTCAACTCTGAATAATTGAAATTACCTAGAAACTGCTTGATATAGTGAAGATAGGCTGGACACATTCAACTTTGCCTCATACAAAAAGATCCCATATGTTCTGATATATTTACCTATCAATAAAGTGCCTTGCAAATAGGTGGCAATGCATTAAGCATTTCTTTTCTTCTTCCTTATAGATCAAGATATAAATAGGGTTTTGTTTTGTTTCTGCTGTGAAGGGGTTCACTGCAGCTCTGATCAGAAATAGATGACTATCGTGCAACAGGCTCCAAGACAAATTTTGTCCTACGTAAGCACCTTAGTTATCTTCTACCGCAACTGTTTATTTATTGAGAATCTCTGTTCCTTTGTGGACCCTTTGAAAAGGAAAACGTTAGCTCTACTATGGTAGAGCTTAGCAGTGGTTAGGTGGATGCTAAATCATATTTTGCTGAATAATCAAAATATAGAAACAGGCAATTTTATTAGGATCACATTTAGCATTTGGGGGAAGTAAGAGTAATGCAACTGTGCAAAAGAGTAAGATATTTGTTTCATTATTTCTATTTGTGGGGAACGGAAAGAGGAACTTTTAACCTGCCACCAGTTTTTGCTATCAAAATTAAACAGTGTAGCTAAAGTGCATTGGAATGGCAGGGGTTCAGCGGATTTAGTCTTCCCATTGCAATTTGCTTATCTTACTAAAAAGCGTAGTTTATAAATCAAAACACATGAAGTCAAATTAAGTTTATAATGCAATATTACGGGACAATAAAATTATAGTTGTGGGCGACGTGATTAAGAAAAATTAAATTACCCCATTCAGATAGGCTTAACCAAAAATCAATCCAAGCCAGTTTCATTGTATCAACTTTTGCGCTGCCTTTCAACAAAAATTAGTACAGTTCAACACGGGAAAGGGTGGCCCAGGAAACCGTTTCGACAGCTTTCTTCTACGCTCCCTGTTTTCCACTCCTCCCGATCGTGGTCTGTAATAAAAAGCAAGTTTCCCGCTTCATTAGCGGTTACTGAAAATAACGATGAAAAAAAACTTCCTTCCCATGAGGTCCGGAAGAGCGGCTGCAGTGTCCCCAGCGGCTGTTAGGTGCTGCTTTCGTTCTCTCGCCTCGAAGCCAAGGTCCTTCTCACCCCGCCTCTCACACAGAAGGGGGCCGCGCTTCGGTTTGCCCGCGCTGTGACGTCCCCTCGAATAAGCAACTCCAAGCGGGTAATTCCCTACGGAGGACCCCGGCCGAGTAAAAGTGCCGCAACTTAAGCGGCTCGTCTTTTTTATATACGGGTTGAAGAAGCGCGAGAGAAAGACGCGCCGGACTCCGGGTTTTTTTTTTTGCGAGACAGGTGAAGGGGATTCCGTCGCAGCTTGCCGAGAGGATGACAACCGCCGTCTCCGCGCCCGGAGCGTCTCTTTGGCTCCTTTACCTCCTGCCTTGGGCCGCGGCGCCTTCCAAACTCAACATCCCTAAAGTGTTGTTGCCCTTCTCTCGTAGCGCAAGGATTAACTTCACCCTGGAGGCAAGCGAAGGCTGCTACCGTTGGTAAGCGAAGGGAGGGGAGCAAAGCCGCGTTTGAAAGCTGACGCACATGGCGCAGGTGCAGCAACCGCGGGCGCAACACGTGGGGGGGGGGAAGCAGCTTAGTGTTTAGTTCGGGGCTCGTAAAAGCGAGGTCCCCTCTTGGCCTGCGCCGAACCGGTTAATCGGCCAGATAGTTTTAAAGGAGGAGTGTTGACTGGCTTCCAGTACAACAGCTCTTGCTTTGCAGCCAGTCAGAGTAATTATTAAGCCACTTGGGCGCTTGCGCAGTGCTTGAGACTCGAGCGCGTATGAAACGCACACCTTGCGTTTTGGAAAATCAGCCCATTGATCGGGAATTTTTTTTTTCTTTAGTAGCAATGGTTTGAACCGCGGATTGTTCCCTTTCACCATTCGGGCATCCTCGCTCGTTTCGCTTCAGCGCTATTGGGTTGTTATTTTTGTTTCCTACTAAGTAGGAATATGTGCAGTGGGGCCTCAAAACTTTATGCAACTGAGTGAATTGTATGCTAATATATTGGTTTTCCTTAAGAACCTAGGATGGCTGCTATTGGAAAATGAGTTGGAATAAAAAGGAAATTGTACAAGTCCTTGCTCGTTCAGTCGAGACTGGTAAAACTGGTTGATTCTGTCTTCTTCATCTCTTTCCTGTACTTATTTATTACCCTGGGGTTTTGTTTTGTTTTTTAATACAGAACAAGCGCTATTGAAATGGACAGTTCTGTTGAAAGTCTGAAATAAAAGCCTGGATAGTATAATAATCATTATAAAAGAAACGTATTTTTTCTTAGGTGTAACATCTTGCTGTCAGACTAGGAAAAATTCAGATTATTTCCAAAATAATTATGCCACTCTAACTCTGTGTGCGTGTGTGTGATTTCTTTATGTATCTTGATCTTTTCATGCATTTTAAGATATTTACATTCTGTCCAAGTCAGCTTGTTTTAACAGTAAAAATAACTTGTCTGTGATATTAGTAGATTTCCTGTATATTATTTTGAAAGTTCTATTCGTGACTATAAAGGCTACTTGAAGTACCAATACCAACTTGCAGATTTTATCAGAAGTAAGCCTAATTGTGTTCAGTTAGTATATAGTTAAGTAAGTTGTATTGGATTAAAACTTCAGTGACTATTGCATACTAAATATTCATAGTGACTTATTTGAGTTTAAAATATGGCCTTAATTATACAGAATGTGTAGGTTATGATAGTGCTTATATTACTTCTCAGACAATATTTTGAATTATTCAGTTGTGAAAATGTCCAGGATCTTTCAAAGTTTAATAAGTACAATGTCTATAAAGATGAACGAGCATTTTCTCACAATTCATTATTGAAAAGTACTTTCTATTCAGCGTCGGATATGTAACAAGTTAATATATTGCTATCTTCATAATATTTCTTTCTCAGAAGATATGCTAAACAAAGATTCATTTAAAAAAAATAATTTTAATTAAAATGTATTTACATCATTAGATCAGATGGCAATAAGATGGTAGTGTTAAAATTTGATTGGGAAGCATAACAGGAACAAAGCTGCTTAAAATGCAGATCAGGTAACAATGTAATTGTACTTTTTAGTCAAAAAAGAACTGTCGGTCAGCTTAACTGGCAGTCTGATCTTACACATTGTTAAAATAAATTTCAAAGAATTAACTGAAACTTCTTTGCAAAATTTCATTAAAAATTAATTAGTTCATGTTGGCTTTAAGCATAATGTAACTTGGATTGGTTTAGGCACATTTAACATTTAATGTTAACAATAACATTTAACCTAACATTTAAAATTCTAAATTGTGCTTATTATTGACAGTGGTTATTTATCTATGGATGATTTTTCCAGACAGCAGGGAAAAAATGCTCCAATGGTTAGTTGTTCTTATGCTCCCTAGCTGGTAAGTTATCCTTCTGGGTTTTCATTTTGCAAACAGAAAAAAAGAAAAAAGAGTCAAGACAGCCTGATTTGAGGTCAGAATAACTACTCATTCACTATATTCCAATAACATACTGGACTATTGATCAGCTAATAATCAGACCTTAGCCTTGTATTTTATGTGAACATAGACTTTGTTTTGGCATGTTAAAAAAAATAAGCCTATTGTGTAAATATTGAGTTAAACAAAGCATGTAAACAAAGCTCCTTGATGGTGGGCTTTTTTGTTTTCCTTTGATTTGTTTTAGTGGTGAAAAAACAGTTGAGAAATAATGGATAATCTTTATTCCATTCCAGATGACATAGGAGTTACAGTCAAACTAAGCAAGCATAATAAGCGGCATCTAACATGGGTCTGCTTTTTTAAACATAATTTCAACAATGAATCCAATTTAAATGATATGCCAAATCTAGCCATTGCAGGTCTACTGGCAGCAACTCAGAAAACTAGACAACCATGATTTCTTCATTTAATAAAAAGATTAAAATGAACCATAACTTACAATAGAGTAGGTGAAGTCAAATTTAGATTTATGTATTCAGCTGTCCATCTCTGATGCTCTGGGTCAATAATTTGTGAAAAAGATAAATGGGGCCTGATTCTTTCATTTTTTCCCATGTAACTTAGACCAATCATTTCCTATAAATCTTGATAAGATAGAAATAATAACTAAATTTAAAAGTGATGTGAGATACTTCTTCATATTCTTTATGCAGTTTGTTTAAAAAAATAAATTGCCAAATATACTATTTAACCATTTGTAACCTATGCTGCAATTATGATAGGTAATTTGCCCATATTACATATTTTCATGTAAGCAGACCCTGAACCTGCAGGAATAACGCTAAGAAGATGATGATATGTGGCTTGACTCTAATTTTTATGAAAAAAGTGTATGACCAGTATAAATGTTGTACTCCTGTGGCCATAAAATCAGAGTAGAGTTTCTTCAGACATCTGGATGCTTTTAGCTTCTACATGCAATGAGGAAGGAGAATTAGTTGCTTCTCTATTGTTCAACATATTGTCATCCTGTATGAAAATGAACTGCATCAGAAGGACCCCTTTGTTCCTGCAGGCTGTTTCTGTGATTTAGAACCCTGATATTGTAATCTAATATCGCTTGCATGTTTAAACTGTTAACCATCCATGACTGACTGACCTAATCACATTCATACAGCAGAGCAGTGCTCACTGGGGCTGTGCAATGAACCAGATTTGAAGGAGAAAAGATGATTTGGACTATGCAGAAATACCCAAGTTTTATCTATCATCAGCTTCTTAAAAAGGAAGTCGCTGCACATGCCACAAAAAGACATGCTTGATTTCTGGAGGTAACAGAAGGTACATTGTACGCACCCATGTGTGCTCCAAATCACCTTTCAGAATTCAACAATTCCTAGATGTTGACAACTATCTTCCAGTAGTGTTCAGAGTTTTCTCCCATTAGAACTGTTGGAGAACTGACTTTTGATGTGTTGTCTGCCTATATGTAATGTTGGTGCTAGTTCTTGCTGAGTACAGGTAGTCTTGTACTACAGGTGGTCAACTTATGACCACGACTGAGCCCACAATTTCTTTTAAGTAAGACATTTGTTAAGTGAGATTTTTCCCCATTTTACGAACTTTCTTGCCAGTCGTTAAGTGAGTTACTGCAGTTGATAAGTTATTAACCCAGTTGTTAAGTGAATCTGACTTCCTCATTGACCGCTTGTCAGAAAGTCACAAAAGGTGATCATGTAACTTTGGGACACAGCATACACTTGAACCAGTTGCCAAGTATCTGAATTTTAATCACATGATCTTGGGGATGTTGCAAAGGTCGTAATTGTGAAAAACGGTCATAGGTCACATTTTTCCGTACTGTTGTAACTTTGAACAGTCACTAAACAAACATATATGTCAAGGACTACGTGTATTGGCTACATGTTATTGGTCATTTGTCGTGAATGCACAGTACAATAAATATGATTGCATTACTGGATTAATTTCTTATAAAAGAATGATCTACCAGCAAACCAATTCCCTTTGGTAAAAATATGCACATTTGTAAGTTAGAGCAAATGAACACAGTTTTGGGGCAATTACTGGAATTGAATCTTAAATTTCTTACATAATTAACAGTCATGATATATATATATATATTTGTTTTCGTAGATTTTCACATATATATATATATATATATATATATGTAGGTCTTGGTGTATTCGGGTCTTGTCCCGTGTAAGGTTGAGAATACCTTGGCAACGCTTCGAGAATCTCATCCGCCATCTTCAGGCTGGTGTCTTCAGCTTCGTTCTCCTGGGAGAAGTGTGTGATCGTGGCTGTTTTTCCCTTTTAAACTCTAGAGTTGGATGTGTTGTTACTTTTTGATTGGTTTGTGGAGTTGTGATGTATGCAGAGGATGGCTTTTTCCTGAGACCCTGTGTGGCTGAGGTGCTGGAGGAGTGTGTTCTCTCAGCCTTTGTGTTGTAACGACCTGTAATGGGCTGTGTGATGAACTTCTGAGTTCCATTGTTGTGATGTCCTGGGTGTGGTGCTGTAATCTCCTGGTCGCTGTCTGTGCTGCAACCTCCTGATGTTTTGTGTTGTGATCTCCTGAGTTCTGTGATGTAGTATCCTGGGTGGAAGGCTGTGATGTGGCATTCTGGGCCTTGGTTTGGCTCCGAGTTTGAGGTCTGGCTATGTGTTTATAGCGCTGTCAGTTTGCTTAGTTTGGGGTTGGAGGGGGGTGTAGCAGCTGGTGTTGCAGCCATGGTCTGGTTTCTGGATGGTGGTTGCCTTTCATCTGTGGCGTGGCTTGGTTTGAGTCTGGTGAAGGAGATTGGTGGTGGCATCATGTGTTATTTTGGGTCCAGTGTTGGGTTTGTGGCTGGGATCTGCTTGTTGATTAGGGTAGTTTCCAGATGTCTGGTAGGCGGAAGTATATCCCCGCCATTCATGTTATGGGGGTGTTTCTCTATTCTCGATGGCTTCCCTAATTATTCTCTTGTGGAAGTGTTCAGTATGGAGATGAGTTTGGATCCCCAAAATCAATTTCATGTCCTGTGGCTTTAAGGTGCTGGAAAAGGGAGGAAGTTTTTCTTCTTTCTGACTGCGGTCTTTGTGTCTGGCGATGCGTGCTTATTCTCCTGTTGGTTTGTCAATGTATGTGGCTGG